>JANBPO010008365.1:24301-533607 GCA_024336825.1 Amorphophallus titanum | reverse complement strand
CACCGGCCATGGTGGGTCCGCAATTTTTGGCTCAGCAGTTCGTTGCTGGACTAAGGCCAGAGATTCATCGGACCCTCATGGCATCCGGGGTCATCGATGTGGAGGTAGCATTCTGGACGGTGATGATTTTGGAGATAGACCTGCTGTGTGCCTAGGAGTATGGTCGGGCATTGTAGTTCCAACAGGGTCTTCCTCAGATGGTTCAGGAGGAGTCAGTCGCATCTTCTTCCCCTGTCCATGGTCCTCACCGACTGGATAGGAGGAGGCATCGGTAGGTGGCTCGGCATGGTGTAGGGCGATGCTAGGAGCGTAGGCGTCAGCGATAGGAGAGCATGTTAAAGCAGGCCTGGGAAGAGTCCATGCAGTAGCCATCCGTGAGGCGACCACAACATGGCTAAGGAGGGTGACCATATTTTGGCCCTGGCTGAGGCGCTCTTGTATAGAAGTTATGACTTCAATTTTTGTCTAGCTTCTGCTAGCCGGGGTATGCCTCAAGGCTTTGTACTTTTCTTTTTGTTTAACTGTACCTTTGGGACTTGTATATATCTAGATAGAAAATTGTATAAAATTGTGTAAATCTAACGAATTACGACCATTATACAAACTTGGTTGACGAACATGTTTTATGTGCTACTTTTTCAGTTTTTGGGACTATAAGCTCATTATCTTTTTGTTTGGTTACTTGTAATTCGGCCTCAGTGACTTGTTCTTCGACCATCTTCGTGTTCATTGTTTATTCTGCCGTCAGCCTGTCCATTATTGCTAGACCCGCTGAGCTCGGGTATAGGGTAGTTGGTTGCATATGCAGCCTCATCGACGCCATTGCCTGAGACGCTTTGATTGCCCCCTAAAATGTCCAGGAGACTAGATATTGGAGTGGCTGAGGGGGAATGCCCCCTGTGTGTTCAGGCATTATTCGGAGCATGGCCGGCCGTGTTGAGGCTTCAGATGAGCCAGCACCAGCTTGTACCGCTTCATGTAGATGTCCTGCCGATTGAGGCATGGGTGGACTTACATTCATTTCATTTAGCTGCCTCTGCATCATTTCAATCTCTTGATGTTTCTGGTGTAGTAGCGCCATCAAGGCAAGGTCTTGTAAGAAGGGGACGGGAGTGCTAGTGCCTTCCGCCTCTAGTTTGCATGACATGTGGGGAATCCTGTCATCGTGGCCGGATACACCCAATTTCTTCGAGGTGAACTCCCTTGGTTTTATGCTTTTGGATGGAAGAGGAATATGATATTGTGCCTCCTTGCTGGCTGGCAGGTATTGTCTTGATATTATCCTGAAGCCGGTAGCAGGGTGGGAGGCAGAAGATTCATCCTGAGTTACTCCCTTCGGCACAAAGTAGATTTCTTCATCCTCCTCATCAACATCCTGAGTCATGCCAGACGAGACCGATAATGTATTGTAGGAGAAAGCAACGTGTTTTATTTTAGCCCTTCTATTCCTTTTTCCTTCCCCCTTATGGTTGGCACCTACCCCCACAGTGGGTTGCTCGGTGTGTCGAACACCCTCGCCTTTTCTTCAGTTCTTTTTATTAGCCGGTAGGACTCATTGCATCTTTGAGGGGCATGCTTCTTGAGCTGCATAGGCTGGCCCTTGAGCTGCTCATGCCCGTCTAGCCCATTTATAATGATTTGTAGCCATTCTGTGGCTGGGCTGATTTTTTCATGCACCCGCATCGGAGCTTCCTTCTTATTTTTGGGCTAGCTGCTCTCAAAAACTCCTCTGTTTTTCTCTTTACTCGAACTAGCTCTTTCACTCTCTTTCTTGCTCCTGAAAAGTCTCTCTTCAGATGGAGAAAATAAAAGTTCTCTTCGACAACTCTCTCTCCAGCACCCTTCTTTGAAGGGTAGGAGAGCCGAAGAGGCCAGGTGATATCCGAAGAAAGGACCACTCTCATTTCTGCCCGTATCACCAAATGCTCGAGCATGCTATTGAGGAGTGCTATGTTTTCAAAGACACCATTGAGTCTTTAATCAAGAAAGGGGAGCTACAAATGGGAGATCACAAAGTCGATCCTCCACGCCCGCATGAAATGCCCACTCTGGGGGCAACAATTAATATGGTAGCCTTATACCAGCAACTACCCGAAGAAGTGGTGGAGGCCTGCACTCAACATACCTATGAGACCTATATTCTAGCACCAGAAGAAGATCAAGGGAACTGGCACACCGTGCGGTCAAAAGCAAGAAGAAGGGCAGCGCCTCGTCGTGGCCCAGGAATTCATATGTGGGGTGTCACACCTCAGTCAGAACCCCAGGCTGTGACCCCTGTCGGGCATGAGATGGATCCTCAGCAGGTCATCAAAAGATTTACCAACAATAAGAAGAAACATATCCCGGCGGTGGAACGGCTTTGAGAAATCGTCGACGGGCTAGATGAATATGAACAGCCCAAGATTCGCCCCATCCAATTGGACGAATACATCCCTTGGGAATAGTTTGAGTCCCTAAAATTAGCAAAATAGGCTGAAGCTGAAGCTGAAGCTGAGGCTGAAGAACCCGACATATGGGATGAACCTCCAAGGGAGCAGCCATCGACTGTGAAGAAAAAGAAGAAGAAATCCAAGAACAAAAGAAAATGCCTTGATGTATCTTGCAATACCCTTGCAGTCCTGTTATAAATAGTTCGAATCTCCAATGAAAAGGATGAAGAGATATGCCTCACACCAGCGGAGGCAAACCAAGCTGAAGCTTCCGCCTCCCAGCATGCTACTAGGTCTGGAAGAAAATGGGACAATCCCCCCAGGCTAACCACAACATCATGTTACGTGGTGAGCAACCATACCAGATTCCCCAGCCTGAAGTCAAAGGTGTAGAAATTCCTCCTTCACTAGGGCTTTACCCTTAGAATGCAAGCAGCAAGGAGGTCCCCTCCTTTACCGAATTTCTATCCTCTCGAGAGGGCAAGCGACCATGCCCGCAACCACAATAGAGGGTCAAGGCTGCTCTTACCTTACCCTCAATAGTCTCTCCTCCAGCAAATAAAGACCATGCGGGCGTTCCAAGCTTTACCTAATTTATACAATGGAAGGAGCCATCCAAGCCAGCGCAACAAGTTCAGGTGGCACCTGAAGAAAACGATTAACTACCCCCCGGACTAGCTCCTCAAGAACACTATGAGGGTAAGCATAAGAGGTCTGAAGAACTGAGGTTGACCAATGTCAGAACCACCAATAGAATATTGAAGTAGTTGAAGAGAAGCCATGCAAGTTTCTCTGTCTGGGATATACTTTCCCTCGATGAAGAAACAAGACAAGCCACCCTGGCATACTTCGAGAGCTATTTTGTTGAGGCACAGTCAGGAGTGGCTATGATGTTCATAGAGGAAGACATGTTTTTTCCTTCCGTCAATCACAACATGTCGCTCTACATGAGGGGGCAATTGAACAAGCAGCCAATAAGCAGAATATTGATTGACCCAGGGGTAGCAGTGAACATACTCCCCTATCAAGTATATTAGAAACACTATTTTGATGTGCACCTGATTGAGGTCAGGGATATGAGAATTGTTAGCTTCAACCAGAAATTTGAGGTCCCCATGGGCGTGGCGGAGTTTAAACTCTCACTTGGAGACTTCACTACTAATGTGCAATTCCATGTGATAAATTCTGATACGTCATACAAGGCGCTGTTGGGCCAGTCGTGGTTGCATCAAAATCAGGTGGTGGCCACCACCCTCCACCAATGCATAAAATACCCACGGAGCGAGAAAGAAGAAAGAGTATTTGCCGACTTACACCCTTTCGAGGTCTTCGAATGCCACTTGTTAGATACTTCTCTATATCTAGAGAAGCCGAAGAAGCCCAACCCTCCAGCTCAAGACAAGGGGAAGAAGAAACTAAAATCCAGCAAATGGTTCCCTCTGCTCTCGCCTGACTACGTGGCTCTCCCAGAGGTGTCACTCATATCTGAGGAAGAAGGAGATCTCAGAGCAATTCAACTCAACATTTACCCTAAACCGGGGACACTAAAACTCAAAGAGTTACTTGGGGATGTCAAGGTCCTACCAAGGATCATCAAGCCTCTAGCTGATGTAGACTGTTAAACTGTCGAAGTATTTAAGACCCTAGAGGTTCCTAACCTTGATGGCCAGCCTACCATATTTTATGTGGCCAAGGAGCAACCTAGAAAAGGGGATGATGATTGCAGATTCCCCGAGGAGATGCAAGACCCACCTGTCCCAATTATGGGACTCCCATATATAACTGGCCGTGCGATCAAGCTGGCCAGGAAGCAGCAGATCTCCTTCTGTCAACCTCCAGTCAGAAGAAAATGTTCAAAGAACTATGGTATCCACTGAACATGGATAGAAGATTGCTATAGATTACTTAGCACCCAGGATTGGGTTTCTCTATTGAAGACTACCAAGAAATTGACATGATTTCTACCTGCACTATAACGGGTGAAGACCCCCTGGAGGTAATTTTTGATGAATACATAGGGGACTATGAACTAACCAAGCCATCAACTGAATTGAAAGGCTCAAGCTCGTCTCGATCATGGGTGCATAATGATCATGGAGCTGCTACTCCGTGCATATGCTGGGATTCCATCTCTATGGAGGCAACTACAATTCCCAATGATGACTCTCAAGAGTCAAAAGTTGAAGGAGGTCATCCCACCCTTGATGGTGCTCCATCTGTGAGTCAGCATCCAAGCTGCACGGAATCTGCACCATCAACAGTGGGGCTGCTTCCCCAACATAGCTAACAGCCAACTGGCTCAGAAGAAGGCAAAGCTGAAGTCCCGTCATTAGGCGAAGTAAGACAAGAACATATCTATGAGGCCCTTGAAGTTGAAGAAGATGATGAAGGCTTTATCGACCTACAGTCGGCTCCTCTAGAAATAGAAGATGGTGGCCAAGCTACTGTCGACTAATTAGTTGAAATAAACCTCGGCATGGAGAAGATCTCCAAGAGAGCTTTCCAACGGTGCTAGTCTTGCATCGATCCGACATCGAGGCTGATCGCAGCGGCCGTTCTCACCAGGTCACACACTGCAGAAACAGAAGAACCAATCCGTGGACAGCAAGCCGCTTCAATCGCCCGGTCGGCCGACTCATCTTCCACAAGGCGAACCAGCATGACCCATTCCCAGGGATCGTCCCTCCATGCGTCCCCGTCATAGCGGTGCCACTCCGGGCCCACTCGGCCCCACCGACCAGCACGTGGACCCCAAAGTTACCGGTGCATGCTACCATCGGAGCGATCCAAATTGTAGCCCGTCAACCCAATAATGGTCCTCCCGGGCCCCACTTGTAACCCTTTTCCTCCCTGCGTGGAGTGGGCAGTAAAAAATCATTTCTATAATTATTGTTAATTATTTTACCCGGGAGTTACTGTTCTTGACCGAGATCTTCTTCCCCACGCCCGGAGCGTGGAGGTACACTCGCCACCCTCCTCGTAAGCATTTGCTAATTTCGTATATACTTTTTTATGTCGCTGCTAGAGTGATAGGCTATTTAGCTCGATCAATTTTTATCACCGCTGCAAGCGAGAGGTCTGATCCGGGCACGAGAGAGAGTTGACTACCCGACTCATAGCCGGTTTCTCAACTGCGCAGGTCCCACGTTTCCCTCGCTAGGGACGTCCACGAGCTAGAGTCCCAAGTTCGCCATCCGTCCCGCATCACCATACGGGACAAAGTGCTACATTATGGGAGGCATCTCTGGAGGCCAGAATGGTACAAAGTGTTACATAACGGGAGCCACCTCTTGAGCATGTAGGGGTCACGTCTAAAGTCATCCATAACTAAATGTCTAGTTGTGTACTATACTATGCTTCATGAGGTTTTCTTGAAAACTTACTTGGTCATTTATAAATGAATTGTTCTAGAATTTACATAGGACTTTGGGTCCACGTGAACATTCAGTGCTTGACAATCTTGGGGCCATGATCTAATTTTAGGCAAACAAATCCTGAATGTAATTGTGCATGAGAGAGTTGAATGATGGAAGAGCAGGTTAGAAAGTCCCCTGCGCACAGCCCCTTATCCAAAAAAAATGAACAAAAAAGAAACAAAACAAACAAGCAAAACACAAAAAATATGTCGGGAAGAATAAGAGGGAGGTAACAACCAAACCTCCCGAATTAGGGGATGATGCATGGTAGTCCCCCATTGATTTGCCCCATCCACATTTGTATAAAAAAAATGCAGTTCTGCACTTCTCTTTTGCATAAGCATGATCAGGCCCCTTTCCTACTTCATATACATGCGCATATGTGTGACCTTTCATGATTGAATTTCAAAAAAAAATAATCATAAGCAAAACTTCATGAACAGTCACACATGTTTCATGACTGAACTTCATGTACATATACATATGCATGGTCTGTATGAGGGAATTCCAACCCCATGTTCACTGGTGTGTAAATGGTTCCCGTGGATACATATTCAAGAAAAAACAAACCTCATGTGCAGCTGCATATGTGTAACTTATAAACAAATTTCAAGCAAAGAAGAGCATAACAAAGCAGGTCTGAAGGTCCCGTGCACATCCCCTCCCACTTCACATGCATGGGCATATACATATACATACCCGGCTTGCATGGCTGAACTTCAGTGGTAAATGACACTCTATGTGTATTAGCATGTGATCGGCCCTCATGACCTCACGGGCGTGAAAAATACCCCCCATTGCATCTTGCATACAGAAATTCCCAAACAAACCCCCATTTGCAAAGTTCATAGTTCAGAAATCGGAGCCTTGCATTTCCCATTTGCATATGGCATACACTTCACTTTTTAGGCATTTGATCACACAATTTTCAAAATTCAAGAGGTCTTCCGCACGGGCCAACCCCTGTGCAGCAATCTGCACAACGGTCGACCCCCATAGCCCAGGGGTCGATCCCCCTTTAAAAGCCCATGCAGCCCTTCTGATCAACCCGCCTGGGCATTTGCTATTGGGAAATTCGGTCGACCAACCGGCCCAATTCGGTCGACCGAACTCCTCTGTCAAAAAAAGGGAAAGCACAAACACACACACACATGACATGCCACCTTTTATTCTAATCTCATTTTTTGGGTTTATTTTGTAAGCATAATGGCTTCAACACGTACTCCTTCTTTCAGCCCTATTGTCACATGGGCCAATATTAATGACTTCGACTGAGGGCATGAGAAGATTGCTGCGGTTGCAGAATCGTCGGACTCAGACAATGATACTGTGCCCATGGGGTGAATTCTAACCAAAGAAGGAGGTGTCTTTGTCTTTAGCCGCAATGGCAAATATCGTGAAGACCATCCTAAAGATAGATGTCTCCTCCCTTTTATCAGCAGATTCAATATTAAAGGAAGGAGGGATGTGTTGATAGCCCAGCAAGTCGAGGCAGCCATTTTAAGAGAATGGGATAGCCTTAAAGGCTTGATTCAGCGGGGTAAAGCCATCTATCTTCCCGGTGAACCCCGCCAATGGAAAGCAGTACTGGGCTTAATAGAACTGATGCCACCGGAGAGCATGTTGACACGGGCCCTAGAGTTTACGCTAGCTCGATGGGACGACACAAAAGGGCACGTGCATAAGGAGAAACCTCATTTTGGACTATTTTTAGCACCCTTAAAGTGGGGTTTCAGTGAGCAGCCCTTCATTTTAGACTATTCATTTTGGACTACCTGGCTGTAAAGTTCAAATATCAACTGGCAGTTGGATGGTTTGCCGATTTTAAGGCAGGAGATGCCCATTCTTTCAGGGCCGGAGCAGTGGAATTCACCGACTTTGTGCTGCAGGAGTATGATCCAATTTTGATGAGGGGAGAAATATTCCATAGCGTTTATGCTTCCCACTTTTGATATCCCATCTCCAAGGGTTTGCATTGTGGCATGATGAAGGTGTTTAGCCCGGAATTCAACACCTTCTATACCGCAAAGGGTGAGACCTCATTAGACCTATGGAGTCTTTCACAACTTAGTGGGCTGCCTATTGATGGCGAACCCTATAAGGAAGTGTGCTTGGTGGACTCTGATCAGTGTGCATTTTTAGGAGTTAATTTATACTATCCACATTTGTTATGAGCTTTAATATTAATAAATAGGCACTTATCACATGCATTTAGTTCATTCAAAGAAAAACCCAAAAAAATGATGAGATTAACTAGGAATTTGTACTGCATCCTTGTTACTCCAACCACCTTAAAAATTTACTTGCTTCCCTGCCAATATATATGCTGCTGACTGATTGTTTTCCACTTCTGCTTAATTGTTTGCAGCAAGCAAATCTGGTGATGGGAGTGATGGGTGGGATGGCCATCTTCTTCTCCTTGGTCCCTTTCAAGTTTGTGATCATGGCTTTGACAGTGTATTGCTTCCTGCCTAGTTCAAGAGCTGACGAGTCTGCATCCAGTGAGCAAGGGAACAGGAGGCTGAGAGAATGGTGGGATTCGATCCCCATCATCCCAGTTCGAATTGTGAGGGAGACAACCTGATATTTCTTTACACATAATTCCTTGTAGAGTGCACCACTTTGATGTGATTGATCCTCATTATGAGCCATAACTGTACTCCAGAAGCCTTGTGGATTTGGGCAGTCTGCCAGACTTTCTCACAGGGATAAAGATGGTGTTTTAGCTTTGGCTTTGTAATACCATGCTTCTGCCACGTGAAGTCTCTCTTTGTGATTACCAGCAAAACCCATGTCCTACCAGAGTGGAAATCTGATACCAACATGTGTTCTTGCTTCCCACCCCCTTCTTCTTTCCCAACTCCACTCTTGGAAGATGTTGCACTGCGTTTTAGCCTTCAACGAGTGTTTGTTTAAAGAGAAATGTGAACACCATGTTTTCCCATCATCAATCAATCGTGTCAAGAACTTCGTTCATAATGTGAAATTGCACATTGAAATTAAAGTTTTTATCTTATGCAAACAGTTTGAAGTTTTTGTTGATGGCTCCTAAATTTGCTGCAGTCATTTTTTTTTTCAAAAAAAAAAAGATTCAGGTCAACCTCAACC
Source organism: Amorphophallus titanum (assembly GCA_024336825.1). Classification (NCBI taxonomy): domain Eukaryota; kingdom Viridiplantae; phylum Streptophyta; class Magnoliopsida; order Alismatales; family Araceae; genus Amorphophallus; species Amorphophallus titanum. The sequence continues at coordinate 524,654 of JANBPO010008365.1, read as the reverse complement.
TCACCTACATGTCTGTACAGCCAAATCTTTGATCTGGTGGTTGAAAAAAATAAAAAAAGGAGATTGGACTATTTAAATGGGTCTAAAATTGTTGGTCCATAATTTTGGGTAAAAAGGATATCTGATTTTTTTTCAAAAAGGATTGAATCTGGGGCATTGACATAGTGACATGAAATTTACTCAGCAAAGCGTCATTTTGGGTGTGTCTACAAGGAACTAAGGAAAACCCTAGGATTGTCCCCATAAGTAAGAATTTGCCTCTATCAGAAGAAGATGCACTTATTCAGGTTCTCCAAGAATATAAGGACACATTTGCGTAGAGCTACGAGGATATGTCGGGACTGGATCGTGCACTAGTTGAACATCATCAAACACTTAAGCCAGGGTCTATCCCGATCATGATGCGGGACGAGATGCAACTCAGTACCAATTGGATGCGGACCTAGGACTCTTGGTGACGACATGGCTAATTTGATAATGTGACCAGTAATGACGTGACCAACTCGACACCAACAGAGTTCCAATAGAGGAGGATATGTCCTCAACAAGAGACATGAACTCACGGATGTCCCTAAGTGAAGGAAATGTGTTGATCTTCGCGGTTGAGAAAGCTGTAGTGAGTCAAAGGTGGTCGGCTCTTTTCACGTGCTTGGGTCGAGTCATGGGATGGGTCACACTCTCTCTCTCACAGCGATGATGTTATTTGATCGAGCTAGATTGTCCTATCACACACTAGCAGTGGCATTTAAACATATACAAGATAAGCATCACGACAAAGAGAGGAGCGAGAATGTACCTCCACGCTCTGGGCATGGGGAAGACAACCACAGCCAAGACTTGTATACCCAGTACAATAAATATCATTAATTATAGCACGAAAATTATACCCACTCTACACAGGGAGGTAACAGGTAACATGTGGGACTCGGGAGTATTGAGCTCGGGTTGACGGGTTGTGTTTTGGACCCCTCCGGCAGTGTTGATACATTGCTATTTGGTGCTGGCCGAACGGCACGTGCTGACGATTGAGGGGACCATGCTCCGATCGGGTGGTCGATCAAGTTGGGATTGGTCCCGTTGTGAAGGAGACTTCTATAGGAATGATCCCTAGGAGGTGATCACATTGGATCTCCTTGTGGTTGGCGAGGTGACCTGACTTGTGAGGCGTTGTCGGTTGGTGTCCCGACCCTACCAATGAAATGCACTGGCCTTTGCAATACGAGCGGGCCCGTAAAAAAAATTAGATTTTAACGAACCAAATGCAGCAGATTCTGTTATAATGACATCTTTATAGTTAAGGAGATGTCAAGGCAGAGACGGAGTTATACGTCCTAAAGTGATTGGCAGGAGAATTGAATAGTTTAAGACAGGTATTAGATTAGATAGTATTATTTACGGTAGAACAAGGAGTTATCACAATTAATTATTTATGGACACAAGCGCTTATCTACGGCGGATCAACTACAGTGGCGTTATTTACAAAGATCTATCTACTTTACGCGCGCTACAGTACAATCATGTTTTCAACATCCCGTTTGAAACATTGGATATTCAGAATAAGATTCCTATTATTCTTCGGATCGAATCCCTTTTTCAGAAAGTGATCATGGATAGAAGGGGTGGTTATTGCTATGAGCTCAATACGTTGTTTCACCGACTGCTTACGCTCAGCGGTTTTACTGTATATATGATCGAAGGCAGGTTGTTGCATCGTCATGGTTATGGACGTTCTTTCGAGCATATGGCCCTGATCGTGGAGCTGGACGGCAAAAAATGGCTGGTCGATGTAGGATATGGTGACTTCTCCCTTCGTCCGCTCGTGATAGAACCAGGAGAAGTACAAAGCGATGGCCGTACTTTCTATCAGATAATGGACAATATAGAGGTCGATGGCCAGCGATACCTGGGCGTGGCAAAATGGAATGACTCAAAACAAGATTTTAAGATTGAATATGTTTTTACACTCACACCGCGCACGCTGCACGATTTTTCTGAGATGAACCATTTTCATCAAACTTCCCGTGAGTCGCATTTTTCCCGGGCGCTGATCATCAGTCTGCCTACGACAGAAGGACGGATCAGCATTATCAACAATAAGCTGGTCAGGACTGAGCATGGGACCAAGCATGTTAAACCGGTCTATAGCGAAGAGCACAGGGATAAGATCCTGGAAAAGTACTTTCACATGGACATGGTTTACCTGGTGTAAACCGATCAGAGAAAATTAATACTGGTTCGCGAAAAAAAAATGCTGTAACCCTGTGGTAAAATATCAGAAGTGTAACAATTGTTTAATCTCAATACATGTCCTATTCAATCTTAAAAAATTCATTGATTTTTGGGTGAGTAAGATGAAGTAAGACTAAATCTGACAAGATTTATGTAGTTCTGATTTATTGCTATTAAGGGTTAATGGAAATTTATTCAAAGAGTGTAGTTGCTAAATTCTAAGTTTCATCACTCTTTAACCAGATTTCTATCAAGGATGCATTGTATGGAGTCTTACACCAGAAGAATCTGAACTATGTATGCTTGGTTAATGAAGGATAAATAAGTTTGTCAGTCAGATCTTTCCAGTGATTTCACTACTTTGATATTGTCATCTCATTTTTTCTGTCACTTCCCTGATAAGCACAAATTGTCTCTATCATTTTTTTGTTGATGGCAAAGGGGGAGAAATTTTGATGGCCAGGGATGGCAAGGGGGCAAAGGGGAGAGACAGCTCTGTCTGTTTGTCTGTGTATGTCTGATTATCTGCCTAGTATACAACATCTTTGACTAAGGGGCTGGGAGTGTCATCTGTTTCTGCTACCAGTCTGTCTGCTACCCAGTATCTAGCCATTTGTGGGGGAGAGAATGCTAGGGTAGAGAAAGCTGAAATGTGTCTCCTTTTGCATTTGACTGTAACTCTGACTAATAATGTAGAATGTGTTGCCATCAAATTATAGCAGTGTTGCCATCATTAAAAAGGGTAATTTTGTGTCTCCTCTGGATATGATGTATAGTTTTGATGCTGGCAACAGTGTGATTGACCTTAATTTTGATACTGGCAACACTATGATGATTTGAAGTCTCTACTTAAGTCCGAATAAGTTCCTTCTGCATTATCAGGTCAATGCATACTCATACTGCTACATTATAAGGTTGATGCAAATTCATGCATTAAGAGAGTCAGGTCGGTGCATATATTCATTCCAGTCTAGAAGGTCAGTGCATATGCAGAAATGTTGCATTAGAAGGTCGATGCATCTCCCACAGCATTGAACAAACATGTCGATGCATATATCATACATGTTTGTGAGGGATTTTGTGAGGATTTTATCATGGGCTTTATGGACTTTAAGGTATCCTCTTGTGCCGGTTTATATAGACTGTGATTTTTGGTTTGAGAGAAGATACGAGAGAAAAAGCTAACAATTCTTCTTTTTGCAGAAGAAGGAGGAGAGGTGGTCACATCTTGAAGGAGGAGGAAGGAGAAGAGCTGGGGGATGCCATCAATGAGACATCCTTGCTGATCTGATCCTCATTCGTGCTGAGCATCGCTGAATCCTACTATTCTAGGCATCCCCTGCGAGTTCGACATTCTTCCACTCTGCGGATCAAGCTCCAGCGCACCAACCACTTCGAACTATGGGATTTATTGCAGATCTGAGGGAGATTTCTTAATCTATCATTTCTATACTTTTGTTTGAGCTTAGATTAACAAATCCAGACTGGGCTTTGTAATTTCCTATATTTTTTTATCATCCATATATGACTTCGGAGCATTATCTCCGTGTGCGTGTTTTCTCACTGTCGCGCAAGAACACGCGTGTGTGCTGGGCCGTTGTGCCCGTGTGTGATCGTTTTGCGGCCATTGTGCAGCGTGGTTTGTTGAATCCTCTCAGGTTGAGAGGGGTGGATGTAGGACTGCAGTGGGTGCATCTAAACCACCTAAAAAATTCTCGCGTTGTGATTTGCTATCGGTGTGATTGTCATATTACATTTTCTGCCTCGATTACGTGTGTGATGTGCTGAGTAGAGAGATTGATATAATCCTTGCGCATCTATATTCATTCCGAATGTTCATACAAATATTGTCTATGGTGAGTTGAGGGCTGTGCTTGTTCTTCATCATATCTAAATCTCTTTATTCAGCTTTTAGGATAATTACTTTCCTCATCAAATTATCATTGCACTTAAATTTTCAAAAAGAGGGTGCAATCAATTCACCCCCTCTTGATTGCATTCCTAATCAGGCCAACAATTGGTATCAGAGCCTCAGCTCTATTTTATTTTGAAACCTCACAGTTTAGAGTGATTTGTTAGGAATGACTAACAAATGGTTGATGCCAAGACGAGATCGGGTCCCATTAATGTCAGGCATTGAAGTTATAGATCAAAGATCCCATGTAAATATCTAGACATCCATAATAATAATAATGTCCAAATGAATTCCAAGGTAAAGCTTATGTAAGCAAGTAAGAGATTCTAATGAGATTTTTATGATTTTTAAGGAATTCAAGGAATATTCAAATTACTAGGAATTTAATCAAGGAACATGAGACATAGACGATAATAACTATGTTTCAGGCATTAATCATGATAAATCATGGACAGAAACTTGTTCAAGTAACCAAAATCGGCCTAACAGACGTATGATAAAATGTGGTCAGTCGTGGGGCCGTGCTCAAAAAAGCCAGACACAACGTGGTCATGAACACAGGCACGACTTATTAGAAACTAGGTATAATGTGGTTAGGGGTATGACCACGATCAGAAAAGGACAAATAGAACATGACAAATAGAACGCGGTCAAGTTAGTGACCATGTTCAGAATCTAGTCAGGCAGAACGTGATCAGGGTGACGACTGTGTTCATGAAAGGTCCAACAAGATGAGGTCTATCGCGCGACTGCCTTCCTAGAACAGAAGGTTGAACGTGGTCTTTGGGTTCACCGTGTTCAGGACAGATATAACAGAACCCAACAAAATCATGTTTCGAGGTTCCAAAGGTTGGTCGAAGCACATCTTACACCAATAGGATGACATTCTAAGGGGTTTCCAAAGTTTTTAGGGTATAACACATTTGACGTCCATGTGAGAATCTATGCCTCACAGAGTTTTACGGAGGTCTTAGTGAAGAAGTTCTAGTATGACGAAAGGAATATCCGACGGAGGGCTCTAACTTCACCAAAAAAGAACTTTTTGTGAGAAATCAGAAACCGGAGTGATCAGTAGATACATGCCACTAGAGTGACACGATTTTCAAGCAAAACTCAATAACTTAGTATTCCTATCAAATCATTGATTACAAGTAACATGATTAAATGATAGAAATATGTCCTGGAAGACAAATAACTTTAGATTAACATGGTTATGATCTAGTCTTTTGACATGCTTTCAACAGGACAAGAAACAGTCTCGCCCCTTTTTTTAAAAAAAAAAAATTGGGGGTCAACCTGCTAGCCAAAGGGGGGGCTAGGTCGACTTCATGCCAAGATGGGGTCGACCTCACCTTCACCGTACCAGATAATAGATCTTATTTTCATTGTCTTTTACCCCCTTTATGGTCCATTCATTCTTTTGCTCATGCAATTAGATCGAGCTTTAATCTTCTTTCATCATTTCATCATTTCCTCGCTCCTTTCATCATTATTCATTTCTGAAATGCAGTAGTACACTCAAAGAGGGGTTTGATTTCCGATTTTTAATTTGGGCATCAGCCCTCCACAATTTTTTTAGTCAACCTTTTATCCATTTTGATTTCAACAGTCCAAACATTGTGTCTGATTATTGTAATTTTTTGACGTTCATTGGCCCAAATCGGATTTTAATTCATGAATCAGGAAGGTCCACAACCCATATCCATAAAAAGAAACCTGGATCGATGTCCAGCAACTTCATTCATTCAGCCATGAAGAAGTACATTGGAGGGGCTCCATCGGGCAACAAAGAAAGGAAAAGAAAGGGTGCACAGACCCACCCTTGATCACGCCTTCTTCTCTTCTCTCCCTCACCACCCAGTTCCCTGTTACCCCAGAGCTTTCAAAGAGGGAAGGGGGATCACGCTCTCTCTTCTCTTTGCTGCACACCGGAGCCGGAGGTAGGGAGAGCAGCGGCAATAATGAGCAGCAGCAACTCTGGGCAAAGAGAAGCAGGGCCAGCGGCGCCAACCAGTAATGTTTTCCTCGATATGTTTATGTTGTTCCTTCTCTAGAGAATCATGATTCGTGAATCGCATGGTTCCTGCAAACATGCAACCTATTGTCAAATACTCACACCTAATAAAAATTAAGTTACTGATCACTATAAAACAAACAAGCAAAGAAACTCGGTGTAAATTTATTGACCTTCCCTAGCGTGATTAGGCTCTTCTTCGCTGGTCAAAAAGTAAACTTATATGTAAAAATAAACCACTAGAAAACACTTTACATTTCAGAGAGAGGATGCGAAGGATGGTTTAAGGTTTAACTCAAGCTCTTCAATAAGTAGCTCAAAGTGGAGTGAATCATGGTGTTAGGGATTTGCACTAGAATTTTTGAGGCTTGATTCCCCTGAGATTTAATGGATCTACTGATCCCGATGTGGCTGAGCAATGGATTAAAAGATTGAGAGAATATTCCTACTAGTACAATGTTTGGATCAAGATAAGGTCCTTCTGGCTACTTTCCAATTAGAAAGACATGCTAGCGCATGGTGGGAGTCTGTAGAAATAATTTTGCCCTATAATCAAGTGACATAGGAGGAATTATTAGTGCATTTTAATGATAAGTACTTATTAGAGAGGATTTGTTAGAGGAAGGCCATAGAATTTGCCTCACTGAAACAAAGGAATATGTCGATAACCGAATATGAGGCCTAGTTTTCAAGGCTAGCCCATTATGCACCTCATTTGGTAATGACCGAGAAGATGAATGCTAAAAGATTTATGAATGGGTTAAGACTTCAGTTTATACCTCAATTGGTGGGGTTGGACATTCAAACTTATGTCGAGATGGTTAGAAGAGCACAATTGCTAGAAGATGCCATGGAGATGGCCGAAAGAGTTAAAGCAAGGATGGAGAAGAAGAAGCTAATGGTTAAATCCGAGAATGGTAAGAAAAGACCAAATGATAGTAATGAAACTTCTAATGGTAAGAAGCTTAAGGAAGAAAAGTATAGGCATTGTGATAATGATAGTCATCGATCTGAGAAGTGTCGGTGGAAGCTGGGAGTATATTTTCGTTGCGGGAGTAAGGATCATAAGGTAGGAAGCTGTCCTCTTCCGAAGGACCAACCCCCGCATGCTAATAATAGATCAAGGTGTCAAGGAAGGCTTCAAGGTATAAGAGAGCCCAAGCCTGCTATTGAAGGAGTTGCAGGAGGTACCCCCTCATCGTTAACCTTAAGTTAAATCTATTCTATTCTTTTAGGTTTTAGATTTTGTTTCTATCCTTCTAGTATGGTTATTTGATTTGTGTGCTTGGTCAGAGGTTACGGTGTGATTTTGAATCCAAGAAGCTTGGACAGCAATTTAGCCATTTGATTTTTTTCTTGTTTAAATTTGTTGTTAATATTGTTAATTTTATTTGAATTTGTTACATTTTACTTGAATTTAGTGAGTCCTATAATAATTTTGACACATAGGGATGAATAGATTTAGGAAATTTATTGACTTTATATATACATTTTGTGATATTTAGACATATAGTGTAATTTTTAAATTATAAATATTTATTTAATAAAATCTCGCCTCCAACTCCTAGGCCATCGCCTAGGAATTTGAGGCATGAGGCGACCCCCTGGTTGCCTCGGTCGCTTCACGCCTCCGACTACATAGTTCAGCTATTCTTCCAATTGAATGCGACATCTTCTTTGAACACACTCCCAAGTCCAACAAATAGTTAAACTATTCTTTGGCTTAACCACGTACACTAGTGAACATCAGAACATGTTCTGTGTGTTCTCACTGATGGCAGAAAAAATGTTTTGCTTCCTGCTTCAGAATTGTGTGAACTCATTTCATCCTAAGGTAGGCCATTCAGATTTTCAGTTAGCCCATGTGGTACAGCTGGGTAAAGTGATCTCTCAATTTCACTTTCAAAAAAAAAAAAGGCCTCTCGATTTCAGTGACAATAAATCATGCATCAATAGTGATGGTTCATTGATGATTCTAGTTACATTGCTTATCTGATCCCACCTATTTTTTGTGAGTGGCAACATTAATAGGCTTTAAATCTATGCTTTTTAAAAAGATTGTTCCTGACCTGCTTTATGTTAATTTGCAGAAATTAATAGCTGCGACATACCATCCTACTCATAATCGAACTCTTCCACCAGCTAACCAAGGTACTACTTATATCCCTTGAAAGTAATCCTTGACAGTTCTGTCACTTCGGATGTGAAAAAAGAGAGCTGGACATGCTTTGTGGTTCCCTCTCGGGTTTATATATTCCATCTCCGGCAATCCAGACGATTAAAAACCCATGTTATCAGAGAATGTCATACATCAGTTGGAAAGTGGATGATTTGAATTTGTTTTGATCGTTGATTTTGGCTTTCAAAAAAAGAGACCGAGAGATAGAGACAGACATCCACAGCAACAGAAGGAGAAGAAGAACAACAACAAGAAGAATAAGAAGAAGAAGAAGAGGAAGGGGCTGGCCAGGGGTTCCTTCTCCGGCGACGACCACCGTCCAAGGAGAGAAAGTAAGAGAGAGAGAAAGGGAGGGAGAGTGTGAGCTATGATGCAAAGGGGGAGGCCATGGCCTCATGGTCTGGGGTCCAACCTTCGGCCCATCTCTTCCTCTTCTCCTCTATTCCCGCCTTCTTTCCCTTGCTCTAATTGTACTCCGGTTTTCCTTGTTTCTCCTTCATAAATAAACTCGGTTTGACCCGGCCGTTTTCTTGCCCCACCGACGTTTGTGCCTGGCGGTTTCCCCACTCTTGGTGATGGCTGTGTGCTTGCCCCTCGATATCTTCACGAAATCTCCCCCGTATGGATTGACAGTCGGTTGCCCTACCTTTCCCAAACCAGCCCTCACCAGTGCATCCTCTCATGGCACGTCTGTGCATCCCCCTGCAACACTACCCTCGGCCCACTTTGGCATACGTTCAATCCCTCCCCCTTTTCCATCAGTATAGTCCTTCACCGGTACGTCCTATAACCCCTCACGTCTCAGCCCCGTTTAAACCCCTCCTCAGTGGTACACCCCCTGGCCCTCAGCGGCACACCGTCCCCCAACCCTCGGCGGTACACTATTCCTCAACCCTCAGCGGTACAACCCACACCATCTCCCCCAGCAGTACACCCTAACCCTCAGCGGCACACCCGCCTTACCCTCAGCGGTACACCCCCATCCGTCCTTCAGCGGTACACCCACCTAGCCCTCAGCGGTACATCCCCTTTCCCCTCAGGGGTACACCCTCTGGCCTTCCTCAGCGGTACGCCATCTACCCTTTATCCCCTCTCCTTAAGCCCATCACCCCTGGCCAGCATGACAACCCCTTTGTCGCCTTCACGCTTTTTGAGGTCCGGTTACGGTGTGTCGTCTGCGGACGCCCACCCACAATTGTTGGGTTCCGCCACTCCATGTGGGCGCGTTCCCTTTGTTAAGATAAAAACCTGTTTGATGTGGAGGATTTACCTAAGGAGGATACTTTACTAAAATACCCTCCATCAAGCGTGTTATGTACAACATAAATTCAAGTGGATTCAAGTGTTAGCACATGAACTATGTTGATTGACTAAAAGGAGCATTTTAAATTTTCATGTTCAAGACCTTGTGGGAGGTTTCTAATGTGTAAAATTATAAATTTACCCCTACATTCTTGGGAAATCACGTAAATGTCCCCGAGGGATCATGCAAGAGTTTTGAAAATCAGAAATTCTATGGAAAAGTCCCCGTGCTCCCAAATGTGTCCAAAGTTAGTGAAAATCATGCCAAACCTACGAGGACATGGAAATTTGTAAATATACTCTCAAAGTTTGTAATATTGTGTAAATATTCAAAAATATGTACAAAAATGACTGAAATTTCAGGAGAAATAAACATTAAAGGGCACTCCTACTTTGATGGGAAATTGCATCAAGACCCTTCTACAAAGGAGATACTGAAATACTGTAAATAAACCATCGCAGGGAGGGATAATTATAGTGGTGCCCTATCTCGGGGTAAAGAGAAAATATCTTTTCTCGAACTAATATTTCAGACAAAAGGGCTAGTATTATGAGGGCAGGAAAACATCTTTAGTAGTTTTACTCAAGGGTGTTCGGACTTGTCCAATGTAAATTAACACCGATTTCATTCGGTGAGAAAGAGTCTAGTACATGAACCTTTAAATCGTCTGATAAATCACGCGCGTGAAAATTATAACATGCAAGTCCTAAAAAGCCAAAACACACATGTGCATGTTGTTTCCTTCCAATTAAAGGATACGCATATTTTTTCACGTGTAAACAGACTGGCACGCCTGGTGGGACTTTTCCCGCCCTTCATTTAACTGCTAAAGTCCTTTCAATGCCCTTGTAAAGACCCTAACTCTTCTTCTCTATTGAGTAGGAAGAAGGAAGCAATTTGAAAAGCAAACGAAATTCTCGCAATGGTGGCAGTCACCTACGGCCCGCTTGTTGTTGCAAGCCATGCCAGCTATGGTGTCATCCTCGAGATGATTTATTTCATAGGATATGAATGCCTAAAAAGACTGGCAAATCAAGGGGGATGCATTGATTCCCACCTATATCTTTAAAAATCTTTGCAAAGTAGCACACAATGTAACCAACAAAAACCTTACAACTCGGTAACTAACAACTGTTGCAGTATCAAACAATATTCAAGCATATGTGATGTGAAAGGAGATAGGAGAAAAGGACCAAACCACAAGCGAAGCTAGAGTTTTTTAGGTGGTTCGGTCACAACCCTGTGTAACCTACGTCCACCCCTCACTGTGTGTGAGGATTAACCACACTATAAAACATGCACACACATGGAGACTCTATCTCCAACATGATGCATTTGCATCAATACACACACACACACACAAAGAAAAAAGCTCTCTACACACTTGTTCACTCATTCTTTAAGGAAATGCAGACCAAAGCTCAAGAAGCACATAAGAAGTAAACAAATAAGAATCAATTTAAGCTCCCCCTGTGAAGGTGCATCTGTCCTTCTCTCTGAGTTCTTCGTCTTCTTTTTCTTTTCTACTCCTCTTATAGTACGCTCCTCTAACCACTTGCTTTCTTCCCTTCTGTTGACACTCTTCTTCCCTTAAGCTTTGCTTTGCACTTGAGCTCTACTATTTGCGCTCCTTCTTCTCGTTTAGGCTCTTGTTCTTCCTCTATGGCAGCTCTAATTTCCCCTGCAGTAACCTCACCGCTCAGACCCTCACTGCACCCTTCTCCTCTTCTCTTCTACTTATTATTGTTCTTGTTGTTGTCCCTTGTCCTTCTGATAAGAATACTTGTAGTACTAGGGTTTCTAGAAGTTTCCTTCGTGTGAGGTGGCAAATCCTGATGCCAGGTGTCATTCTATATGGTCCCATGCTTATGGCATGCATCGTACATGATTAGGGAATATCTCTTTCTACAACGAGATTATTCCTCGTAGAGTGACCTGCGAGCCTGCTATATGACCAAGAAGTTAGGAATAACATTTAACATTTTAATTAAGTAGCTCTCACACATTGACTATCTGAACAACAGGGCGGTGGAGTTCATAAAAAAAAAAGAAAAAAGAAAAAAATGAAAGAAACAAAAAAGGCAAAGAAAAAAAAGCAAGCACGTAGAGAGATGGAGGTAACGAGCTACGGAACTCTATCTTTCATTCATCATCAAGAAAAAGAAGTCCGAGACAAACCCTCGGAGTAATCAAAGATGAATCCTAAACAATGTACAAAAGTCCTAGATGTAAGAAATGATCGAAGCTCATCGGAGCCTAGTCTCGCTCCTCCTCAAGTCGACAATGCTAGTCTACCTTAGAAGAACCTCCTCTTAGACCCTATCAAGCTCGCATTGGTTGGCCTCAGCCTGTGCATTGTTCTCTTCAGCTTCTTGCACCTGTTGTAGAATAGCCCGCATCTCTCTCTGTAGCTCCTCTACTCTGAGGGAGGCCTTTCGACCAAGGTCTCGGGCAGCTTAAGCTTGAACATGCCTCTGCCTGAGTCGCCTGCAATCTAGAAAGCTCTTTTTCCTCCTATTGGATCATCGCCTTGGTTTTCTGTGTCCACTCTTGGACAGCATGGAGGTGTGCAAACTCGCCCCACAGGGTCTCGAGCTTCGACATCTTGGCCTCCTTGGGAAGACCAAGTGCATGGTAGCCCCTAGTGTAACCCTCAAGGTTGCTCTTCATGGCCTCAACGGAAAGAAGAGGATCCTCCTGAAGCAGTAATTGAAGGTTTTGGGTGAGCCTGGCAGCCACATCAGCATCTGCTAATGCTATCCCCGGGTGTGGAACATCGGGCCACTCCACCTCGAGGATAGGGAAGTCCATAGACACCTCCGAGATCCCATCAGTTGAAGCTGAAAGGGAGACAGGAGATGATGAGTGTCCTTTTGACAAAAAATGAAATAAGGGGAAAATCAAAAAAATATGTGCAGAATTTTGGTGTACAAGCTGCAACGCCCTTACCTAAAGTGGTGCTGTGCTCGTGTTCAGCTGCATAAGGAGGCTCTTTTTGAGAATCGGGAGGAGGAATATTGGCGGTGCTGACTATTGCCCCACAAGGTGAGCATCCGCAGTAGTGCTCTCTGCAAATGGAATAAATCCATGCAGCTTAGGACAGTTCGTTTACAAAAAAATTTGATGAACGTGGAGCAGGGTGAAACAAGTAATTACCTATCTTTGCGACATCTCCCTCCTCAAGAGCAACAGAGAGGGCGGTCCATATGCGAGCAGGCACCTCAGGGGGAGACACCTCTCTCTCCTGAGCTGGCATCTCTACATCATGGGACTCTGTTGCCCCAGAGGTTTCTACTATCGGCTCCATAGGAGGAGGAGCTGCAGGAAGGGCACAAAAAAATTAGCGCCATAGAAGGAAAAAAGAGGGAGGAGGAAGGAATGTGCACCTGCTGAATTACCTTCTACAAAAGAGGTCTCATCTAGAAGCATACCTGAAGCCAAGGGCTCAGAAGACATGACAACATGATCAGCAATGCCCTACTCTGAGGAAACCTGGTGAATCATATTTGCAACAGCAACCTCCCCAGGTTGAGGGCCATGCTCCGCCCCAGCTCGATCGACAGTTGTTTAAAAGGGTGGTACAATAAGTGTCAATAATTCAAAAGGCAAAAGGAATGAATGAACAAGCAAGGGGAAAAGCAAATTTCATACCTGGAGGGTCTACAATGTTGGTCCCCCTCCATGCCAGGTAATGGGGTGGCAGTAGTAGCTGGCATATAATCGTCGCTGGGTAGACCCAGATCCTCTATATCAATGTCATTCTCAGGGAGGGACTTATCAAAGGCCTGCCCCGCCTCTGAGAAAGTATTCCTAAGAGGGGAGAAACTCATTCCTGCCCCGGCCTCAGGCGGACATGCATCAAGCCAAGCAAAAGTGGTGATATTTTATGAAGAATGGCGGTGGACTCTAAAACCTGAAAAGAAAGTGTTCACTCACTGGAGGTGTGAGCCCTGTCAGCTGACGTGTCCCCAATCTCAGGACAAGAGGATGGCCGGATGTCCTCTTCATTATTTTCAGTCCTCGACCTTTTTGAAGAAGCAATGGGCTCAGCAGAGATCAGATCTGGAGAATCCTCTAAAGGAGAAACTCCATTCTCCTGACCACCAGGGCAATCTGCAACAAAGAATAGTATGAGACGAGTATTTCAATGAAAAAGTTCGAAGATCTTCTTTGTATGTTTTTTTCTGAAGGAGTAGGGCATTTTCATGCGCTGTACCAATGGAGTAGTCGGTGCCTTGCCTTCAGACTTTTTACCACTACCATGTGATTTTCCTCCTCCCTTATTTTCATTTGCAGGGAAGAAGTCCACTGCATTAACTTGCTTAGCACTAGCCTGGGGATCTTTAGTTGACTTGCCTTTAGCAGGCATGTAGTTAGGATGGTCAATGAAGAACATTTCAATCTCCGCTACCACAGTATTTAACTAGCCGAAGCCTTTGATGTTTGTCCCCAAAAATTGCTCACTAACTTTTGCCACCAGCCCTTTGCGACATACAGTGATCGCGTCTTCAGGAGCTGTAGGGTTGTCGCATCTCATGTTGAAGCCCCTCCATCGTTTGACGAAGTCTAGTGTTGTCTCACCCTTCCTTTGTCTGAGGAGCAAAGTTCCACAAGAGACACTTTGCACTCGGTTGTCTGAAATCGGTCAACAAATTTCTTTTGCATATTAGCCCAATTGGCCATTGAATTGGGTTGTAGCCTAGAATACCATTGAAAAGCAATGCATGTAAGGGATGTGGCGAAGTAGCGGCGGAGATATGACTCCTCCAACGCCAGTTCACCCATGGTTGTTACATAATAGGCCAGATGTTCATGCGGCGAGCTTTACCTGTTGAACTTTTGCAATTTTAGGGCTTTGGGGCAATCTGGCGGAAGCTTCTTAAATTGATGATGGTGAGGATATGGCACACTGTATGAATCAACAGTGGACACACTCTCGCCATGTTGAGCGAACTTCGCCTTTACGATTCTTTCGATCATCTTGCTTTGGGACATTAAGCTTTTCGTTGCTGGCATGGCCAACGACCGTACATTTACTTTATTATGCGAAGCTTCAAACTCCACTGCTACTAGTGTTTTTGCCGCAATAGTTGAGATATTGACAGTGGCTGGGATGACTTGAGGCGACTGTTCAACCATTGTGGGTATCGTCGGAGGTTGCAGTTGAACCTCCCATTCTCGCAAGAGTCCTTGCAAGATATTCCTCAACTCTTGATTTTCACGCTATGAGAGTTTTTTTTCTTGTTTATTTTTTTTGGTTGAGCGGGCAAGAGACAGAAAAAAATTCAAAATCCAGACAATTTATTTTTGACAAGAACAAAAAATCTCTGATACCATGGCAAAGCGATAACCTCAGAGTACACAGATTGAGTGAAGACTTTTCTTTTAACGATAGGATTGATTCTTGGAGGATGCTGATGAGTTAAAGGGCTTGGGTTAGACCCCTGCTGCTGATTCTGGTGATTTGTAATCGAGTCTTTTGTGATGATGATGGTGATTTGACAACCTTCTTTGATCAAATTCATCAAGAAATCGTTAGATATCTGTGGCAACGCTCGCGAAGCCGAAGCTGGCGGAGCTGGCAATGCAGTTGCTCGCGAAGCCGTTGCTCGCGAAGCCGAAGCATCCGTAGGAGCGGCGATCGTGGTAGTATCAGGTGTCGGAGTTGATTCTGCATACAACTTTGCTGAAACATCAAGGGATTCTTGTGTGAGATGCTGTTTTTGGAGGATAGGAGAAGGAGGAGTGGATTTGAAAGGAGATGATGATCTTGATCTTGAGAAGGTTGGGGTTAGCGTTGGTGCTGGCGTAAGCGCTCTCGGTTTGCGCCCTCTTTTGGGCTTGTCGACTCTGGGAACACTCGAGGGCGTAACTATCGCAGCCAACGCTACTGAATCTCTTCTCGGTCTTGGTGGCATCTGTTTTTTTAGAGAAAAAAATCTTTTTTCCTTTTTTTTAAAAAAAACAAGAAAAACCCCAATTTTATATCAATGTTTTATTTTTTTGTTGTGGGGAAAAACGCAAAAAAAGGTGAAAAAAGGGCAAAAAAACTTTGTTGTTATTATTATTGACTTTCATAGAATAGTAGACATTTCTTGATCTCTTCTATGACACGCCAGGTTAAGATCTTATTGCGAAAGACTGGGTGAGGATGCATAGATTCAAACACTAGCATTTTGATTTCATCAGGGAGTCTGAAGAGGAGACCAAGGAATCTATTCCAAATAGAAGCCTGAGGAACGTTTGAGATCTTGAGGTACCCATTCATAATCAACCTGACCAAAGCGTAGTACTGAATATGAAAGAAATTCGAAAAGAGGCTGCGAAATAGATCATGGGCATTCGCATTCAAAGATGGTTCACAGGCTTTGTAGATTTGCATGATATCCAGAGGTGGATGCATCTTGGCTAGAATCCCGCTCATCATAGAATAAAACCATTGCATAGAATAATACACATAACCCGGTTCTTTGCCCTCCTTCATCAAAAAATTCATGGTCCGGACCACGGACGGAATATACCAAGGGTGCTGAGCAAATCTTCTCAAGTACGAAAAGTCTCTGTATCCTTCTCTCATTTGAGTTGACACGGAAGTGTCAACAAGATGTATAAAGAACATTTCGTTGAAAACTATTCCATAGCTATTTAGAGGATCATCTTCCTTGAGATAATGTTTCTCTAGGACATCAAAGAGAAGGCTGACCTCCTCGTATCCAGAAGAAGTCATCTCCTGCTCGAGTGGGCAGACACCAAATCTGTTAGCGACCGTTAGCAAGTGCGGATATCTAGAAGTGAAATAAACGTATTCGCTTTTATCTTTACGTATCCAGGTCCTTTTAAATTCGTGGTGAAGCACGTTTCTGCCCTCTGAATCTCGGATATCATCACATTCTATGGGATCGGATTCACCACCCTTTCTATTTTGCAGAAGAAACTTGTGGAACTTGACGAGCCCATCTCCAAAGCTGGTCAGCAGGTATTTCATCTGACGTTTAATAGCCTCCTTGGTCGTCCTTGGATCGGTGTATACAAGTGTGACGATTTCTACTATCGCCCTAATGTTTCTATATAAATTCATAGATACATATTCCATAAGACGGCGTGTGTTGGGATCAGTTCCGTTAACATGCCAACCCCAGTCAAGCCTGGGGCTTTGTAAAAGTGCTTTCAGCAAGATGACATCATTTTTCATGCAGGCATATTCCACTGGATTGGCATTAAAAGTGATACGTTCATTCAAGTCAAAGCAATCCATCTCCAACACGATCTTTAGGATGGATTCGTAGATAATTACCGTCGAGAACTGCTGGATCACCTTGTAAAGAAAAGAAAACAAGGGTTCGAGTTCATCATCATCCTCATGTTCTTCACGAATGGGGTAAGAATGCCAAAAGCAACGAAAGTTGGCTTCACCACGCTTTACGAGATTCTTAAACTCCTCGGAAGAGTCCAGAAAGACTTTGAATTCATGTTCCATCGTGGTGATATCAGCGGATCGCACCAGCATGAGGCCAATGACAAGCCTGTTCAATTCGTCCATGTGGGTCATGGTTTCTTGGGGGTTTTTTTGTTCTCTTTTTTTTGCGGAAAAGAAAAAAAGGAAAGAACTCTTCCACAGTTTCGCTGCCTTGTTTTATTTTCTTCTTTTCTTCTTTTTTTTAAATGATTTTTTTTGCTTGTTTTTTTTTAGTATCCGTTGCGATTGTGTGCGTGTTCGTCTTTGCGCCCTCCAGTATTGGACTTGGGGTGGTCACGCTGGCGGATGCTGCTAGTGCTGCGGCTCCTCCTGTTGTCGCTGTCACCTCTTGCCCAAGTGACACAAAGAAAGAAGATTCCCATAGTTATAAAGACAAGAGAATACCAGCAAAAGAAGAACCAAGTGGTGAAACCAAAGGCCTTTTTGTTATGCGCGGATACCCAGCTATCCCAAAGCTGCCATAGACCCTCATCCGCATACGAATTCACTAACTGTAGAATGTAAGAAGGGCTCTCATCACGAGCCAGCATGATAGCAATCCCTATTTCAAAGTTCAGGTCATAGTCTGTGGGGTTCCAGCTCTCGAAATCCCAGTTCTCATACAGATGTGACATGACTTTGACCTGGTGTTGTTTAGAAATATCCGCTTCCACAAACGCGACCCCAAATCGGCGACCAGAGCACATCATTTCTTTGATCCTATCTTCGAGAGCACGGACATGATGTCTCTTGCCGATGCCGATGATCCTATCGTAATAAAAGGCTTCTTTCTGATATTTGATGATATCCAGTTCGCGCAAGCACTCTTTGCTCTTTTGTGCATATGTCATCACAGCAACAAAATTTGTGGGCCGCTGTTCTTCAGAATCTGAAGGTAGGCATGCTCCAACAAGGGGATCTTTGCTTTGGTGCCAAATACAAGACGAAGGTCCCAAAGAAGTCACGCATTCACAAATGTTATCAATATCCTGACATGATTCTGGGAGCGGATGGAGATCCTGAACAAGATCGCCCAACTCTATGATCGGTAGATAGGCGTGTTCATCTCCTTTGATGAATGCTTGGTGAATGATCGCTCTTGCTTCCAGATACTTTGTGATCATTCTCTCCCTGAGCTTGCGGATATCAGAGTAAACAAACTCACCCCTGTCGTATCGATAAGGAGATTTGCTGTGTGGAATGCCCAGATGTTGCATAGAGGCAAAATTCCACAGATAGTGATCATCTCTACCGGCAGATGTGCCCAACTCCATTCTGTAGCGATCGTACCCCAAGCAATCTCCTGGAATATGCATCCACATATAAGTTTGAATCGTCCGAATCCACATACAATCCATGTCCGCAACACAAGCATTAAAGTCTTGAAAATCCTTGCATTTCTCATCTGCGGGTGATCTTATGTCTTTTCTCGTCAACTTTCGGCTTTCAAGCACCCTTCGCAGCTTTATATGCCAGGCAAGCACAGAATCATCATCAGGTTGAGGCTGCGCTTGCTCTTCCTCCTGTGAATCTTGCGTGGTAGCGATAGCTGGAGCGGGAGCATCAACTACCACATGCTCACCCTCGCCGGTGTCCAGCAGCAGATATGAAGGCTGTTCGATAGAGTTGGCATAAGACCGAGAGAAAAACAAGGAACCCAGAGTCAACCAGAGCATCGATGGCATGATGATAAGGAGTCCAAGCAGAAACGCCTGGCAATACATTTTTTTAAATTTTTTTTGCTCTTTTTTTTGGAAAAATAAAAAAATACAAAAATTGCACAAGTTTTATATTTAGTTCACTTTTATTTTTTCTTTTTTTTGCAAAAAAAACAAATTGTTTTTTGTTTATGTAGCAGAGTTGGGGAGCTGGTGAATGATTTGGTATTCAAGAGGACCAAAGAAAGGGATGAAATCCTTGAGTTTCGGATCATCAAGCTCGGAGAACGTTATCTTTTGATTCCCGAGGAAATCTTTAATGTAAAAGCGCTTGCACACCTGGGCAAGTCCTCGGGCCAAAGACGGGATGAGAGTTTCGCGTGAAAGCTCCTCAAGGATGCGTATGTAGAAAGGATCCCAATATTTGTTGTGGTGATCAGGATCCAAAAGCCCCTTGTAAGTAAAGATGGTCTTGAGATCCTCGGGATATTCGTGTTTTAGAGCAATTGCAACTTCTTTGAATTGTTCCAGGGTAAAGTCATCTAAAGTCTCACCACTCTTGATGTCTTTCTCTTGTTCCTTTTCTTCTTCCTCTTTCCTTGGTTTCTTTGTGGGAGAAGCAGAATCCTGTTGCTCTTCGGAACTTGTCCTCTTTAGGGTTCTGGTGGCTGTTTCTGTTTGCTCCTCCTCTTCATCGTCAGAGTCCTTGCCCTTGTAGAGGATGTGATTGTCCTCGATATCCCTGACATCTGCGGTGATCAGTCTCTGATAAATTTCGTGGTGGAGAGCCAAGATGGTCAGGAAGGACCACAGCAAGAAAAAGTGGGCATTCCCAACTTGGGGTTTCAGTGTTTCTAAGGAATCACAGAGAGTCTTCACCTGCTTGCTTTCTGTGGTCAGGTAGTCACTTCCAAGTTCTCGTACGAGCGAATCATAAGAAAACTTTTCGATTTCTTCTCTTAAGTGAGGATAGTGAGTTCTAAAGATCTCTAGAAACTTTAGGGAGAACTCCTGGGGCTTGTCTTCGACAAAGTCGTCCAGAACTCGTACAAGCCTTAAAGCCTCAGCATCTCTATCAGGAGAGTCCCGGGGATGCGGGAGGTAATCCTCGAATTTCTGGCGATCCTCTATGGTCCCCATCCTCATGCTCACATCTCGCAGCGCCTGGGACAAGGATACTTTTTCGAAATCCAATCTTTGGATATAGGATTCTATGGATACGGGTCTCCTGGTTCTCACCTTCATTTCAAAGGAACCAAATGTAGAGGTCTCGATAGAATCAACCATCGTCATCAGAAAGATGCGCTTCCATATTGCGTGGGGCTGCAGCTCTGCTAATTGCTCCGCTTCCATTTTTTTTCTCTCTTTTACGTTTTTTTTAAAAAGTGTTTTTGTTTCGTTTTTTTTTCTTATTTTCGCAAATACTTATTCCCGCTTATTCTGGTTTTTTTTCTTGATTTTTTTCTTGTTTGAGCAAATTTTTTTTCAAAGCCCAGTATTGGACTCGCCGACTTTTTTTTGGTTTTCGCGAGTTTTTTTTTGTAATTTTTTTTTTGCTGAATGAGCCAGGAAGGATACGAGCCCACGGCAGAGACTGTGATGAGAGAGTTGAAGATCATGATCTCTGATGTTATGCATATCAGCGAAAAGACATCCAGAGAGGATTACAAGAGGCGAGTGAGCCAGATCGTCAAGATCAAGCAATCTATAGATCATGGACTCTCCGTCCAGATTGAGAAACTCATCAAGATCATCTTTTACAGAGATGTCAACCAGAGGATCAGCCGAGTCACGGAGATCTCATGGATACCAAGCAGGTCATCACAGAAGAATTCTTGTTTGAAAGCTGTCCATAAGAATGAATAAATTTTATGAAAAAAGCATGACGTCATGTTTTTATTCTCTTATTTTTATTTCTTTGTCAACAATGTTTCAATGAATTTTCAACCTTCATTACGTTGAAGGGGTGGTGTTTCAAGGTTGCTTTGATAATCACATCAGATTCGTTACAGTTTAAAGAATACTTGTCTTGTATAAGGCTTGACAATAAAGATATTTCTATAATCCTTTGATGTTTAATCTGAGAATATGCGTATCTAACATGCTCATCCAGAATCCATGAATCGTTCTCGTGATGCATGCAAAATTTGATATAAAATTGTCCATTCATATATTGGTCGTATAATTCAAGATAATCGTCTGCATCGGTTTTCATGCCCTTTCTCAAGGAAAAGTATGCACACACAAGCTCCTTTCTACTAATGAATTCTTTGGGTAAGGGCTGTGGCAATGGCATCCATCTGTTATACACCAGCCATTGCACTGCATTCATGACAATTCCACATTGAGTCTCGATGGTAGTGAATTCTAGGTGGATGTATCCTGTCCATCTCATGCCTCGTGTTTTGAAATTATTAGATTGATTTTTTAAAGGGATCAGTGATAACACTGGTTCGAATATGGGGTCGTTCGAGATTGGATGCCGTTCATCCAATTTCAAGGGTAGTATTTGGATGCCATCATTTTCACCACATGTAATGTCAGATTTCGCTACTTCGTTGAATTCTTTCACAAGATCTGGATTTGTTGAAGACTGCGGCGATTCACATAAATAATGTAGATACTTGGATTTACCAAGTCTGATAAAATCTCGTCGACACAGAGGACAAGTCTTCCTCACGATCCTCTGTAAACATTGATAGCAGAACTTGTGATTGCATTCAAGTTTACACAATACTTGCTCCAACTTCACTTCAAAACAGATTGCACAATAGCCCATTCGCCTTTTTTTCAGGAAAAAAATCAAATTCACAACGAAAAAAAAAATATTTTTTTTTACTCGGTTAAAAAGCTTGACCGCGTGCATATCTACATATAATAATAAGGTCAGTGCTTATTATCAAATGGCTAACACTTACTATCTATTTTTACCAGGTGAGTCATACAATCAAGCATCTACTGGGCAAACTACACGTGTTACATCAAGTACCAGGTTGATGGCTCGTGATCCAAGACAAGGACCAGAACAGATGATCCTGGCATGTGGATTGCTATAGGACTATGATTCTGACACGTGGAATCAAAAAGGGGTCAGATTTATGTGAAAGGATTGGGCGGGAATCGTGGTATCCACCCACCCATCATCTTCCTATAAAAAGGATTGAAGGCTGAGTGAAGAAGGATACTGAAGATAGAAAAAGTGAGAGCATCTGAAGCCTGAACCAGTACTGAATTTTTCCCCCAATCGAGAAGAGAGGCAGCTTACAAAGAGAAGAGTCTGAGTAATCGCCAGGATTAGAGTCTAAAAGCTTGCTTCTTCAGAAGCTACATTGATCTATCACTGAGTGATTGTTTTCATCTTCTTTAAGTTTTCCTATTTTCCATCTCTGAATTCCCATCTGTTACCCTCCACGATCTATTGGAGGAAGGTAGATTGTCTCCGATTGCTAGTATTGGACTGTTACTTGTGGTTCCCTCTGGTTTGGAGGAAGAGAGAAATGATCCTCTGGTTCGTGAATTGCTGGGAGCAATCACGGGGTTCCCTTTGCGGTGTGGAAAGGAAGGGAGATTAGTTCTCCAGTGTTCCTTCTGGTTATCAGAAGATCGAGGAGAGTGTTCCTCGTGACAAGCTATAAGGTAGCAGTTGTTGCAGACTAAGTCTGCGGTTCTAATTGCTCTATGCAAGGACGCCTTGATCTAGTGGAGTAAGGGGTGGACGTAGATTGCAGATCGCAATCGAACCACCTTTAAAAACTTTTGTCTCATCTGTGTGGTTTACTTGGCTAATCCTATCTGTGTGGTGTCTCGGTGTGATCTTTGGTTGTGGTACAAGCTCATCAAGTGTTTAATAACAATCTTTCTACATCTTCTTCTTCACGTTTAGCTTCTATACATCGGTTCTCTCCTTGAATAATTCTCTTTGAGTTATTACGTGTCTGGCTAGATTAAATTCACTGATGTCAATTGATACAATCTTGTCTTGGGTGTTATATTTCTGACTATCTGCCACATGCAAATTCAAATGAGATTTTACATGCTAGAAATTCATTCATGTAAGTCATTCATGTTCATAGTAGAAGTATAGTCATGCATGACTCTTTTCGTATATCAAATGGTACATTGGGAGAAGGGCAGATCACTTCTGTCTGGAAACTCACATCATGCATAGAGGCTAGCCTTTGCCAAGTACCAAGGGTCCAAAACTTGCATATACTGATAGATTTGTAATTTACATTTCATTGTTGCATATCTGTGTACAATGAGAAAAGGACTGCTATTTGTTTGGAACTACTGCACATAGTGAGGGGGAGCTGAGGTAATTTTGTTAGATATATTGGACTAATTCTGTTGTTAGAGTATGTGCTTTTGTTATTGCTACTAGTTGAAATGTTATAGTGCTGAATCTCTATCCAGTGGAGTCAATGCTACTTTAATATCTGGCAGAACATTTTGTCTGAATAAGCCAGCAGGTCGATGCATAAGGAATGAACATCGACCTTAGTATACCTACAAGTCAAAGCACTTGAGAGGAGCCTCAACCTCACTCCAGAAGAATAGGTGCTTAACATTCAGGTTAGACTTGTGAGTTGTATAGAGCTATTGCAGAATATCATTCTGGCTGGAGTGAATATCTTGGTTAAGCTAGTAGGTCGATTGGTTGTGAAAAGAACACTGACCTTACTATACTGGCAGGTCGATGCATGAGACAGTTGCACCGACCTCACTATGTTAGAAGGTTGATGTATATGAAGGAAACCTAGACCTTACTACACCTGATATAAGCTGGCTATTGTGAGATGATGTGCTAAGGTTGTCTACAAATCTGACCCTAGTCTTACCTTTGCTTCTATGTGGTCTTTTACTCTACTTCTCTTACCAATTTTTTTACCTTCATTGAACTCTCCATCTCTGTTTCCTCATCTATGATTTCTATGACAAGTCTTTCCCACTTCTTTGGTCATCTTGGGAGGAGCTACCAACTCTTGTCAAAGGGCCCTATCGTTTAGACAAGATAGGATGCCCTTCGCTCTGTCCCTAATTGTCTATTGTATTTCCTTTTCTTCTCTACTCTTATTAATAGAAAATTACTTGCTTGGTGACCGGGATGGCACGTCCTATCCCTTCTACAATGAAGGGATGAACAGACTCCCTCGTTCCCCACCTTGCAAGTATTACCTTTCAGTTAAAAAAATTTTAGCGGGTAGCACCGGACAGAAGGCCACATTCTTACTTTAATTGAATTTATGGAAATGATGGTCAAAGAAAGAGTAATAAGAGTAGGTAAGGCCATGTCCTACTGGGAGCATGCCTTTTAAGTACACTGAAGATCAATACAAAAGAAATTATCATAATGTATATGGGAGCTTCTAGAAGGTAAATCAAAGATTGATTGAAGATGGCAAGGCTCCAATCTCCTTCACCGACTATGTATCACTACTAAGGAGCAACATATGAAGGGAAATTCAAGAAGTGATGGAGAATTTGCAAGATTGCAGTAGTATAATCTAAATTTCCTTCAACATAATCAACCCCCCCATCAGTTACAGTGACTTTGTGATGAAAGAGACAAAGGAAAGGAGAGATTTTGTGGGGCTCGATGAAGTAAAGGAGGAGCAAGAATAAGAAAATTAGATTGATGAGCATCTGGTCCAAGGGTTACCTGTAGAGCCAATTGCCACAACATCATCTACTCTAGCTTCCCTAGATTCACATAACATAAGTGAAAGCTCCAGTGGATAGCCTGCCATAAGCATTGCACAAGTAGCATCAATTGCTAGACAACTATCTGCTGTAACAAAAGTCCAAGTGCACAAGCCAAGGTATGACAAAAGGCTCTTTGAGAGTACAAACTAACTTGATTAT
The DNA here is from genome assembly GCA_024336825.1 of Amorphophallus titanum. NCBI lineage: Eukaryota > Viridiplantae > Streptophyta > Magnoliopsida > Alismatales > Araceae > Amorphophallus > Amorphophallus titanum. The sequence continues at coordinate 500,038 of JANBPO010008365.1, read as the reverse complement.
TCACCGCAAATCTGGTCAATGCACTGAAGCCCTTCAATGACCTGGGGAACTTTTCTGATTAGTTTAAGAAATTTCTACAATTGTATCATAATCAGGCAAAAGAAATTTCTGAAACCCCCCAAGGCACCCTCCGGTGCATCTTAAGGGCATGGAAAGGGATCAACTATCTAGCTACTCTACTCAAAACCTTGAATATCAATTTCCTGATTCTGACTCACATGCAAAGCTATACAATCAACCCATGATTTTTCAAACCCAAAGTATTTTCAACCCTGACAAGAAGGAAATCATGGAGGAGTCACATCAGAAGGACGTAGAGGAAGTTAGTAAAGAGTCGCCCATAGACCCCAAGCCCAATTCCACCTACGAGAAGGGTTATGAGGAATATGATGAGCTTAAGTTTGGGAGAGAGGAAAAGGAAGTGGATGCATGGGTTAGTGATAAAATCCCTTTGATTTCCCTTCCTATATTTGAGGAGTCCTTGTTCTAAGTGACGAACAAGGAAGATGAAATTGTGGAGAGAGAATAGAGTGTTTACATGGACCATTATTTTTAGGTAAAGGAGAGGCTGGATCTCCCGCTTGAAATCCATTCTAACCAGGCATCTTATGATCTTGGGGAGGAAGTTAATCTTTCACCTATTTCTAACCTCGACACCTCTGTACCAATCCCTAACATCTTACATCTAGCCGATTGGTCGATTCCACATGAGCCTCATGATCATCCGTGTGTTGAGGAGCACGTCCATTTCACTCTTGACCCTCCTTGTCTCCTGGACACTAGCCCTTTTGTGGAATCCTTGGAAACTCCTCCCACCCCTACGCTTCCCCACCTCAACATCAAGCTTGAAAATTTTTGAATTGAGGTTGAAGAAAAATATGCGGGGAATAAAAAGGTCTGCATCAACACATTCAATACTTTTAAAGACCTTAATTGTGAGGAGGATGCTGGGAGTGAAGAGGCTGATCTAGAAGGGGGGGTTGAATATATAGATCTGCCCCCTTTACACCTTCTCAACAAATTAGAGATATAGAACTAAGGATAGAATGGCTAAAGTTAAAAGCACACGGTCCTACATAGTAACTAGCGCTTCTTAGACAAGCAAAGATGTAATACCCCGATTTACTTATCGATTTAGTAATAAATAAAAACTTACAAGATTTATTAATAAATAAAAGTTTATACTTTTCCATGAATGAATAAAGATTCTGTTCAAATTGAGCCATTATATATGATTTTCTGATCAACACGTTTAAAATCCTCAATTCTGTCTCAAATAGCGCCTTTGGTAACGTCATGAATTCCATTTAAGGCGCCCTAAACAACGTCGCCTTCACTATTAGCGTTCAAAAATTTGACGCCTTCCATAAAGGGCGTTTCTTGAAACAAGTCCCTATTGCGTTCTGTGTTTCCGCATCAGGGCGTGACAAACCCTCGCTCCCTCTTTTTCTTCTCATCCCTCTCTCTCCCTATTTCTCACTTCTACACACACAATCTTCTCCCTCCCCCATCTCTCTTCATTTCTCTCTCTCCCCTCTCTACATACCTCTGTCGATCGCCCCCCTTCTCCTCTCTCTTTTCTCTTTTTCTTTGTTGATCGCACCACACACTTCCCCTCCCCCCTCCACTATTAACCTCTCTCTCACTCTTTCATCTCTTCTCTATTCTCCCTCTCGCTCTCTCTTCTTATTCCCCATCTCTGCCTCTCGTATCTCTTCTCTTCCCATTCTCTCTTCTCTCTCAACTTCCCTCCCTCTCTCATCTTTGCTCTCCCTCTCTATTCCCTCTCTTTGTCTCCCTCTTCTCACACATGCATACACCACACTGTTATTCCATTTCATTTCATTTTTTATTTTTTCTTTTATTTTATTAACTCCCCCTCCACCTCTATCTCTTTATCTCTCTACATCTCGCTCTACTTTCTCTCCCTCCCTTCTACCCTTCGTCTCTCTAAAGACGATGCAAGATAGTCATCCTCGGCTTCGGGTTAAGTGGAAGTCAAACACTCAAGGAAGCAACATCAACCTGACAACACGACTGTGACATCCTTACCCCTCATTCCTCCTCGGTGTTATTTAGGATTTTTATTTTGAGTTATACTTTTTATTTTTGCACTTCATGTTGTAAACATTATCTTTTAATTAGTAAAAATTATGTTATATAAATTATGTTTTGATGATGTCTCACTATAAGTCATTGGCCAATAGATTTAGAAAATCATGACACATCCTCCCAGCATAAATGAATATTCCTGTTAGTTGAGATGCGTAAGGTAAGGATCTCCTTCGTTGTGTACGACATGACCCAACTAACTCTGTCACTAGGCGACCCATGTTGGTAGTCATCCCATTTATCACATGATAAAATAGAAACCTATGTACTTTAGTGACTTCATTTCGACTTCCACCCTTGGGATAGATGAGGGTGGTAAATATGTGGTGCAAAATATGCTGTAGTGGAGGGAAGTAGTTGAAATTCAGGATGAGCGAATTGGTAACTCCATGCACGTATTCACTACAAGTCATAAGCATAAAGGTCTCTAGAACATGACCATGCCCAAATGTCATATCAACTCCTCTAGCTGAAACTCCTAGGGCCCTTGCAAATAATTCTAAATCAACAAGAATCTGAACTCCTTTGACAATAGTGTACAAATGCTCATTTCTCATGGTTAGATTGCCATAGGACTGTTGTACAAGGTTGGGATAGTATTTGGTATACCTTGTCATAAAATCAACCCAACCATCCTGAATTTCAAAAATAGCACCTAGATCGGGAAAGAATTCATGCATCTCATCAAAATCGACTAAACGAGGGTCGAGAATGGGATGAGGGCGTATCGGCGGAGCCCGTGGAGGTGGGGCTGCCCGCTGTGGTGGAGGAGCTAGGGCCTTACCTCATCTAGTACTAGATTCCCCATGGGTAGAATGCCAAGTGCTTCTTCTAGACACTTTCCTAGACTTGAAAACTTATGTAGAAACCCTTGAAAGGACTGAGCTCTTCCCGTGGGAGTAGATAGACACTAGGGGACACACCAAAATGCGGTGGAAGACTCTTCTCCACAATCTAGAACCCTAGGAGGAACCTTCAAAGCTACAAAAGCCGCTACACGAAATCTATGCCGGAAGATGGTGAATATCCCGATCTTGTGCGAATGAAAGAGAGAGGGGTTTCTTGGGTTGGGAATGGGGAGAATGAGTGTTATAGCTAGGGTTTGAGGAGAGGGTATGAGGGTGACTGGGTGTGAGAGAGTGAGAGAAATGGGGTGAAAACCCCTTATCTTTTGTCAAGATGAATCAACATGGAGATTTGAGTGTTTCATTCAAAATTTGGTCGTGCACAAACTCATAGGTTCAGTTCAAGTTTGATTCAGGGGCTTCAAGTATACGCAGTTCTGAGGGAGTCTTGTTCGTTCCTTCACCCTCGTGTGCATCTATCTTTTATTCTCATTGCTCGCATTCCTTATGAAAATTGGGCAGCATCTCCCCTAGACTGAGACTTGCTAGAGGAAATGGGGGATCGTTAAATGGAATATCCTGAGATAATCCCCAAAACTCAGAGTTGCCTAACAGCGATCCGATGACCCATATATGAGCGCAGAAGCCCGAGGCCATCCTTCAAGGGTTCTAGCAACACACGAGTTGTACCTTCATGGAATTTCCATAGGGACGGATGTTCGCCAAGAGTGGCTATAACTCTTCACCCTTCAGACGGGTTAGGTTCTCTCAAAAGTCATGCCATAGAGAGGTAGACTTCTAAGAGCCTCGAGTGATTAATAGATAAGGAGAGGGAAGGTAGGGGCTAATGAAGTAGAACACTACATATTGCAAAAGCTTTTCTTTTATTCAACCATAAGAAGAAAAGGGGAAGCGGAATATAGGAAGGGGGTCTACCCCATAACCAAAGAAAATAGCAGGAAAGGGAGAAGTAGATACACCGGTGGGAGGGGAGCAGAGCACAAGCTCCATCCCCAAGCTCTCCTCTCCTCTCTCTCACTCTCTCCCTCTTCTTCACCTCCAAGCGCAAGCAGATGAAAGCCCTTTCTCTCTTCTTTCTTCGGACAACCCCCTCTGTCAGACCAACCGCACCCCAATATGCCTCCCATTATATAGTGCCTTGTTCTTTCTTCCTCCCTGTGTCTTCTTCAAAGCCATCAAGTGGCCTTTGCGTAGGGGGCAGTAGAGTAGGGAAGCTACCTCCACGGGATTAGTTGATGGCGACCGAAGGAGATGCGAGGCAGTGCGGAGCTCAAAACCTTCCCTTCCAGGGGGCTTGAGGGGCTCAAGCGGTTGCACATTGGTCAGGTGCTGGCTGCTCGTCCATTTTAAAGAGAATGATCAAAATGCACAAGAGAGAGTGACGTAAGGTGGATCATTTTGGAAAACTGGAACAAGGAGGGCTGGATGAAATGCAAGCGTGCCAATCGATTTCTTGACGATCACCGGCGGAACCAAGTGTTTGACCGGGGATGTGCCGCCAGGGTACGGCATGTGAGCATGAAATATTTTGCACCACGTAGAGAGGAGGAGGTTCTGCTGGTATGAGTGTAGACGATTGTGGGGGCTCGTGTACTAGACGTCTTCTCCACTGACAGCAAGCAATCAGTGTTTATTTTACATCGGGCAGAGCCCGGACACCTTTGTTTCTACTGCTGAAGAGAGAGTCAGGGACCCTAGGAGCCGCAACGTCGGGAGGGCATAGTCCGTGCAATAGTGATAGGGAAACAACAACACAACAAAGATAACTGGGGGCAGAGAGACTACTTTCCGCGAGGAGGGGGATCCGCTCCCTTACTAGATTACATGACTTATATGCCATGAAAGGCATTTATATGGGGGCATGAGAGCCCGATTACAAGTGCTTGGAAGCCACGGTACAATTTCGTAGTTTATGATGGTCCTCGGCTCATTGCGTTACTATGTGGGTAGTTCTGTATCCGTACATAGTGTCTGTCAGAGGACCTATGACTCAGCAGGATGCTACCCGAGGGGCGTCACAATGTATTCCCGACATGATACAGTGTCGAGGTCGGGGCAGTAGGGGTGCCGTAGGCATCGTTGTGTTGGAGCAATTGGGCATCACCAAGGTCAAGGTGACCAAATGACGCATGCACCACTTGTGACTGGAGTGGTTTGACAGCGTTGAGACAGAGGCGGCCGAGTGCTATTGAGATGGGAGTGATCAGACAGCATGAGTCGTACCCTGAATGGAGTGACCAAATGCCATTGGGCTCAGAATTGTCAGGTGCCAAGGGCACCGTTACGACTGGATCCATTGAGGCCGTAGGCATCGCTTTGACTAGAGTAGTTTGGTGCTGTTGGCACAACAGTTACTGGAATTACTGGGCAGTCGGGTGTCATAGGGCACCATTGAGACCGAAGTGGCTGGACAGTCGAGTGCTGAGGGCACCATTGTAGATGGAGCAGCTGAGAGAGATGGGCACCAGGGGATCCTGGTGGTTTGGTGCGGCTGAGATTGGCAATCGGGTGCCGAGGGAACCGTTGTGGCTGGAGAGGCTAAGCAGTCAAGTGCCACAGGTCCCGACTCAGAAATTGAAAGGAGGCCGAAGGAGGGCCTGGTAATTAATGCAATGCCCCTCATAGACGCGTTCTTGCGGAACACGATAAAATGGGTGGTCACGTTATTAGAGCAGCAGCAGGATGCGGAGGTTGATTCCACCCTTGCTCCAAGGTTGGCCAAAGGGGCAAGGGCCTCATGTTTCCCTCTTCTTGTGTAGATTGGAGTAACTGGCAGTCGGGTGCCAGGGGAACCGCTGTGACTAAAGTAACTAGGTAGCTGGGTGTCGAGGGCACCGTTGTGACTTAGGTTGTTGAATGGTCAGGCGCCGTGAGCCCCAATGTGATTGGGGTAGCTGGTAGTCAGGTGCCGGGGGCACCGTTGTGACTGAGGTTGTCGAGTGGTTGGGCACCGCGAGCCTCGATGTGACTGGAGTAGCTAGCAGTTGGGTGTCGGGGGCACCATTGTGACTAAAAGAGATGGGCACCGGAAGACCTCGATAGTTGTGCTCGGGGCCGGATGTGACTGGAGTAGCTGACAGTTGGGTGCCGGAGGCACCGTTGTGACTGAAGGAGGTAGGCGTCGGGAGACCTCGATAATCATGCTCAGGGCCCGATGTGACTGGCAGTCAGGTGCAAGGGGCACCGTTGTGACTGAGGGAGGTGGGCATCGGGAGACCTCGATAGTCGTGCTCAGGGCTCGATGTGACTGACAGTCGAGTGCCGGGGGCACCGTTGTGACTAGGGAGGCAGACGTCGAGAGACCTCGATAGTCGTGCTCAGGGCCCAGCCATAGAGGCAGGGGCTTGCCACGTCTCCTTGTGGCGAGACTCGAGAAATATGCCCATTCTACAGGTAACAGCACTGTGGGCACGCTTATTGAGGTGACACTAAAGTGACGCATGATCATTGAGGTGGGGAACCAGACTGAGTGCTTCGATTGAGCAACGTCTGATGGAGCACGATCATCAAAGTAGAGACTGGGTAGGATGCTTTCATGCAGTAGCATCAGAGGTCATGCACGAATATCGAGGTAGGGTTGAGTAGGGTGCTCCAGTCAAGCAACATCTGATAGGGTCGGGCATGACTATTGAGGTAACAATCGAGTAGGGTGCTTCGACCGAGCAACATCAGACGGTGCACAATTATTGGGGCAGGGACTGGTAGGGGTGCTCTCATGAGGCCACATCTGGGTCGTCCATGAGCAACGAGGTAGAGCCGAGCAGGGTGCTTTCATCTAGTAACATCTAGGGTCATGCATGACTATCGAGGTAGGGCTGAGCTAGATGTTCCCATGAAGTGACATCTAGGACTGTGCACGATCTTTTGAGTCAGGACCAGGCAGGGTGCTTTCGTCAAGCAACATCTGGGGCTGTGCACGATTATCGAGATAGGGTTGGGCGGAGTGCTTTCATCAAGTGATGTTTGATAATGCATGATTATCGAGGCAACAGCACGGGCAGAGTGCTTTCATACAGTAGTGTGAGGGTCATATGCGATCGTCACAACGATACCCAGATAGGGCGTGTTCGTCATTACCAGGGCCGCACTTAAGGGGGTTTATGTCTTGGATAAAGGCCAGAGGGGGCGCAGTCATGTGGCATGCCCTCGGCGTGAGCCTAGCGAATACAAAACCAGCCAACCAAGCCCTTTATGCACCATTTGTAGTCTGGGGGATGAGCTCCAAGCCTCTTATGGCCCTTGGGCACCCATAGGGTGGTTTTATAGGGGTAGGAGAAGGGTTTAGGTGGACCAACTTGAAGGGTATGAGTTGTGGTCCGGGTAAAGGGAGGGTTTAGGCGGGGTTGACCAGTCAATTTTTTTTTGTCTGGGGGTGTGGTCGCCCAGGCGACCGCGTTCTTAGTGACACGTGGGGTTTAGGCGGAGTTGACCGGGGGTTTGACCCCCCGGAACGTGGTCTTCATGGCGACCGCATTGTAAGGGGTTCAGATAGACTGGAATGGCTGGGATTGACCTGGAAGAGAGGGAAAGGTCACGTAGGGCCTACTAGGGGGCGTGAGTCCGTGGTCTTCCTTATATGCTTGCTGGTTTAGGTCCTTGGTTCATCTTTGCATCCAACATCATCTTAGGACTGTGCCACATCAAAACTACCTCCACACAGGGAGGAGCGATAAGCCGGCCTGGCGTGGGAGGGAAGAGACGAACTAGGAGCTAAACAAACGACTGATGTCAGTTCTGCCTGCTCTCTGGAACAGAGGACAGACGTGCAATATTGTCACTGCTGCGGTCGCTCCCGAACTCCTTTTTCAATGAGACCAGTGGCAGATCTTCCCTAACTGACCCAGGAAGAAGTTTAATTTTTGGCGGGAGCTCTGGTGGCCGTCGTTGGTCGGGGCGGGGCCGTGAACAGTGACTCTACTCGGTGGTTCAGACTATCTCAGCACCAATTCAGCAAGAAGACAGGATCACCATGGGCATTCCTGAGCTCCGATGTGGGCGTGTAGGGTACTGATGGATTCGTCGTCGAGTCCTCTTCGAACGGAGACCTACGGTGATGTCAGCAGAGGTCAGGGTAGGCAGAGAGGTCTCGAACAATGACTAGGTGTCTTCTTAGTCCCAGAGGGGGCAGATTAGCACACCCAAGGGAGAAAAATGAGAAATGGCTTCTCCGGAGGTCAAACAGAGTGTCGCTTCTTGGAGATGATAGCGGACTGTGGAGGAATCTCTCAGCCAAGATTCATGCCCAGATCTGCAAAGGAGTAGCCATGGTCAAACTTTCTCTGGGGCTCAAGTTCACTGCTTGAGTGGTCTTGCGCAGTCGGGGAAGAATCACTCTCACGTGCAGCTCGGAGCTCGTATGGAGGCGAGACCACCACTCTTGGAAATCTCTTTGGATGACCTTTCCAACGGTGTATGGTGCGCCTCCTGAAGCCCCAAGATGTCTCCGTGGAACCCTCTGCAACCTGAGGGTTCTCTGCTACCTGCGACCCAGAACCAGGGATGGATGTGGAGTGGGAGTTATAGAAGGGGGAATGGGTGAGGGATGGCAAGGGAGTGATGGCTGATGGCTATGGGAGAGGGGTGGACGTGGGTAGGGGTGAATGAGCTGAGATTAAGCGGAAGGAAATTAATCTGCGGATGTAAGCTAATTGCCCTTGTAGTGACCGCAACTCTGTCAAATTCTTCAGAGGGGGCAGCTCCTGGATAGCTTTTATCTTGGAGGGGTCTATTTTAATTCCCCGATATTTGACGACAAAGATGGGAAATTTCTCACTTGAAATGTCAAAGGCGCATTTCATCGGGTTCATATTTAGCTCGAACTGCCGCAGCCTTTCGAATGTGATCCTGAGATCACTCAAGTGGTCTTCTCTTTTCTTGGTCTTGATGACCAAGTCACCAATGTAGCATTCGACTTTGTCATGGAGTAGCTCATCGAATATCTTTGTCATCGTGTTTTGGTAAGTGGTATCAGCATTCTTAAGGCCAAAAGGCATTCTCTTATAGTGAAATATCCCCTTGGGTGATCGGAAGGCCGTGTGAACTCTTTCATGCTCGACGATCCATATCTGGTTGTATCCGAATGAGCTGTCCATAAATACAGTGGCTCATGGCCAGTTGTAGCATCGATCATGACTTCAATGATCGACACAAGGAAATCATCTTTCGGACATGCTTTGTTTAGGTCCCGAAAGTTCACGCATTTTCAGATCTGACTATTCTTCTTTTTGATAGGCACAATGTTGGCCAACCATGTGGTATATTAGTTTCCTGCTACAAAATCGACATCTATGAGCTTGTCCACTTCTATGCAAATCTGGTTTATTAGCTCCGGCCTCATCCGTGGGGGTGGCTGCTTCACTGGCTCGACCTTTGGGTCGATAGCCAATATGTGTTGAGTAGCTTCAGGGCTAAGGCTTGGCATCTCTTTGTAGTTCCAACCAAAACAATCCTAGAACTCCTGAAGCAGTTGTATATATTACTTTCTTTCTTCTGGGAGAAGGAGGGTGTTGAGAAAGGTTGGCCTCGGCTCATCTTCTGTGCCAAGGTTTACCTCGACTAGTTCATCGACGGTGGCTTGGCCACCATCTTCTATCTCCGACGGGGTCGACTGCAAGTCAATGAAGCCTTCATCATCTTCTTTGACTTCATTGGGTTATCATTACTTTTGCACACTCTGTTTATGTGTCGAATACACCAATGCTCTGATTGACATGATCAATTATAACTCGTCACGCACTCCGGGTTCCTTCCGTGCTCGGGACGTGACATTGCCTTTGAATGGTATTCTAACCTATTGACCAGATCGATTCATGATTGGCCAGACATGCAGTGGAGGTTTAACGAAAGGATCCATGTCGCTGAGGCAGAGGTGACCACGGCTGAGCTATACGCAACTAAACAAAGAAATGATAAAATAACTACAGAATATATCAAGAAATGGTGGAATCTCAGCATGAAGTGTCGGCGCCCTCTTCTTCAAGAAGATGCGATACAAATATGCAAATAGAAATCGAAGAATGAAATTCTAGAGAAAATAATTGGAATAGAAATTTGGTCTTTTGACTGATTGAGTGATGTTGCCACGGAAGTTGAAGACTTCTTCACGAGATATCCCTCCACCTCTGCTTACCCAAGTTATCAAGCTAGGCAGGCAAACAAGTGGCCGATACTCAAAGCACTCCATGCTGTTGGTATTAAGGCAAAGTGGCACAAAGGTGTGCATAAACCTCCTCCCAATTAACCTGTTGGACGTCAAGAGAGGCCTCCTCTGTAGAATGAGACAAAAAAGCTATACGTCTTCCTCAGAGAAAGGACTCGAGCATTGTTCGAGTGGACTGTCAAATATAACAAGATCACTCTTTCAAAGCCAAAGAGACCTGATGACATCAAGATAAGAGACGATCCTTGCTTCTACTCCTACCATCAAATCTTGGGGCATCCTATTGAAGATTGCCAAATATTCAAGGACATTGTCCAAGCCTTAATTTAAAGGGGAGAGCTGCAAATGGTGGAGCACAAGGTCAGTCCCCTACGTCCTCATGAAATGCCTACTCTGGGGGCATCAATTAACATGATATCTATATATCAATAGCTACCTAAAGAAGTGCCAGAGGTTTGCAACCGACACACTTATAAAGACGGTATCCCGTCACATGGAAGAGAGCAAGAAAATTGGCAAGCATCGCCAATAAGGAATGCCACGCCTCTCGATTTCGGTAGCTTCGCACAGCCCCCAGTTATTTATGTCGGTAGCAGATTTCACCGTTCGGCGCGAGTCCCCTCATGTGTCTCAATGAGGATTCCCGGCTACTAGGATTCACCCTTATTATAATTCTATTGCGGATTCGACCGTTCAGCGCGAGTCTCCTCATGTGTCTCAATGGGGATTCCTAGCTACTAGGCTTCGTCCTTATCGAAATTCACTTTACCATTTCGTGCGAGTCACCTCATTTGTTTCAGTGGAGATTCTCGACTACTCGGATTCACGTTTCTCTCTTTTTTTACATCATCATTTTTTTAATGGGGGTAGGTAGTTTTTTCCTCACAATTACCTTTCACGCGAGTGAGGAATTCAAGCATCCGTAGAGTGCTAAGAAGAAAGTCGGGTAATCCCTGTGGTCGAAAGCCATGGAAGACATTAAGTGCGAAGTGGGGGGAGTGTTGTCTCGGGTTTATTTTGTGAGTTGGACTTAGTAATTTAGCCATGACTCTTCCTCTTGATGTGTGCACCCGCCATAATTGGTTTTCCTTCGAGCATATGCCGTGAGGCACGTGCATCCGGAATCGGGGCGACATTATTTAGCAAGGAAACATGGTCCTAAAAATTTTTAAGGAGGTGTATTATTCTATATTAAGCAACCATGCAAGCAGAGTAGCCAGGCATTTTTGTCACTTTTCTTTCTTCTTTTCTTTCTTTTATTTTTTTATTTTTTTCTTTTTTTGCATAAGAACATATTATTGTTACGTATAAGCTTAGTGGTAGTAAGGGTACTAGGGAAGCAGGCCGCACAGGGTGAAAAGGGAGTCAGGGAAGCGAGCTGCAAGAGCAGAGGTTGGGAAGCTGGTTACAAGAGCCAAAATTTGGGGAAGCGTGATGGGATGGATAGATTAATCCTAATAGTGGAGCTTGGCCGAAATGGCTAGACCAAAGGGTGTTGGGTAGCGAGGAAAGGTAGGATGCTCGTTGGCTTGGATGGTAGGTCGTGACGCCGACTTCATGAAGGTTATTTTTTGTTGTTCCGAGACACTTAAGTCCAACCTCCGCCTAGTGCCACTCGGCAATTTATCTGGTTTCACATTTATTTTATTCATCTGGTTGAATTGAGCACATTGAAGATTTTAATTCCGCAAAAAGTTCCTACAGGGATCCATTCACGCCCCCTCTAGATCTCATTTGTGCAATCAAAGCGGATCACCAATCCTAACAATTGGTATCAGAGCGGATCACCAATCCTAACACTCGATTCTGCTCCTACCGCAGAGCCTCGGGACACAACCACTTACAATCCACGGTGCGCTTCTCTAAAATCGACAAGTGCTACCTGCTACCACAGCAAGCTAGTCGATAGCGGCATGACCAATGGACACGAGACCCAGATAATACACATCTTACCGTGGTCGATCAACCTCACCAGTCGCTTACGGCCACCAACCGGGACCCATAATCTCTCAGAGATCACTTCTCCAAAACTCGATCTCATCCAGGGACACAACTTCCAACACAAGAACAAGGTACTCATGCGGCAACCTTGCCAGCACATTTCCCCAACTCTCCATCCTGCTAGTGCCACAAATCACAATGCCTCAAGCAATGGCACAACAATAACGCGTCTCACACAACTCGAGACAACCACACACTGAGGAACCAATCCTTCGACGTTCAACACATCCTCTGTAACTCCACAAGCTCTGATTCACAACACCTCAGAAATCGCAACACCAGCCACAAACTCTCTTGAACACCAGCCATAAACTCTCTTGAACACCATCCAACTTGCACTCATCCTTCCGGAGCAGCGCCAACACACCCTTACACATCAGGGGATGGACATCACTTCTCACATATAGCCACACTGCCAAAACATAGGATGCGTCTCACATGGACTTCATGGCACACAAGGGGGGCCAACCCATCCGATCACACGTTGCAAGACGACAAAGATTGATAAAAGCACAACCCTCTCCAACCGAGGAGAACCCACTCATGCCTTCGACCAATCGGGAGAAAACTCCACGCTTGACCTGACCTCAAACCTCGAGCACGCTAGAAACCGCACCTTCCAAAAAACATGCATGTAAGAAGAGTTTTTTTTTTTTAAACCAAGCACCGACCGGCAGGATCAGTGACTGGTCGAGTGCATCCTCCCCCAGAGAGGGAGTATGTTCTCACTCCCCCAGGCTAACACTGTGGCCCTGAGTTTTATTTATTTTAAGAGAAAGAATACAATGACTATGGGACATACCCCTGAGAGAACAATGCAAGACCAAAGGGCAGGGAACCATGGCCTTCCCCTGTGCGGACACATCTAAAAACAAAATAATGAATGAATAAAAAACTATGGACCCACTAGACTAATTACAGTTACGAAGTGTTGGCAGTCCAACTTTATCCATCTTCAGCACCCTCCTTGCCATCCGCGGAAGATCTCTCACTCGAGTAAAGACAGAATTATTATGATTGGCACAAGCAAAAGAGGACAGAGCATTTGCAACTTGGTTACCCTCCCTATATACATGCTGCACCGAACACCTACTTTTCTGAATAAGATCCAAGGTTTCATTCCAACAAGGAAGGATGGTCCAACTAGGTGCCATTCCCTGCCGGATGGAATCAACTAGCAGCGCACAATCTGAGAAAACTGCCGCTAGGTGAAGGCCTCCTTGCAAGGCGATAGACAATCCATCATGCAACGCCCTGGCTTCTGCCAGGAGACTGCTACCGCAGCCAATAGCTTATCAACATGTTGCCACCAGAGTCTCAGACACAGCCCCCACCTCCGCACATGCCTGGATTGCCTTTGGAGGCCCCATCGACATGCAACGTGAGTTGAGTCGCCGCCAGTCTGCGCAAGACTACAATCGGCTGTTTGTGGATCACCCGGGGATAAAGGTGGAAAAGGGCCAGGTTACTAGCATGCGCTGAAGACAATGGAGCTTGAAACTTGAGCTTGTCAAGTGCATAAGAAATAGCAAAGCGGATTCTTCTCTTGATGCAGCCAATACCTGGGATCTCATTGTTGAATCTAACAGCACATCTATGCTTCCAGATCTCCCATAACATGAGGATGACTGCATATAGCCCAACAAAGCTGAAAGCCGAACGCATATTAGTGGCCACTTTTGATATACCAGGTAATGGGATGAAATGCAACCTAGGACAAGATGACCTTAGACTCAAGACTCTTTCTTTTTTTATTTTTATTTTTATTTTTTTATACAAAGACTACCCTAGACTCGACTTAGCTCTGATACCAATTTGATGAGAGACGATGACGCGGACTCGACACCAATGTGATGCGGGACCTAAGATGCTAGACTAGCTCACGATCGTCCCACGCGAGGGAAGTGTGCAGGTGTGCGTGGTTGAGAAACCGGCAGCGAGTCCAGGGTACTTGGCTCTTCCGTGTGATCGGATCGAGTCACAGGATGGGTCACACTCACTCACTCTCGCAGCGGTGATTAAATTTGAGTGAGCTAATTTCCTAACACTCTAGCAGCGGCAGATAGAAATATACGAAGTAAGCAAAATGCCGAGAGAGTTAAGGGCGATACCTCCACGCTCCGGGCGTGGGGAAGGCGACCCCAGCCAAGACTCGTACTCCCGGTACAACAATTATCAATAATTATAGAAATAAATTTTCACTGCCCACTCCACGTAGGGAGGTAAAGGGCTACAATGGTGACCCGGGAGTACCAAGCTCGGGTTGACGGGCAGCGATTTGGGCTCCTCCGGTGGTAGCACGTGCTGGCAATTGTGGGGTCCACGTCCTGGTCGGTGGGCCGAGTGGGCCAAGAGTGGTACCACTACGACGGGGACTCCTGCAGTGACGATCCCTCAGAGAGAGACACATTGGTTCACCTTGTGGAAGGCGAGGCCGTCGGCCTGGGGGTCGTTGTGGCTTGCTGTCCACGAGCATGTTCTGTTGTGACAGCACTATGTGACCCGGCGAGAATAGCTGCTGCGATTAGATCTGAGTTCAGAACAACGCGAAACCAGAGCCGTTGGAAAGCTCTCTAAGAGATATACAACCCCAGACTATAACGGGAATTTTAATCTCTCTGTACTTACTGTGGTTGGATTTAGAACACGTTGGCTCATAGGTCTAGAGCTGACAGGGCAGAAAGTGGATCTGCATGAAAACGTGGGTTGACCAGAGGGAAACAAGCATAAGAGAGGATTCTGATTCAGATAGCTCTGCAGCTCATCTAGTATCAATGTCTGAGGGTTTAGGGTTATTACGCATTGACCAGGGGACCAACTCACGTGTCGGGATTGTCCCGTGACTTGCGCCAGTTGTAATTCGGCTGTCACGGCCCACCTATAAAGCCTACGTGACTTTCATATAATATATTACCCCCTGTATGCATGTCTCCACATCCACATTCGGGTCCTAGCCTCCCCTCACACCACCCGACATGTGTGTCCAGTATCCCTAACCCTAGTAAACACCTCCCAGTCGAACGCGAGCCCACAGCTATGGAATGCTCCCGGCCCTCCACCCCTTGGCTTCAGATACATACAGGCTACTCTTCAGCACAAAACGAAGGTGTTCGGATTCAATCTGATGTAAATAAACATCGACTGCTTGCGATTGATGGGGAAAGACGTCTAGTACATGATTCCCCACAATTGCCTACGCACTCGCACCTATGGAATCACCCTTCTCTCCATGTGTCGCCTATTTCTCGAGCCAACGTGCCGCTTCTTGGCGACGCTCCCCAGTCAAACCTTGGTTCCATAGGTGATTATCGAGAAATCGACTGGCACGCTCGCATCCTAACCTTACTTCCCCAAATCCTAAAAACCTCTCGTGCCATTCGAGTCCCCATCGGCTCTCCGTAAAAGGTGAGTGCCTGGTGCTGCCTTGAAAAGGCTACGGCTATGGGAGGTGATGCCCGAGGTATATCAAACCCTTGCGTCTCCCCCATCGCCTTATCCAGTCCCTCAGCCTGGTCATCGAATACCCCACACCTAGGTCACTGATAGTCCACATCCCCTGGATCTGCCCCAGATGCGACAAAAAGGATGGCACGCTCTGTGGGACCTCTCCCCCCTTCCAGCTTTTTTCCGAAGAGAAGCCTGTGCCAGCCTTGAAGTCCTGGTGCCCTTTTTCCTATCCTTGCAGGAGAGCCAGAGGAGAGCACTCGCTCGCACTTATCAGTAGCTTCCAGTTTGTGTTCCGACTATCGGACCACACCCAATGATCGACAACAACCGTCGCCTCCACAACATCCAGCACTCCATCAACCATGGCGGCCGTCACCTACAATCCCGTTATCATCGCCACCCATGCGTGGGTGGGCTACTTGGCGGTGCCGATCACCTTTGGTAGCTTCGCCCCAGTCATTGGATCACCCTACTTTCTGGGTGTGGTCCCCATGGCTGCTCAGCAGCTACCCCCAGCATCCGTGCCAGCCAGCATGGTGGACGCACAATAGTCGCTTCCAGCATCAGTGACTCGCTCGAGCATCAGGCTCAGGCCTTCCATCACCGGCCCCTGTAGGGGTCCCAGATCAGTTCCTACCCGGGCAAGCGTCAGCCCCTAGGCCCAGTCTCGGCTGACCTCTGTTGCGGGCCCTATGCCCCAAGCTTCGATCGCCACTGCAGCATTTTGTTTGGGCCTTCGTCCCTGAGCCCCAGTCAAATCGACATCTGACACGGGTCTCTACCCCCGGGTGCCTGGCTTCCCAGCATTCTACTCCGGTGTCCAGTCCCGAGTCCCAGTCGAGCCAGCTCCCCAAATTGGTTTTCCCATCCGAGGGGAGCGCTCCCTGGTATTCTATTCGGGTCTCTCTGCCCAAACCCCTAACTAGCTGTCATCCAACCCGGGTCCCCAACCCCAGGTTCGAGGCTCCCCAGCACCTAGACCGGGCACACAACCCCAAGATTTCTCAAGGTTGGTCACCAGTGTGGACTCTCTACATCGGGTTGCGAGCCTCTTAGCTCCACTACGGGGTTTCATCCCCTACCACTCAGTAACGCCAACTCCCAGCACAGGTCTTCCTTTATGGGACGTGACAACTTCAATGTTGGCTGTGGGTCCTCTATCCCACTCTCCAGTCTTGCCAGCACTCGATACAGGCTCACAACCTCAGGTTGCCAGCACCGTAGCACCTTCGGTAATGTTGGTTTCCAGTGCAAGAGCGTCGCCTCAAGCATCGGTAACACTTCTATTGGCACAGGCAAGAGCCTTCACCCGAGTCACTGATGCTGAGGGCCGATCCCAGTATTCTCAGCTGACGGTCCTCTGTCGCCAGTAGCTACCGATCGGGTCTTCTCGGTCTACCACCTCAGAGCAGGGTCTTCCTCAGCTCCTCAAAAGAAGCATCGCCATGGCCATAAAGGTAGGCGGCTCGCCATTGCAACCAGTAACTATGGCAAGACCATCCTTGTCGGTGACTTGCGGATTCACCTCAATGGGGGCAAACCAATCATGCCCTAGGAGTGGATTGTTGCCACGGTCCCCACCTCCAACTGCCAGCCCGACAATAGTCCGGAGGCACCCACACCAGCCCGATACACGAGCTCCCAAGTCTCATCGGAGAAACAACGACAAGGGAAACTAGCGACCCAACTTGAGAAGAATCTGGGTCACCATGAAAGAAGCTCAGGCTGTTCAAAGGGTGCGCCTTGGAAACCCCTTCGAGCGCTCAGACGTAGCGGCAGGCAAGACGTGGCCGATTCCACAATGGCGCCCAGTCATCCAATGTCTCTCGCCTAGGTAGGTGGAGGTAAAGAGAGCCTCATTCTGGGCCTCACCAGCACCCAGCCCCGAGCTCCCCACAGGTCGACACCGCGATGAAGGCTCCTCTACAACGCACCTCAGTCTTTGACAGACTAGGGGCACGCATCCGTCTTGAGAAGCATTCCCAAGGGATGTGGACGGTCTAGTTCCTTAATGAGGCAATCAGGGTGTTCGCGTGTTATGCCACAGAACACCAGCCCGAGACTCAGTCTGACGATCTGAACCAGCCTATAGCCCAGCTCAGGAGGCCTCATCATCAGATTTAGCTATCAGCTCTAGCTAGTCACGTCAGCACTTCCACCGGACCTCAGACATCGGAACGAGTAGAAGAAGTTTCAGCCCAGGACCAAGCCACTCTTGTCAATGAAGAACCGGTCAACAACGATCCTCCAGCCAATGAGGTTCAAGAAGTAACTCTCAAGACCCTCTTGAAGGAGAACCAGCACTTGAAGGCCCTCTTGCAAGACCTCCTTTAAGAATGAGACCTTCACTCCCAGCCACCTACCAGACCTTCGACTGAGGTGCTGGCTCCACTAGCTAGGCACAATGGTGCCAATGCCTCAGCGGCGGCTTCCCAAACCCCCACAACAACCGGGTTCGGCACACCCTTGGCTGAAGCTTAAAGCTATTAGCATGATGCACCCTTCTATTTTTCATAAGTTTCATGCATAAATTTCCATAATATTTCCCCATGTACTTCAGTTTTACTCCTGTCTGTTAGAGATAGAAGGCGGCCATCAAGAGACTGCCACTTTCAGAAGGTGGCCCCCCGATAGACCGCCACTTGATAGTAGCGGCCCTTCCTGGACCATGTTATTCCTTCTATTTTTCCTTGTTCTGTTAACCCCAAACAGAATGAAGAATAGGCCCTATAATTATATAATAACCCTAGGTAATTAGGTCTTATTCCCAGTTATGAGCTTATATTCATAATTTTGGTTATATTGTGCATCAACCATGATAGATTTCATGTTCTACATGCTCTATAAACTTATTTTAATCCTATGCTAATTTCATGCCAAAACTATATACTCTTGTACTAAAGTTAAATTTCATATGTTTGATGAACTGGTTTCATTGATGATTTGATCACTATTTTTACATGATTCCCTCTCATCTCCAAGTCTTTCTTAAGTACATAGCACATATCCCGGTACGATGCTATTAGTTACACTTTGCACTTGCAGGCACACTTTTTTGGACTTGTGAACCTCTCCGCCGGATATTCCTTCTATCGAACTAGGGGATCAAGTTTCAAGGCCTCCGTAAGTCTCCGCGAGCCTGTGATTCCCACTAAGATGCTAAGCTGGTTGTACTCTAAAATCTGATTTGTCTAGAAAGCACTCGAGTTACTGGCATTTTCTGCATTCTAGAATAGATAGTGGCCCTTTGGTGACTGCCACCATCTGGTAGTGGCCTGCCCATGACCACCACTTTCCAGACTGAACCCTACATCGACTCTTTCCTATTTTGGCGTCGACTCTATAAAGTAGCGGTTCTAATCTGACCACTATGTTCCAAAAAATGGTCCTGAATAGACCACCTTCTTCTGTCCTGTCATGAAACCTGAGGTTTAACCCAAGATACATTAACTGAAAATATGGAGGCATTACTTGTACGGGGTACAGTTTGTTGTATATTCTGACCACAAGAGCCTCAAGTACTTGTCTAAGCGCTTGTTACACCTACGAGATTTATTTGTCAGGGAAAAAAAGGAACTTTTAGAGGGGAACACCTTCGAGTAAAGGGAATGACGTCAGAAGGAGTCGTGGGTGTGATCACATAGGACAACCTTCCGATATCTAAATTAGATGAGTGCTCGGAGTGGGTGAGGAGTGCACGAGAGTACTTGGAATGAGAAATAGAACAAGAAATATTGGGGCTGTAGTGAATATAGAATGCTTACTCGTACCCCCCAACTGTCCGACCAGGGTATTTCTTATAGGGTCTCCCTCTTCGAGCATGTTTTCATCATCCGCACCTTCTAGTTTACTGGAGGAACAGTTGTCTTGAGTTATGAGATCGTGGGATGCTTAGCTTTCCGCCATGCAAAAGGTGAGGGGCGTGGGTTGTCTTGATGTCCATCACTCTGCCATTATTGCCATAATGGTTCGGAGATCGTGCGCCACGTGGATCGTGGAGTAATTACGTGTGCAATACATGGACTTGGGTCTTAGGCTAATCAGTGTTGGGCCTAGGTGAATTCTTATCTCCTTAGTCTTAAATTTAAATGTGAAGATAGAACAACAATAAGGAAGAGAGAGAGAGGGAGTGAGAGAGAGAGAGCATTGAAATTCTGTAATATAAAATATCAATACAAGCTTAGACTGGTGTAAAATTTGTTATAACAATAGTAGATGCTACTAATTTATAAATATCAAAATTAATATAACACTAGATGTCAAAAGTATTGTTAATAGAATCGTTTAATTGACATCATGATGTTGGACAGCGGGTTGACGAGCAACAGATGGTGACCGTGGAAGGCGCGGTCCCTTTAACACCAGTTTGCAAGGAGGCAGGTCACAGCCTGCGCATGCTGGAGAGAATGGCTGGACCGAGTTGATCCAGAGGTGAAACAGACCACTACTTGATAGGACTTGAAGGGGACTCGGAGAGGAATTGATGCGGGACGACTATGAGACTCGATATGTGGACACGAACCTATGACCTAGACGAAAGGACATGACTCACTAGACGACGCGACCAGCAACTGTTGGTGAGTGCGACGAATGTGAGTGTGAGCAATATCATTACGGCGAACGGGGCGCAGTTTACGACGCTGGGGGCGAGTTCGGCGGGCATCGGCAACCTGGCCGTGGCGGGGTATGTCAGTGCCGGGACCATCCATACCAGCGGCACGACGATGATCTCCAACACCCTTTATACGGATGCGGCGGTGGTGAACAACGATTTATGGGTGCGCGGCAACCTGAACGTGAGCGGCAGCCAGGTATTTGGCGGCGTGACCTTTGCCAACGGCGGAGTAAGTGCGACCGGTTATGTGACGGCAACGCATTTCTCCGGTGACGGCTCCATGATTACCAATCTTTCCAGCAGTGCCGTGACCATTGGGGAAGGGGTGAGCGGAAGCATTGTTTACCGTGACGACGACGGCAAGATGCGGGCACGGAGCGGCTTTTACACCAGCGGGACGCAGGTGGGGCTTGCGACCCTGCCTGGATGGATGGATGGGCACGCCAGTTATAACAACGCATTTTATACGCCGGGATATATCTACGCGGGTGGCATCAACATGACGGGCGGTGGCACCAAAGGCCTGACGTGGGGGGATGAGCAGACCGCCGTGATGGGGAGTGAAGCCAGCCAGTACATCCTTTTCCGTACCCAGAATGCCGAGGTGATGCGAATCACGAGTGACGGCCGGGTGGGGATCGGGACGGGTGCCCCCAATGCCAAGCTCGACGTCATCGGGACCATCAGCGCGACAGACCTGCGCCTTTCCGGCAACCTGTACGTGAGCGGCAGCCAGATCATCCAGGGTGTGATATTTGCCGACGGCGGCGTGAGTGCCACCGGCACGGTGACGGCCACGGCCTTTAGCGGGGACGGTAGCCGCATCACCAACCTGGACCCGAGCGGCATCAACGCGGCCGGGGCGACGGGGAGTGTGCAGTTCAAGGGCGGGGTGGGTGAAATCTCCGGGACCACGGATATTGTATGGAGCCATGCCACCAAGAACCTGGCCGTGAGCGGCACGGTGCAGGTGGCGGGCGTGGGCACGGAAACATGTGCGGGGGCACTCCCAGCGCGAGGTTCTTAATAACCAGAGGTGTTGTAAAAGTAAGTCTAAAGACTCTTTCTAAAATTCAATAAACATAAAGACCTAGGATAAAGACCTTGAAAAATCACTCTTAATCAAGTTAAGAAGCACTTCATTTTGAAAACCATGTGTGAGAGATATTGAATGTAAATCTTACGTAAAAAAATGTTACATCGCAACCTTATGAAGCAACAGCTGTCAGAGGCGATCTTGATGAACATGTGATATGTCCTTGCTTAGCAGATAAAAGGAGGAAGTAAAGTTTTGAAGTGGCTCAACAAGAAGGAGTGGTGTCCAAACCCGACTCAGACGAATAAGGAGAAAAGGAAGAGAGGAGAGGGCTAGAACTCTCTCACTAAGGTGTGGAGACCCTAATCACATGAATGGTCTACAGAAGAAAAAGAAAATTAAGAAGAGGAGTGAGGACTAAAGCCTTGAAAGCAGTGGGAGAACGGGCAGATGCCCAGAGCAGTGGATGTGGAAGAAGTCAGGTCAGACCCGGGATCGGGTGGAATGAAAAGAAGGAATTGATACATGGAAAGTGGTGGATCCGGAGGGTCCAAAGGCAAAGGAGAATCATGATGGGAAGAAGAATCATCCGGAGGTTCCGGAGGGAAAAGGTGATGAGGGACGCGATGTCCTGGGAAAATGTATGGGAAAAGATGAGTTAGAAGAAAGAAAAGGACGAAGGACATGATGTCCTGGAGGAGTGAAAGAATGAATTGGAACAAAGATGGTAAGTCCAGAGGTTGCGGAGGAGGAAGATAGAAAAGGGCATGATGCCCAAGGTCTAGAGGTTCCGGAGGAGGAAGATAGTGTTGAACCCCGTGCGTAACTTTGCATTAAGAAATTTTGATGATGACCAAATACAATGTGACGATGTTTCATGTGAATATGAGAGTATTTAACTCAAAGTAGTTTAAATAAATGGTGAGAATTGTGAATAGATGAATGAGTCGTGTGGGTTTTTGGCATCAGTTTATGGATCGTTGGCTGATGTACATGGCCTTAACTTTGTTCATACATTCAATAGAGGTAAGATTGATCAGACCCTATTCACAAGAAATCTAGGTAAAAGACATGTTAGTGGTTCAAGCTCATGTATATGATATCATCTTTAGAGTCACTAACAAGGCCTCATGTGCTGAATTTGTAGAAGTCACATAGGGTGAATTTGATATCATCATAATCGGTGAATTGACATTCCTTCTTGGCTTGCAGGTTAATTTCCAAAGGAATCTTCATAAACCAAGTCAAATATACTATGGAGCTCTTGAAGAAATACAGGATGACAGAAGCAAAGTCAATGTCAACTCCTATGGTCACAACCCCGAAATTAGACAAGATGAAAATGGTAAAATAATAGATCCCACATTGTTTCGAGGTATGATCGAATAACTACTGTACTTCACAGCTTGCCATCCTGACTTTCAATACATCATATGTCTATGTGCTCATTTTTAGTCATATCCTAAAGAATCTCAGTTATTGGCTGTTAAACGGATTTGTAGATACTTAATTGACATAGTAGACTTCGGCTTGTGGTTTCCCATCGGTAGTTCGTGTGACTTGATTGCATACACCGATGCGGATTATGTCAAATGTTATGTTGATCGTAAATGTACTAGTGAGTACTGTCAGTTTCTTGGTGGGTGCTTAGTTTCGTGGGCTACCAAGAAACAACATTTAGTAGCTTTCTCAATGGCCAAGGCTGAATATGTAGTCGCCGGAAGTTGTGGAGCCTAAGTACCTTAGATCAAAAATTAATTGCTTGATTTAAATGCTGAAATGAAATGTGTTCTAATTTTGTGTGATAATACCAGTAAAATCAACTTGTCAAAAAATCTTGTACAACATCCTAGGACAAAGCACATTGACATTCGATACCATTTTCTGAGAGATCATGTTGAAAATGAGATCTTTGAATTGAAATTCATTGACATACACAACCAGTTAGTTGAAATCTTCACAAAATCTTTAAACCATGAACAATTTAACGAAATAAGAAGAGAATTCGGGATGTGCAAGGGTGAGAGCATATATACCTAAGTCGGAATTGAGGCTGAGTCTTGATCGGGGATATTTCTGCAATTTCTGCACATAACCGAGTTCTTCTCATGACTTCCAAGGTTTTATTCATGGACTTTGGTTTTTTCTGAATTTTAAACGGTCTATCTATCATTTTAGCAACTTCGCTTAACCACAAGGGTATATCCCCAATGATAGGGGCATGTATGCAATATCCCTTATTGGGTTTTAGCAAATGGACAAAAGTCTCATGGCTTCAAGCTTCTCCAAGGGGCAAGAGATGCAAGCCCTTCCTCTTCCTTTGTTGAGTTTCATGCCTTTTCTAAGTCTTCACATAATTTTGTGATCTTGAAAATACACCTAACATGAGGGTATATGCATCGTTTATGTCCTATGATGATAGGAGCATGCAACATAAAACCTTTCTTTTCAATTTGTTTTATACATGCAAGAAAATATTTGAGCAATTCTCATTCTTTAGACTTCATGCTTCACACTTCATGGCTCATGCCTTCTAAAAAAAAACATAAGTCTTCAGCCCCCTTGAACCTCCTTGCGCAGCCTCCAAATGCTCCCTGCGTTGTCTTCCTCCATGTGTGGCTCTCTTTCTTCTTCTTTTTTCTTTTCAGAGTTCTTCTTGTCTTCTCTCCAGCTCTCCTTCAGCAAAGGAGAGGGCTTGGGTTTTATAGGAGGTGAAGGAGGCCAAGGGGGAGATCCCCCGGAGCTTGGTGGAGGTAACCTCCCGTCTCTTCATCTCCCCCGCCTCTTCCTCTTCTTTTCTTCCTCCTCCGGTGGTGCAGCAGCAAAAAGGAAGACCAGGGGAAATTCCCCCGGAGGCATAGGTGGAGAGGGCCCGGGGGAGGTCCCCCGGTGCGCAGGGAGGACCGGGGGGAGGTCCCCCGGTGCGTAGCAGCAGGCGGGCAGGGGGGTCTCCCCCCGATGGCAGCAGCAGCAAACTGGGGGGCCTCTCCCCCCGGTGGGTGCAGCAGCAGACCGGGGGGGCTTCTCCCCCTGGTGGCAGGAGTAGCAGGCCGGGGGGCTCCCCCCGGTGGGTTCAGGCAGCAGGCCGGGGGGCTTCTCCCCCCGGTGGCGGTTCACGTCAATGACTTCCTGGTTCAGCAGGGGAGATTCCCCCTCTGGGCACCGTCTGCCCCTTTCCTTGAGCAGTGTAATCCTGGAACCTCCCCCCAACACTCCTGGACTTCTCCTTCTTACCAGTGTAACCCTTGGACGAGCCTAATCCAGTACATTTGCTCCTCCCCTTCCTCCATTGGCATACCCCAGCCCACTCCAACCCAGTCTGGCATGCCCTGGAACCACCCAGTCTGGCACACCCTTGAACCACCCAGTTCGACACACCCTAGAACCACCTAGTCTGGCACACCCTTGGACCACCCAGTCCGGCACACCCTAGAACAACCCAGTCTGGCACACCCTTAGTCTCATCTGGGCCGGTGCACCCCTAATTCCCCGGCCCGGTACACATCTTCAACCCGCCCCCTGTCCGGCCCACTCTCCCTAGCCTCCTGCCCAGCATACTTGCTAGCCCTTCTCACCTGACATGCCTTAGCCAGTCCTTACCCGGTGCACCTATAACCTATCTCAATTCTGTGTTTTCCTGATCGCTAACTTCTCAAAATTTTCAAAGCTTTCTCAAAGGTGTTGCTACCCCTAGCACGCATCTCGAGTTGTTGGGTCATGCCACTCCTTGTGGGTGTGTTCCCCTTACACCCTCCCTAGTATCCGGGTCAAGGGGAGGTACTGTCAAATTTTTGTCAGAAACAACAACACATTAAAAGACAAAAGGAAGCAATAAACAAATGGAACAAATAACGATAAAATGCTTCAACTAAGGCAGGAGAACTGTGGAGGACTCGAAGGACTAAACTAAGTACCGTAGATCACACAATGAAGGGAGAGGGGAATTGGTCAACTAAGAGGCTTCCCTGTATGCATTTCACCAATAAAATAGCACCATCTTGTACACTTCACTGTAAAAAAGAGAGAGAAGAACACTCATTTCTACAAGAATTTAACCATTGCACCGCATTATTCGTGCTTGCGTGCCATAACCCCCCGTGGTATATGAAATGGCAATATGCGGAAGGTCAGGACATGCCCGGCTAACGGCTGCCCCCGACGGGTGAAAGATCCAAACCAAACTCACCCAGACCAAAGTGGAAGGTCTCTTCTTTTGTTCTCTGACCAGGTGAAGGATCTGAACCAAAGTGAAAGTTCTCTTCTTTTGTTCTCTGACCAAGTGAAGGATCCGAACTAAAGTGGAAGGTCTTTTCTTTAATTCTCTTGTCGGGTGAAGAAGTCAAGCCAAAGTGGAAGGTCTTTTCTTTAATTCTCTAGCCGGGTGAAGGATCCGGGCCAAAGTGAAAGGCCTTTTCTTTAATTGGATGGCCGTCTTGGCTAAAGGCACAATTGTTTGTCGACTTAGACGAAAGGTCATGACGCCAACCATATGAAGACAATTGTTATTCGCTAAGCTTAGACGAATGGTCATGACGTCGACATGGAAAGGGCCTTTGATCGTCTATTCACCGGCTTAGACGAAAGGTCATGATGCCGGCATAGAAAGGGTCTTCTCGTTCTTTTGTTCACCGGCTTAGATGGAAGGTCATGACGCCAACATATTTGAGTGGCCACTAGGGCCGAAGGGAAGATGTTCATCGGCTTAGACAGAAAGTCATGACGTCGACTATGCTTGAATGGTCATTCTGGCCGAGGGCAAGATATTCATCAGCTTAGACGAAAAGTCATGACGCCGACATGTCTGGACGGCCATTCTAACTGAAGGAAAGATGTTCATCCACTTAGACGAAAAGTCATGATGCCGACATTGAAGATGATTGTTCTAGCTGAAGGGAAGATATTCATCGGCTTAGATGGAAAGTCATGACGCTGACATGTTTGGATGGCCGTTCTGGCTGAAGGAAAGATGTTCATCGACTTAGATGAAAAGTCACGACGCTGACATGTTTGGATGGCCATTCTGGCCGAAGGTAAGATGTTCGTTGGCTTAGACGCAAAGTCATGATGTCAACTTCAGAAAGGATCTTTTCTTCATTAGGATGACTTGATTAAGAACATTTTGTCATGCCCCGAACAAGGCGGAATTATCAAGACGTGAACAGTTATACGGGCAGGTCGAGCAAGAGACTTAGACGATATGTAATGGGACAAGATAGTAATTCTCGCTGAGGCTATATACCTAGTGTGCTTGATGGCGTGGGGTGTGAAATTATCTCTTTGCCCTGCCGCACTATGTTTAATTTACAAGATGCTGGGAGATCTTCATCATTCTCACCTCCCACGGAATTTGCGGACTGTTCGTCTGCTCCATTTCTTTAATGCCTGGGTATGCTCTTTATTCCTAGAGTTTGCTCCCCAAGCACTCCAATCATCAAATTTATTTTTGAGAATGGTGGAGTTTGTTGGTGCCAAACCTCAGCAAGCATCAGAACAACTTTTTACTATCAGGGGGCAACTGACAAGAGTGCCATTGAATGCTCCCAGAGCTCTATATTTCTGGCATTTGGCTACCAATTCCAGCCCTTTAGGGAATTGCTTCCGAGAATGTAGGCTTGGTGAAGTGGAGGAATACATCCACCCTGTGTTGGGCAAAGTCTGCACCAAGCTATCCCTGGAGCCGGAGCTGGTAGACTGGGCCCTATCCATCAGGCCTAGTGTTTTAGTCTTCAGGATAGGTGGAAGTACCTATTTGGAGCTATACTACCCTGTCCGATTTGGCAAAAATTTCAGCTATGATCAGCAAATTCCACCCTCTTCTGCACAGTTTCCATTGGAGAGCCAGTCGAGGGTAGGATCGGCCGCTATTGAAGAAGCCCACACCTGGTGGAACTATTTCCATCGCCGCGAGGTGACTTCTTTTAGGGTTCTACCTCCCACACAATTTCCCTGTGTGATGTCAGAATACATTAAGTGGTGGAATGCCCGTGCTGCCTTTTACAGACTTTCTCGGAATGATTGCTGGGATCATACAGAGAGAAAATTCTTGAGCTCCCAGCCTTCTCCACTATTTGAAATCGATCCCTATCATCTGCGGAGACTGAAGCCTCAGAAGAGCCCGAAGTGCAGGCTTATCTAACTACTCAGAAATCAGTAAAGCAACAATCTTCTAGGCCACAGCTTGTGCTTCTAGAGCTTAAGAAAGATGAATTCTTAGAGACCCTCTGAGGTTTGCATCGGGTTGATAGCGGGAGTAATAGCATGTTCTTGCATGAATAAAGATACCTTGCAAATCTATGGGGTGAAAACCAGCATCCTGAAGCGATCTTGACCAAAGAGCTTCACATAGCACGAGCTTTGTATTCCTTGCTTGACAGGATCAAGAAGAAACGGATAGCAAAGGATCAAAGATTCCTCCACACGAGGGAGTGACAGACACCAAACTGGACGACGGAGGATAAAAAGGAAGAGAGACGAGGGCTAGAACTCTCTCATTATAGCACAGAGACCCTGATAACAAGGAACCAAATACAGAATAAATGGAGAGTAACTGAGATCAAGGCAGACTAAAGTCTCAAAAATAGCAAGAAAAAGGCCAAGAACCCCAAAAGGGTGAGATAGAAAGAATAGGAAGGTGATGAGGAGAAGGAGAATAGTAGACATCCGATAGGGTCAGAGAAGAATCAAAGATAACACACAGAAGTCTCGGGGAAGGAGCAAAGGCAACACCCGAAAGTCCCAGAGAATTAGAAGATGTCCCAAAATCGGGATGGAAGGAAAGATCCGGAGGTTTTGGATGAGAAGAGGAAGAATCAGGAGAGGTCCCATAGCTAGGGTGAAAGACAGGCATAGGCCGAGGCCTAGATTTGTGAGAGGAGGGATAATCCAGAGGCCTCGGATGGTAAGAAGAAGAAGAATGGGGGCTTGCGGACCCCAAAAGAGAAGAGAAGATCATAGATATTAGATTAGATGAGGGAAAATACATCACCCAAGGTTAAGAGCTGAGTAGAAGAAATGATGACTAGAAAGGAGAGTAAGAAGAAGTGGACCCTTAAGTGCACATCATGTGGCCCTTATATTCACATCGTCATCTCTTCTTGGCAGAAATCTCTTGAACACGCACCCGCCTGGCATGGGCCAAATCTCTGGGCTTCTTGTCTTGAAATATCTTCTCAAATAATGGGCCCACATGGCAGACAGCCTAGCCCAACTATGAACATGTAGCTTCATCGGGGCGGTTGCCCCTAAACACCCGGTGCCAATAAAAAGTGGATATTCTTAGACAGATAACTCCTCAAAATTTAAATTGAAGTAATTGATCAAACGGCCTTTTTTTCTTATGAAGTATTCATATATATATATATATATATATATATGAGTGGAGGGCAGAGAAAAAGTCATTTGAAAGGACTTCTTTGAGGTTCCCAAATGCAAGTCTTATACAGTCGAAGGCCAAGTTCTTTTCCTTCAACTCCCCTTTTTGCCGACATCCTCACCACCCTATTGCCGGTTCTGATCAAACCTACTTGCGGCCAGCCTATCTCAAGATCATTGGCCGACTGCAACTACATCCACGAACTAAGTTGTTCTATGGGCATGTTTGGTAACACAGTGGGGAGAGATTCCAATGATTAAAATTCGTAACAATCCCATCGGTGTTTCTAAACGAGCCAATGTGACCTAGGCTTTTGTGCGAGCTAGGATTTTTGGCAGAGGAGGGAGAACGATCACCTGGTGTGACCGAAATTCGCAGAAGCTCTCCCAAGTAGCTTCTCAACAGGGTCGGCGGATTCTCAATGAGAAAATCCCCATTTTGACCCTACTCAGGCCACCGTCCATGGCTGGCGAGCTTTCCCCGAATGCCATCGCTATTGGCCATTGAGCTCACCGCCGCGAACTCTCTCACCGGCGGCCATCGTCGTCGAGCTCGCCACCGGTCTCCACCATCGGTCGTCGATCGCTTATCGCCGTTGCCATGGGGCCGTGTTCCCAAAATCCCAAGGCCACCTGCATGCGTCCCGTCTTGCGTGAAGAAGATGAGTTGCGGAGAAGATGAACAGTAACAAGTAGTTATTGTTCACCCTGACTCAAAATCACGATTATTGTTACAATATTCACTGTAGCATTCCCAAAGCACCATATCCATTTAAATAAAATGGTTAAATGAGGGGTAAAGAGTAATTAAACTCTTCACACCTAAAAAATTCTCATCTCACTCAGAACGGCCTCATCTCACCCAAGTGAGATTTTAAAATTTTCAAAAAAAATCTTTGACATGTTGTATATTGTACGGAAATGTGGATTTTGAAATTTTTTTGTAGCGGGCAGTGCGTTTCCAAATGCATCCTCTCTTCAACCTCAACCTAAAGAGGGAAGTATCAGCTTCATTTTTCACCACTCTGGGCTTCCTATCTCTCTCTCTTTTCTTAGTTATTCCCCTCCACTTTTTCAAAATCATCATAGATTTCTGGGTTTTCTACACTTCTGCGCCTGCATGATGGAAGGGCGTTCTTCAGTTCGGGGCAAAGCCATGCTGCACCACCATCATGTTTCTTCGACCCCAACCTCTACAGGGGAGTATTAGCTACGTTTTCATCCTATTTGGGCTTTATTTCCTCATCATTTTCCCTATTTCCTCTGCCCTTACTTTTCTGATTTCACCACTCTGTTCTGTAATTTCTGCCCTCCGATTTTATGTGCGTGAACGGGGCATGTTCTTCAGATCGGGGTGAAGCTGTGCTGCACTGCCGGTCATTCTCTTCGACTCCAAGCTCTTCAGGGAAGTGTTATCTTTGTTCTCCAACGTTCTGGTCTCTTTCCTTTATTCCACTCATAGTTATCTCTCCCTCTACTTTTGCACTTTCATCACAAGATTTCTACACTGCGTTTTCATGCACCTTGCACCCCATTTTTCCCCATTGTTCTTCACGTTTTAAATCCCTCTTTTCACCCTCATCTCACCACAACATTCCCACCTTTCATTAGGTCCATCCCCCTCCCTTTATGATTTCTTCTTCTGCAAGATCTCTCTTATTCTTTGAGTCCAATTTCACACTGTTCTGCAGTTTCCTGCATAGACCGCATTTTTTGCCAAATCTCTGGCGTTCGTGGATAATGTCCAGCCATCCTTTGGCTGTGTTATTTGTTCCTAATTGTTGACAACATTCATGTCTTCTTTTATCATCATTTTCTCCTTGTTTGGGCATTGTCTTCGTTGCTATTTTTGTAATTCTTTACACCTTGTTTGTGTTGTTTGCACAGTTTCTGCACTGTTCCTGTAGGATTGCACGTTTTGCGTCGCCTCTCCTCATAGTTCTACTGTGTGTTAATTCATCATTTCATGCATATGCATTCACAATATACCCACCTATTATTTTGTCTCTTTTACAGGGGTTATCATACAGGCAATAGTGACATGAAAGATATAACTCAAGCAACAGTAAATGCTTACTCAATGCGTCCTCTGACTCAAAAGAAGCATGCAAGGGCGGGCTTCGGGTAAAGTCAGAAAGGCAGGACCCAACCAAAGAACTCCAAACCAAGCTCTGGACAAGCTCCAAAAGGTGACATTAAGTGGGAGCAATCCAAGTCCAACTCCAGGCAAGCTAAAAAGGGCGAGACCAAGGTGGAATCCCCCAAGTTAAGTCCAGACAAACCAAGGAACAAGCAGGCAAGAAGCCCGAAGCAGTATCAACATCTCAGAACTCGGGTCCTTATATGACTAAGTTCCAAGAACCGTCGCCCGGAATAATCAAGCAAGGATTCAACGTCACCCGCCAAATGCATAAAGGAGAGGCTGAATGGGTCAAGGTGGTCCCAAAGAAGCATGGTCACCCTAAACCCCCTAAAAGAAAAGCCCAATTGAATAACTCCAATTCTGGAGGTATATCCCAGCCGTCGGTAAAGGTAGAAAGTCCCTCTCTGATTGAAGTAGCATAAGCTAAAAGGCAGGAGAGAACGAGAACAAGAATCTAGGAGGCTAAGGAAACAAGCATCGTATGTGACGTGACTATCATGCTAGGGCGCCTCACTCAATGGGAGATTGCATTAAAACCCTTATTCAAAAGGGAGCGATAGATGCCCAAGGAAACTGCGTGAAAAGAGAAACTTTAACAGGCAGTTGAGGAACTAATAAGCTAAAGTTGCCCTTTATAAATTCTGTGCAAGGAAGATCTTGTCTTCTACGAGTTGGAATGGCTAACGCTTCAACTTAAATCCCCGACCGACCCGAAAGTCCAGGCCGACAATCATATTGAGCAGGGCACCAGGCAACGCTTGAGACAGACTCTCGAGCAAAGACAAAAAAAAAGAGTCCGAGCAACAAAATTACAAATTTAGTCTTGGACAAAACCAGAAAATGCAAGCTCAGGAGGAAAATGCTAGATCAAACTATGGATGAAGAACAAGAGAATTTCGGTCACCAAAAGAGAGGAAAAAAAGGGGATGCACAACCACAACAAACGAGAACATATGAACAAGTCATACATTCCCTACTACCGGTCAAATTTTGAACGATAGTTATAGGATACTACTTACTACGCACGCAAGCGCAATGGCCCAAGCCATCAGGCCTAGAACTCTACCGACATTCCACTTCGAGGCAGGCTTGAGAGTGTGCCTCTTCTCTGGCTCCCAGTAGTGCATGGTCTGCATTCTGGCGCCCCACGGATCTTTGTGGCCGCGAGGAATCTTCATTTGAATGCCTTTACTTGGACGATGACTGATTCATCCTCGCAGCTAATGACCATAACAGACTGGTCCAGTGCGCGAGAAATCTCCCATGCAGCGTGCAAGGCTTTGTCTATGCTGTCATAGGTTGTTCCCATCGGCACCAATTCTGTTGGAATAGAATCACCAAAGAACTTTACCAGTTTATAGTTCATGACTTGGACTCATCAGGCCGGTACTGTTCCGGCGACAACCAGAGCCATCCTTGGCTCCGATTGTTTCGTCCGTTACTGCTGGAAGCTGGCCAGAAGCGCAGCACGCTGTTCCGGGTCCATCTTCGCCAGAAGCGCCTTGACGTCAACGGGGCCTCGCGGCTTGCGAGTCGGATTGGCGAACTCGTTGGCGTCCAGGGTCACGTCAGACGGAATCACGCCGTCCTTGCGCCAATTGGACTGCGCACCGATCAGGATGGTGCGCGCCGCGAGAGCGCGCGTGTCCTCGAGGGAGATAGTGGACCAATCAATCGTGACCTTGGTCTCGGTGGCCGATTCGGCACGAGCGTCCAGCTTGGTCTTGGCGGTGTGGGTCGTGGTGTTCATTGTAATCTCCAATCCGGCGACATTGCCGGTCTATGGGATCGCGTCCGTGCAATCCCATAACCCGAAAATGTTATTCCACGTTGATATGGAACGACGGTGTTTCGGTATTCACGTGCGTTGACGTGATCTCCCTGGCTTCTGTCTCCTCCCATCAAATACCCAAACAACAACCTCGGCATCGTCCGGGAGATCCGCCATCAATTCGATCAATTCGCGTTTGGTATCTAAGCGTGACAAATAACTATGTAAGGGTGACAAATAGTTATGCAAGTGTGATAAGTAGCCAACTTTTGTAAGTTTTTACATATTCCCGTGATGATGAATGAGATTTTCAATACTATTTAAGGGTGATAAATAACTATGTAATAGTGAAAATAGTTATCTAAGGGTGACAAATATATGAATAAGGGTGACAAATAGATGGAGATGTACATAAGTATTTAAGAAATATTTAAGGAATTTAATAGGTGGAACTCACGTGCCAATAACATGGACTAATAGTACATTAGACAGATAACTTTTCTATCCGTCCAAGAGAGTAACTAATATTTCTATTCTTTTGATGTATTCTTTAGCTCCCCGGAGGCTCACTCGATTGACTTATTTCCTTAGCTCTTTTGTAGACATATTCTATTTTCTGCAGTATTACTTGCGGTCTCCTTATTTGGTAGTGTGAACGGCTCAGAAATCAAACATTATTTTTCAGCCCATTCATCTCTTTTCGTTTTATTTACAAGTTCTCCTCTGCTAATTGTCATTTATTTTTGAGGTGTTAGATCGGATAAGTGGATACTAGCTATCAGCCTACCATCCCAATTCTCATGGATTCCATTTCATTTTTTTAAAAAAATTTCTTTTCCAAACAAGGAGTTTCAAAGGAGGGCTGTCTACACATTTTTTTTAAAATTTTCTTTTCCAAATTGTGGGTGTTGTTTGTCTATTCGAGATCATGAATCATATTGTTATGGTGTGTCATGTGGGCGATATTTTTCTTCTCCAAAGAGCACAAATAAAAGTTTAAGCCCATTTTCCCTGAGACTTGGTGAGAGTTGGGACTGCTTAAGGCAAAAAAAAATGAGGATTCAGGTTATCGTGGAAATTTAACAAAGATCGGTGAATAATCTTGGGGCCGAGTCATGACGTGGTGACGGGGGGAATCTGTTTGTCCCATACATCAAATCCAAGTGTATTTTTCACATCTAACATATAACATGGGATGGGTCTATTGAATAGACGTCCCTCATCGCATCAAATAAGTCAGTCTCAACCCGAGGGTTGACTCATCGTTCCTTTATCTTGTGGCATAGAGCTCTGCCACAGTGACCTCCCATTTAGCAATGTAAAATCTTTCTTTAAACTTTTTCTACATATCGGGCCAGTGAGTAATAGACCCGGGTGATAGGCTCGAGTACCACTTGAAGGCCAGCCCAGTGAGCATCGAGCCGAAGAACTTAAGAAGGTAATCCTCATCAGCAGCCAAATCTCCCATAACATTCAGGCAATGTGCTCCATGGGAGACCCTTGCCCTTTGAATTTTTCAAACTTCTGTGGCTTGGTGATGTCGACCGGCAACTTCCTGGTGGCATAGTGAGCCAGGTAAGGCACCTGATACACATCAAACGGCATGTGATCAGCATCCCCCTGCTGCGCAAGCTTCATATCTATCATTTGTTCAAGCATCAGCCGGCTTCCTGTCGCCGGGTCGACCGGGCTTGGATAGAAGTGGGCTGGTTGTGCCAGCGGCGTCGTTAGCACCGTCGCCTGTGGAGCAACGGTAGACCCTTGGAATGGTAGAGTCAGTGGCAGGACCGACACCACATGTTGCGTATGTTGCAGGGGCATGCCCCCAGTGTAGCCAGGAATTGGTGGAGACACCGTCGGCTGTGGGGAAGCTTCCGAGGCCTGACCGTTGCCCCCAGGGGTTTCAGGCAAGGCTTCAGTTTGCCTGGATATTGAAGGCTGAGCATTTCTCTCGACGAGTTACTTCTTCAATAATTCAATCTCCCGTTGATACTGTTGCATTATGTGTAACATAGCGGGATCACTCACAGAGAGGCCAGGAGTGCCCCCTCTTTCTTCGACCGGTGCCTCCTCAGATGACGTGGATGGTGCGCCACTGGTGCCCCCGGTAGTGTAGACACCCATTTTTGATCGATAAGTCGAGTCATTTTCTTGTTCTCCCGGTGATGCCTAATTTGGTCCTTAATTGATGAATTTTTCATATTTTTGACCATTGAGCTCAATTTTGTGCCCTTGGACTTAATTTCCTTAATTCGTGAGGAATTTCAATTTGAATGCTCATTTGCTCGATCGTTCGTAATCACAGAATAAGGACTAACTGGGGTCATGCTCGTCAGCTTGGGTCCGACACCTCCAACCACGCGTGCACACACAGACCATGCGCCCTAGGTTAGGCCCCCTAGCTGGTTCTTCCCCCGAAGCCTAGACTCAGGCTGCACGTGGGGGCCCTACAATAACCAGCCTAAAAACTGTCTCACTCGGGTTACACTCTCCACCACTCCCAAGTGGGTCCACACACGCGTGCGCAGGAAAGCTACGACTAGTAGTGGCTCACTAAACATGAACACTGAAAACCACGCACGCACCTATCGTGAGTAACACAGAGAACAGGTGGCTCGCAGCCACCAGACTCTAGACAACCCACAAGACCTAAAAGTCCAACTGTCCTTGAGTCACGAGACTCGGGTCAAGATCGTCGTACGCGACGATGTAGCATCGATAATCTGGCCTAATCATTAGCTCTGAAATCATGGTAGCACGATTCCCAAGGTAGCTCACAAGTCGCCGAGTTAATCCCTTGTCCAAGGGACACACGAAAAACCTCCAGTCCCAGGCTGGTCAACTGGACTCAGAGTCCAAGGCCACACACACATGGCCCACACGAAAAACACTTCTCGGGGGAACCCAGATGTGCGGGGGGAGCCCTCCGCACTCACAACATCTCATGATGACTCGCTCTACCAAAAGCACGAGAGTCCGGAACACATGGGGTCGTCTGGACCCCCAAGACCCATGGACACACTAATCGAGATAAAATGGTACTTCCAGACACCTCCCAAAATACGAACATAGGACCCACGGTGTCTGGGACATCCACGAGGTCGAAGGTTATCCGCTGGATCACAACCAGGTCGACCGGAAGCCAACACAATGTGAAACGGACACAACAAGCATGAAAAATCAAGTGGCGGTCCTCTTTGGCCGTCACAGTGCCTAGCGGTCTCCTCCCGACCGCAAGGCCTAGCCTTGTGGTCCGGCCAGACAACACCAGAACCCAGGCGGTCACTCCCGGACCGCCAAGCAGGGTGGTGGTCCTCCGCCTGACCGCTAGACGTAGCCTAGAATATCTATATAATTAATAGTTTAAATGATAGAAATAAAATTATATTTTCAATTAAATAATAGAGTCCAGTCCAAATAAAGTACAATCCACAGGGAAAAGGAATGTACCCAATGCTGAGTGAACATTCGGCCCGACGAGTTGGCAACTACGAATCACCGTGCTACACCTCCAAACCTCCTGGAGGAACCGCCACTCCTGAAAAGCGGGGGGTGAGTCTCATCTCATTGGCTCAGTAAGGATACAGCGGAACCCCAACCGTAAAACAACGGCGGCAAAGAACAGTGCTAAAGAAAGCATTAAATAGCAGGAACAGCAACCACGGTGGCCGATAAAACCATGGCTCTAAAGGTACTCCTACTGCACCGAAAACACACCCCGATATCACAATCGCGGGACCAACAGACTACAAACCACCCTGGCTATGCTGCCAGATGAAACACCATCACGACACCACTGTCGTGGAGGCAAGTCCTCACAGACTAAGGCCTAGCCCAAGATCACGGGGTATGGGAACACGGTCACAACCTCGCCATCGTGAACCCTACACCGTCTAAGAAAAACCCACGATAACCCTTATCAGAAAACCCTTGACCTCTATATCGGGAAAACACAAGGGATTACATGTAAAATCATGTCTCGTAGATAGGAAAGCCAACCTCGAGTCACGAGAGTCTCGTCACATGACGGGATTAGTCGCCTAATGACAGAAAGACGCCTTCTGGGAGAGGCGTGAAATCATAGTAAACAGTGAGCAATGCCAAAGGATGACCTATCAAAAGGCGTCGAATAATGAAATGATAACTGTGGCCCAGCTGTCAGATAGCAGGAAATAGTGATGATGTATGTAAATAACGCCCTAGAGACAGGCGTAGAAGAATGAAATAACGCCTCTGTGAAGGGCGTTAAAACCACTGAACAGTGCCAACAAAAACTTAAAATGACGCCTTGGTGTTAGGCGTCCAAACAACAAATAGCGCCTCTGTTAGAGACGTGGGTAGGCAGAATGGTGGGGGTGGTCGGAGGGGACTCCCGATCACTGACCTGGCGCTGGGTCACTTCACCTAAGACGTGTTGTGCCTCATGCACAAAGGTGTTGCTGCATTTAATTTTTTGCTATTATTTTAGTTTCTTATACATTTCCATGCCAACCAAATAACTCTTTTGAGCCCTGGCTCGTGGGTGGCGGGATAGGATTCAAATGGTATCGGGTTCCTCCTGGTACCCGAATTATGCGTCATTACAGTTGGTATTAGAGCGTGGTTGTGGAGGTACAAAGGAACTTGAATGGATTGCAATAGTCCAAAAAGTCCATAGTATGTAGTATAGTTAGCAACTGACATAGGGCACTGTGTGTTTTAATGATTCTGTTGTTTTCTCCCTTTTTGTGCTAGAAGATTATGGCACCTAGGAGGAGGACTCTCTCCCTGCAAGAGTAGTCATCCAAGGTTCAGGAGGAGCAAAGCTGGACAACACCTCACTCAGTGGTAGGAGCGATAGCAACAAGAGTGCAAGGATGAGAGTAGTTTATCACGGGCATTGTTGACACCTAAAATCTAGCATTGAGAGCAACAAGCCTCGTCGAGCCGAGTAAGGATAGTTAAAAGAAAATCGGTCGAAATGACAATAGGAATATTTTTGCAAAGTCCTATAACGGGAAAATAAGAAAAGGAAGAAGATGACGAATAAAAGAAGAACAAAAAAAGAAGAGAAAGAACAAAAGAAAAGAAGAAAAATAAAGGAGTAAGGGGTGAACCGATAGTGCCTCAAGAACCTGAATCTGGCAGCGCGTCGAGGCCCGCATCCGGTGGCTCCCTCCACAAATCAATCCAGTAGCTATGTGCTGAACCGATGGCAACTTCCATCTGGCAGGCTCATCTGGCAACCCTCATCCAGTCACCACAAGGAAAATAGGTTTTTTCGACGTCCATATTCCATCGCAAATGCGTCTGAAATATGTCGGGAAGTGAATTTTTGACGGATCACCGACGTATTTGTGACGGAATATGTACGTCAGAACAATTACGTCGCTAATTTTTGACATCATATAATTCCATCGCCAATTTGTCTGGAATTATCGACGAAAATATACCATCCCAAAGTCTATTTAAAAGCTTGATCATTCTTTCAATGAATTTCCTTCACACATGAATATGTTAGATTATGCAATAAATGATTTTCGTTTGATTTACGTGATTGCGTGCTCCTGACAAGATTTGTAGCTAGCAATGGACCAAGAAAGATCAGTGTCTAAGACTAGAGGTTAACATGTAAACGCCTAAGCGGATAAGTGGTTATTTAATTAGGACCTTACAAATGCGAGGAGAACCTTCCACTGTCTCACATCTTATCTGGCCTTGATCTCTTTAGTTTTCTGTTAAGCACCTAACTGTGAAAAACTTGATTTAAACTTGATTTGTAAAGTTTTCTGCGAAAGCTGATCGTGCCTTGACTAGCAACTCATTCTCTTTATTGTCTTAATGTCGTTGAACATGATCCTTTAAAACATCCTTCAACTTCTCTTGAAAACTTCACATATATTTCATACTACATGCCCTTGAAATGGAAAGTTTTACTAACTCTGTACTTTAGCCATAAATTGTTATTTGGAAGTGTAGGAGCAAAGTGCCATGCGGGGATAAAGTGTTACGTTATGCGAACCACTTCTTGAGGCCGAAATGGCGTAACACGTTATATGATGGAAGCCACCTCTTGAGCCACCTCTAGAGTTCTGCATAACTGAATATTTAGTTGTGTGCTATACTATGCTTTATGAGCTTTTCTTAAAACTCAGATTGGCCATTTTATTACTGAATTGTTCTAAAAATTACATGAGACTTTGAGTCCAATCTGATATTTGATGTCTTGCAAATATTGGGGCCCTGATATGGTTCTAAACGAGAAAAGTCTGAAAGTACTTGTGTTCGAGAGAGTTAAATGATCAAGTGTGACATTCAACCAACTGATATACAAGATTGAACTGGACAATTCACTCGTTACGTGCTTGACATTCTTGCCCAGCGACTGATCCGTTATACTCTCTGCATATACTCTACGTAGTTTGTGAACCATAACGGACCCAGGCTAGTCCGTCATGCTCTATGATGCCCCGACACTAGTCCGTTATGTACACTATGTTCTGTCTTCCTACATGAAGGAGAACAACTAAAAACAGTTTCCTGTTTCTACAACTTACTATTCTTCTGCCACTGAATATAATTGTAATTGGCTGTTGATATTCCCGTTAATTGGTGGCGCTTAACGGCTTGTTTGGTGTGCCGTAAATGCTGTAAAACATTATAAAATGCCATAAAATGGCATTTTTCTTATGTTTGGAATGCTGTAAATTGTTTTACGGTGTTCTACTTATGTTTGAAGTGCCGTTAATTGCTGGGTTTCAGAGCCGGTTGACCTATGTGGCATCCTTTTTAACCGATTTCAGTGTTCAGTCTTAAACCACTGAAAACCAAAACCAAAGTTTTAAAATCAGGAATTTTATTTTCATGGACTTTAAATCTGGTGATTTCAAAGCTGATACTTAACACTCTTTTCTGACACATCAAACCCCTAAATTGTATTTTCGTAGATTCTCGAGATGATAGTTGCCTAAAGCTCTCTAAGAGATTCCTCGCCCTTGTTTAGCTAAACTTGTGTGTTATTGACTTTGGACTTGCCTAAAATTTGTGTTCTAGGATGCACCCTGACATGGTAAGAAAATGGCTTCCCCTGTGGGGATTGGGAATAATTATGACATGATCATGGAAAATTTAGGAAA
The DNA here is from genome assembly GCA_024336825.1 of Amorphophallus titanum. Taxonomy (NCBI): domain Eukaryota; kingdom Viridiplantae; phylum Streptophyta; class Magnoliopsida; order Alismatales; family Araceae; genus Amorphophallus; species Amorphophallus titanum. The sequence goes on along the minus strand of JANBPO010008365.1, from coordinate 460,402 downwards.
GCTGCACATCAAAGGTGTTCACCAGAAAAGGTTGATGAGCATAAAAAAAGGTATTTCATGAAAAGATTGATACGAGAGCGATGCACTCCTCTGCCTCCCTGTCAGCTTTTCAACACCATTTGAAAGCATTTGTTAATCTCAAAGCCTCTACTCTTATGTATAAACAATTTGTGTATGATGTAGATGTATAAAACTTGTAATTCTGCGGCTATGTGCAATACTTATTGCACAAGAGAGAATCGGCTTCATACCTTCCAGACTGATCAATTGAACAGGGACCCACCACTGTCTGGCAAGGTTACCAAGATTGGTGATCTTATCTAAGCTGGCCAATTTGGATGACCTGCCGAAGTTAATCTTAAGGGCTTGGGGCTTCACCTGATTCCCTCTTGTTAAAAGTCTTGAACTCTAAACCCTCAAACATCTAGTCCATCGCCTAGGCATTTGAGATGTGAGGTGACCCCTGGTTGCCTCGGTCGTCTCACGCCTCTAGCTACATAGCTCAAACCCTACGAGAGATAACTGTGAGCATTTTTGTTTTTTACTAGGTGTAGTTAAGGTTAACTATGGTTAAATTCACCGGTGGTAACGGGCGGTTACAGTGATGGTATTCATGCGCAATATGAATTAAATCAGTGATATGCTTGCTAATGCATTTTTAGGAATGTTTTTTTTGCAAATTTGCCTCTAACAATGGTTTTCATGCAAAAATCCCTTAATAACAACTTTGGGTGCACAGTTGTGGTTTAGTAACTGCCCAACCAGCGTGCAATCTCTCATGTATACATGCATGCACACAGAGGCACTCCTGTCCTGTTTGGTAGTGCAAATAGCAACCCCATATTTCTCTCTCTCTCTCTCTTTCTCCCTTCCCTCTCTTCTTTTGTGCTCCTGGGAAGAGGGGTGCACTCCAATGACCCCCGTGACCCTCTCTTTCCCCATGCCACTGGCAACAAGTCTTTGCTACCATCAGCAGCAGCTTGCTGTTACTGTCCCCAGCCCAAGCAGGGGAGTGTGCTACCAGCCAAGTTCGAAGGGTAAAAACTCTGAAGTTTAAGGGTGTTTGCCATTTCGCACGTGGGTCAAGAGTTATCTGGTGTGATTAAGTAAGCAACAGCAAGTGTGAAGACATCTTCTTCCAAACTCAAGGATATAAGGGTGAAAAGTCTGAAGACAAGGATAGAATGTCAAATTCTGACAGTTCTATACAGCCTGTGAATGATCATGAAAAGAATTCGTGATATTCTATGATGCGCATTATGGTAGTTAATAAACCTGGCATATGATCTTTAACCTCTTGTTGTTGTGTCAGTTGTTCAAGAGAATAATCTCAGTGCTTATCTTTTCTATTGTCACAAGGCCCTTAACATCTTTGAAAGACACTCATTTTTTAGCATGGTTATGTCATACTATTTATCATTCTTATAAACTTAATACTATATGAAGTTCCTTTAGCATGCACAAGAACTTAAGCTCACTTTTCCCTCCATCTGATTTTCAAATTGGATGGCAAGAAAAAAGTGTGGCACAAAGGGTAGTAAAAACTGTGGCACCATAGCATTTCTCTGATCATAACAGCCTTTTTTCATCAATATGGGACCAGCTTAGAACTAGAGAGTCCCAACTTATTGGACAAACTTTCCCGCTGACTGGCAGACTGCATCAACTTCCCATTTGAAGAGCCATGTTGTTGGGGGGCAGAAGTACAATAAGAAATAAAGGACGGATATACTTGAATGTAGGAAAATATTTAGAAACATCAAGCTGCAGGAAAAACCCATTCCCACAAGAAGATGAGAAAGTATCCCCCAACCCTCTCCTGTCCTTATGGATCAGATTACATTTGCAACAAAAATAACACCCCTCCCCCATATATGAAAGGAACTGCACCCCCAAAGGCTTCAGCTATTATACCAGTTAATAGGTGTTTAATGGGCCAATTTTACAAAGGAAAGTGAACAGACTTATGATGGACCAGGCCAGCAGGTTAATTGAAATTAACAACATAGTTCGCTGTACCGCCGGGTCAGGCAGACCCGGTTCGCCAGCGGCGCGATACGGCATGCTCCGTGTCGGACTGACTCGGCCGTGTTTTTGTGTTTTTTTTTTTGGCCTCCACCATGGTTGTCAAGGCGTCCAAGATGACCAAGGCGGTGGCCCACCACCTTACTGCTTAAGGGACAAGACAAGGTGCCTAGGCGAACCCTAGTTCATATAACTAAGTGCATTGCAAAAGAACTACTACTACATATTTTCTACATATAAGTTCTATCATTAGTTAATAGAAAATTTGATATCTACCAATCTTCAACATATACCTATTACAAAAGCAAAAACAAAATAAATGGCAAACAATAACAAATTAATAAGAAGAAAACCAATAAGAATTTATGAATACCTGTCAATCGATATAAAAAATTTAATCTAAAATTTGGTATTCAAATAGTTATTCTCTATATTAAAAGGAAGCATAAATATAACACATTTCTGGATAAATTATAAACACATCTGATTCAAATGACCTAGATGGGAGATCCAAGTCAAAAGGAGGTATTCGTCACCTGAAGGAACAGAGAGAAGAATTTATTGATTCAAATGACCTGGACGAGAGGTCCAAGTCTAAAGGAGGTATTCGTCACCCGAAGGGACGGAGAGAAGAGTTTATTGATTCAAATGACCTACGTGAGAGGTCCAAGTCAAAAGGAGGTATTTGTTCCTCAACTCAAGAGAGGTTTGGGCAAGGTGTTCATTCGTCGGTGCCACCGGGGCGACGGGACCAACATGATTTGTTTGTCTCTTGAAGTGTTCGTCGGCACTGGGTCAGTGCTAATGCAAAGAGGGGTTTATTTTCTTATCCCAGGCGTAAGGCCCGAGTAAGGTGTTCATTCATCGATGTCACCAGGGCGGTGGAACCAACATGGTTTGTTTGTCTCTTGAAGTATTCGTCGGCACTGGGTCAGTGCTAACTCAAAGAGGAGTTTATTTCCTTATCCCAGACGTAAGGTCTGGGTAAGGTGTTCATTCATCGGTGCCACCGGGGCGGTGGAACCGACATGGTTTGTTTGTCTCTTGAAGTGTTCGTCGGCACTAGGTTAGTGCTAACATGAAGAAGGGTTTATTTTCTTATCCCAAACATAAGCCTTGGGTAAGGTGTTCATTCGTCGGTGCCACCGGGGTGGCGGAACCGACCTGGTTTGTTTGTCTCTTGAAGTATTCGTCGGCACTAGGTCAGTGCTAACGTAAAGAAGAGTTTATTTCCTTATCCCAAACGTAAGGCTTGGGTAAGGTGTTCATTCGTCAGTGCCACTAGGGCGGCGGAACCGATATGGTTTGTTTGTCTCTTGAAGTGCTCATCGGCACTGGGTCAGTGCTAACGCAAAGACAGGTTTATTTCCTTATCCTAAACTTAAGGCTTGGGTAAGGTGTTCATTCGTCGGCGCCACCGGGGCAGCGGAACCGACATAGTTATTTTGTCTCTTGATATTTTCGCCAACGTATGGCAACAATTCGGCACCGGGAGATATTTCCCCCGGGTTCCTCTTTCTTCTTCTTTCTTAGTTCATTCTAAGATTGCTCATGTCTTATTCGATACCGGAGCAACTCATTCTTTTATTTCCAAGAAATTTACTGCTGCATTATCTATGGAACCTACTTGGCTAACAAATTTAGTGATCTCCACTTCTCTTGGAGAAGAGACCAAAATCACACACCAATTTCCAAATAGTGAAGCATTGATCAAGGGGCAAAACTTACCCGTCGATCTCGTAAGTCTAGACTTAAACGGGTATGATGTTATACTAAAAGTCAATTGGCTTTCTACACACAAGGCCATCATAGATTGCTAGAATGGGCTAGTATCTTTCAAGGACTTTCCAAATCTTGTATACACTAGTCCTCGAAGGTGAAACAAGTCACCCCTTATCTTGGCTCTCCGAGCTAGCAAGCTCATCAATAAAGGGTGTGTGGCTTTCCTAGCTTTCATGACTGCCATAGAAATTAATGAGTCTAAGCTAGAAGGCATCTGCGTAGTTCGGGAGTTTCCCGACGTTTTCTCGGAAGATTTGCCTGGCTTACCGCCGAAAAGGGAGGTGTCATTTACAATCGACTTGGTTCTTGGTGCTAGTCCTATTTTTAAGGCACCATATAGAATGTCCCCCACTGAGCTGAAAGAGTTAAAGGAACAATTGATGGAGTTGTTGAAAAAAGACTTTATTAGGCCGAGTACTTTCCCATGGGGAGCACCCGTACTCTTTGTCAAAAAGAAAGATGGCTCAATGAGACTCTGTATTGACTATCGGCAGTTGAAATCACCTTACTATCAAGAACAAATATCCACTACCGAGAATTGATGAATTATTCGATCAAATATCTGGAGCTAAATATTTTTCAAAGATTGATCTCCGATCGAGTTATCACCAACTGAGGATCAAGGAGGAGAATATTCATAGAATGACATTTTGGAGTAGGTATGGGCATTATGAATTTACTGTTATACCTTTTGGACTATCCAATACCCCTGCAGCCTTTATGCAGTTGATGAACAGTATATTTAGGCCATATCTGGATCGATTCATCATAGTCTTTATTGATGATATACTGATTTGGGACTACCCCGCCACCTCTCCCAGGTGGGCCGACACTAAAGGTCGTTGGGCTACGACTAGTGGTTCCATCACAAGGAAAGAGAAAATAATTTTATTGGGATCTAAAATTGTGCCACAGTACATAAAACATTTCAACATGGCGAACATGCAGAATTAAATGAATAGAATGGAATTCATATACTGCAAGACTAAACGATCTAATGCAGGGCCGCTAGTAAATGGAAAACGGCCAAACGACTAACCGCTACATCGACCCAAATGGTCTTCCCCATGACCGCTTAGCCATGAACACTTCATATATTTAACAATATTTAGCAGAAATCATAAAACGGTCATACGATTGACCGCTAAGAGATGGAAAATGGTCGGGTCAACGATCGCTAGGCTTACACTGCCTTACTTGGTCAAAGGGTATTAACGGTCGTTTACTAGGCCGCTAAGGTCCCCAAATAGTCAGTAGAAGGACCGCCATTTACAATAAACGGTCTGTCTGAGACCGCTAAGTCCACTGCCCTAATAAACGATTTCTGTAAAATCACTTTTATTCCAGAGCACCCAAAAACGGGGTATCTCATATGGGACCCCTCCCAATCAATTCAAATCGATGGGAAAACAACTTTAAACATGCCCCTTGCCTTCACACATCCATTCCGTGGCATTATTATATCCAAAAACATAAAAACAATGGCCATGGGATAATTTTCATGGATTAAAACATAAATACAATATTCATACATTTTACACCCAAACCATAGGAAAACATAAGACAATGGGCATGAAGATGGAGATAAAACATCCTAAGAGGAAGAGGAATCCATCCCCCTACTTGGTTTGCCGATTACTACGCCGTTCCTCGCCGTTCTTCAAGAAGGAACCGCGGCCTACACTCGGGATTTCCCACCTCCACGCTCCACCGTCACCTTCACGACAACAACAGCACTCTTCCCTCTCCCAAAGCCACCACCTGTAATCCCTGCAAGATCTCGGGGTGGTCACACCACCGAGAACGAGAGAGAGGGGGGGTACACGGGTAGAGAGAAAGAAAGTTTTGGGGAGTTGATGGGGCACACTGTCTTGGTATGGTGATTTTTTGTTAAGGGGCTGGGTGCACTGTTAGTTCATTCATGTACATCACTTTCTTTTTAATATATTCATGGCACCACCCATGTTTCAAAAAAAAAGCATCATGGTACATTATTCTAAGAAATAATATATTTTATAATTTAGAATTTTCAAAATTGCTAATTTTTATCTACTTACCAAATAATGCAATTACTAACTAGAGGGTAGTTGAATCAGTTGATAAGGCTTGCTGTTACAGAACTCCCCATAGTTTCGGTGAATGTTCAAGGCAAAGAAACCAACTGCAAAAGTCCGAAAAAAAGGCCATCGAATTATTTGGTGGTAAACATGGCATCAATAGGGTCCAGATCCATGTCAACAGCCACAAGATGTATAGGCCATCAAATTATTTGGTGGTGACCTTACACAAAAAGATGGTGGATGCACATTGAACACAAGCACAGCTGGAAGACTTACTTGAGACAAAAGAATATGGATGATGTTTCAACTACCTGATGTTATGAGGCAGGGCAGTCAACCCCCCCCCCCACACACACACAGACCGTGGGTAGTGAGATAGGCACATCACCGTGCATGTTTCAGCATGTACAAGATATATACTATGTTTTAATGCAGAAATTGCAAACAGACACCTGCTAGCTAAGTTCCCCAGTAACATTTCGAGTTGCAAAAGTGCAATTTCCGGCCATGAAGGGTAATAATTCGCATAACAATCTTTGAATCTTTAGATCTGAGTAAATTCTCAAGTCACATAAGAAATACTATAAGAACAAGAAACAGAGCAACAAGGAAGAACATCACCAAGGAGGTAGTTACAGGGAATATGCTCCTGCATCACATTGACATCTCCTTCCATTCCTCATTTAAATAAGCATATTCTCATTTAGTGCTAAACTATGAAAGTATAGTATTTACCCTTTCAGCGAACTCAGAAACACTTTCTTGTTTATCATCTGACGGAAAAATGACAGGGAGGTACTCCACCTGTTGAATCAAGATGTGAAAAACTGCAAAGAGGGAGGTCTGGAGGTCCCGGAGGAATGAGACACCATGGGGCGCGATGCCCTAGAAGAAGAGAAAAATCTGGAGGGTCTAGATGCAAGAATCAGGAGTAGGCGTGACACCCTGAGAGAAATCTGGAGGGGGAACAATGTTCGGGAAGTGTAAGGGGACCCGGAGATCCCAAAGATGGTAAGGAATAAGAAGAAGAATGTGGAGGATCTGGAGGTTCCGAAAAATGAGGAAGATACAGGTTCGAAAACTCGGGAAAGAAGAAATGTGAATGCATGTGAATGCGATGCAATAAATGCAATGAATGTATGAAATGCGATGAGTACAAAGAATGTATAGAATGAGAGGATGAGATCGCCTCCCTCACCCACAGAGTGGCTCATGAAGAAAAGTCAATGGTGAATGGAAATGTGGATGAAGGATAGCATGGGTTTGTAGAAGGCCTTTTATTAAAAGAATGCCCACCCCTCCATGGCAAGCAAAGTGCCTGGCCAAATGGCCCATGGAGTGGACTCAATGCCTGGGTGTTCTCATTGAGAGTAGAATGTGTGATTGTGCTGCAAGAAGAAAATCCCTTAGGAAATCATATGACAACGGCGCGAGGGGTAATGAGAGCATTGAAAGAGTATCGACCAATGAGTAACGTGACAATTGTAAATGGCCGATATGGCACCAACTTGGGAGAGTTTGTCATAGTGAGCCTTGATGGAGAGGTATCAAAAATGCCAGGTACAAGAATGCGAATCGGCATTCGGTAAACCACAGCCAAATCTTTCTTACCCGACTCTTGATTATCGTCCTTTGCACAACTACTTGTAGAAATATACCCATTCCGAGGGGTGATGAAAGACGAGGTGGAAGCAGGGGGCTTGAGGAGTAATGAAGGCGTAATGGAGAGTGTTAAAGGAGGTATAAGTGGAGGTTCAAACACGTCAGACTTCTCCCCTTGTTCAGAAGCGAACGAGATCGGCTCAAGTGTAAAAAGGCATGGACCCTGCTCAGGATCTACCATAGGTTTAGGTAAAGGGGTAGGTGGAGGAATAGGCAAAGTTGATTTTGGGGTTAAAGGTATAGTGGAGGGCCGAGGTGGCGGTAATGGAAGGTTAATTGGGGAAGATTTATTGGTAGGTTCGGCATGGGCCGATGGCGTGGAGGCTAATAGTGTAGAGGTAAGCTTGGGTGGCTTAGCGGAGGTTAGTGTGGTGGGTTTGGTTCATAGAAAATGTTAGATTTTTGTGGTGCGCGAGGGATTAGATATAATGGAAGGGTCATGGTGAGCCGACGTGGGTGATTGGAATATCGACCCATCATCGTAACACCAAGATGTTTCATAGGCGGGGTTAGGGACAGTGACATCGCCCTGAGCAGGGAGTTCATTGTGCAGCAATGGAGGGAGTGGGAAACGAAGGAAACTCTGAATGGGTGCTTTCAAAACTTCATCATTTTGTGCCGCCTTCAATTCTTTATAATCATCAAAAATATCAAGTGGATGTCGTGGTGGAGGCGTAATAATTGGTGGTGGAGTATAATGTTGTGATGGAGGACCTCGTGGAGGTAAATATGAAGGCGGAGGCAAAGACGGAGGAGGCGGAGGGCCATATGAATGAGTGGGGTGGATAAGTGGAGGGTGGACGTCATCCACTTGATCATCGATATCTTGCTTACTTGAATCTATAATGCCAGTATCTCTCCTCTCCTTCCATTCTTTTCCATCTTAGTAATATTATCCAGGAAGGTGTGAAGAGGATTGACTGGAGAAGGAGGAGGAGGAGGCCGCGGGCTTGTAACCTTCTTGAGTTGTTCCTCTATGGAACCGATTTTATCGAGGAGGGTTTGTTGGAGGGGTGTAACGTGAATCACAGAAGGTTGGCATGGCGGCCTTGGAGAAGCGACTTGATGTAAAGGCCATGGTGGAGGGTTAATGGGCTGGTCCACAGAAGGACCTGGACGGGTCGGGTTGTAAGACACATGTGGGCCTTAGGGCCATGAAGGAGGAGGAAATGAAGGAGGCGGGTGATGGATCACCCGAGAAGGAGGATGTGTTGGAGGTGGAGATGGGTGATGGGCCACCCGAACGGGAGTGTGTATAGAAGAAGATGGGTGATGGAGCACCCATGGGGGATTGGTAGGAGAATGTGATGAAGGTGCACCCTCAACAAAAGCCTTAAGGGCTTGGATTTGTTGAGGGGTGAGATGATCTAATGCGTGCAAGATTTGAGAAACTTTCTCATCATGTGGAGAAAATAGTTCACGGGGAGTAGTGGCTTGCGATGGATATAGGGAACCATGAGATTAGACATTGCCCATGGGTCGGGAAGGGCCATAAGAGTGGGGACGTGGCCCCTTAGATGAGTTGTGGTGAGAACCATGAAATTGAGGAGTATAAGAGGTACTAGGTTGTTCATCCTCATGAATATGATTATGGTTAAACATGGCTTGATTATCAAATCGAATTGTTATGCAAACAAGCAATAATCAATCAAAACAATTGCAAAGATGTCAACTAAGTTGATTTCTTTTAAGTTAAACCTTGGTGTAGATTAGATGATTTTGACAAGATTCACACAAGGTTGGAACCTAGTTTTAATATGGTTTTCTTCGATGCCAACTAGGTACACTCTCTCACCATGAACATGCCAACTAGACCCGAGACTTCAAAGGTACAACCAGCCCAAGCTTCCGTGAGGGGATCCGCGGGTGCGGGGACTTATGGAGGCCTTGGTTTAGGAGATTCCAATCCAATGAGACGGAATGCTCAATGGAGAGTCCTTCCTTAACCAAGAGAGGGTATGGTATCCTAGAAAGGGTGGGGAGAGGAGGTCTCCCAAACCAAATGCAACATGAATGTAGAACTAATGTAAAATAGAAACAATATACATGCATGAACAGGATATGATAAGAATGAGGTAGAATACACAGGAAAAGAGGTCACTGTAGAAACTTAGGGAAATGGCGCCCTGCCCTTATTTTTGTAAAGGGCGCCCTTGTGAAGGGCACTAATTCCTGTGATTTTTTTTTTCAGAGGGGCAGGAAAATGGCGCCCTACACCCTACCACCAATTAGAGAAAGGGCGCCCTGATGAGGGGTGCTATTTCCTGTGAATTTTTTTTCAGAGGGGTAGGGAAATGGCGCCCTACACCCTGCCACCAATCAGAGAAAGGGCGCCCTAATGAGGGGCACTAATTCCCTATCTCCCAAAACTTCGGCCAAATACATCATATAACGCCCCGAAGGGAAGCTACAAACAAAAGGGGAGAAGAGGAAGAACAAGAGCATGGAGGAGAAGGAAGAAGAACGAATGGGGATTGTTGGGGCTGAGTAGGGGCGACTACTCCCTGCTCTCCCAATGCCTCCCCTGCTACAGGGACCTCTCTCTCCCTCCCTCCCTCTATTCTCTTACTCTCTCTTCCTGCTGGCGATCGTCAGAGAGCTCGCAACGCTGAGATCCTCTTCCTCCTCTTCTCTCTGTGGTGGGCTCTCTCTGTCTCCATGTGTCCCTCTGGGTATGCATCCCCTTTGTTCGCCAGGGAAGAGGGGTTCTTATACCCCCAGTGGCGGGAGCCTTCAAACGCGAACGACGGACGCTGGAACGCGAGGGCATTGAATGGGATTTGAATTGCCTTGTCCCTGGTGGCAGGGGGTAGCCTGTGTGCCTTTGTGTCTGGCTGGCACCTCAGCTAGGTCGCTACACACCAAGGATCTTTAGGGCATGACGTAAGATCTATTCTGTCGATTGCACCAGGTGAGGCAAGTCACAGTGTGCCGCTGAGGAGCTGAAACGCTGTGCCATTGGAAGACTGGTAAAGTGTGCCGGTGACAAGGCTGGCCAGCGTGCATTTGAAGGGCCAATAGGGCGTGCTGTCAAAGGCCCTGGAGGAAGTGTGCCGTTGGCGGGGCCAAATGGGTGTGCCGTTGAGGGTGTGCCGCTGAAAGGGCTTCGTAGGGCGTACTGCTGGAGCGTGGACTGGGTGTGCCGCTGGAGGGCTCGGGGGTGTGCCGCTGAGGGCATACCAGCGGGTGTGCCACTGAGGGCCACCCTAGCGTGTCGTTGAAGGCTTTAATGGGGTGTGCCGTTGGAGGTTGGCCCGGTATGCCATTGGAAGCACATTTGAGGCCTTTGACAACACTAGTTGCGGTCCATTTAATTCTTTTCGGGGCTCATGGGTTCTGAGCTTCCCGTGGGTTGATTTCTCTTTGTCATCGTGACTCTGGAGATGGCTTCACGATAGTGTGTCTATATTCGGAGAGTCCCTCTCTCTGGGGGTAATCCTGGTAAATCTTCTGGGAATACATCTGGAAATTCATTCACTACCAGGATATCTTCTAGCCCCCCCCCTGTCCGAAGAAGGCAAGGCGTTTGGCCACCTAGAACCCAAGAGAAAGTTTGGTTCTGTTTGCTACAAGTTCATTTATCAAATAACGATTAATGCTTCATGTTTATTATCATTATTATTCATTATGGTTCGTGAACTTGTCTAACGTGTGTTAGTGCAGCTATAGTCAACGACGGCTATCCAAGTGTCAACGTGACGTCGCCAGATTACCATTTGCATTTCTAGGTAGAACGCTAGAGGCTAATAGCTTCGAGCATATAAACCCCAAGTTCCTTTCTAATAAAAACTGTAAAGGGTTTATGCTCCTTAAGCTATTTGTTAGCCACCTGCACCCAACACGGGATGACAGACCTCCCGAATTCTCTACTGTGCTTAATGGCGAACTTGGAACGATGGATCCCCATCAAGTTCCAGACTACATCTATCACCAAGCATGGGATGACAGACTTCTCGAACTCCTGACCGATTAGTTCGGAGGTAGGCAAATAAACCCTCTGGCTTTGCATTAGAATAGGTTTTTTCTCTTTAAACCCAGCATGCATCACATAAGTCACTTTTAGTCCCACCACCAATCAAAACAAAAACAAAAAAGAACAAAACATGAAAACAGAAAAAATACATGCATCCATGTCATTTGGGGAACTCGCAAGCAAAGCATGGGACGTCACGTTGTTTTGACCACCCCATGGTCCTTTTGCCTCACGATGATTTCCTGTGTTTTCTGATTTTGCTGAACTTATGTGAATGAGTTTACGTGATTCCACTCCGATTCAACCAGCTGAAAATGTGTTTTGTGTGAGACCATTTTCAGTATTCTGAGATTTGACAAGTCATTGATTCTCCTATCTTGATTTTTATTTACTCCTGTTTTAGGTCTTGTATCTCCTTGAGCAGGATTGCATTCGTCCCCTCAAGTCCCGTAGCACTATGCTAGGGGGTCCCATGCGACTGTAGATACAAGTCCAATTGTGCCGACTCGTATAAGAACTCCCTTATATGAATAAAGGGGTTGCCATTCCCATCGTACTTTCGATGTGTGGGGAGCTCGGACTGAGGAGGGAAATGGATATCACAAAAATTAGGAACAAGGATATCAGTAAGGGATTGTGGGCCGACCCGCTTGTGGAGAAGGTCAATCTGTTACTACATGGCAATCCACTTATCGAGAAGTTCCTGCTCCCGGGAAGGAGGCGGTAGAACCAGAGGAACAAAGCCAGTATATGGAGCTGATGGATAAACAGATGGAGGGGGAAGCCCGTAGGAAGGATAATGGGCCAGGAATGGGCCCATATCCGCGAGAGCTAATTGGGCGGCCCCTGATTGAAGACGCACAAAATCGGCCGGGGCCACAAGGGACTGTGGCGCTGGAGGGGTAGTTCCATAAGGATCTACATAGGAGGATGAGGGGAGGTGGGTCTTCCCCTTATCCGAAATCTGATGGGTCGAGCTGGAAGCTTGGCCCACTTCTAAACTGGGGAATTGAAGAGTCCGCGGATGGACGGGAGTGAGGTCTATGGGCACCGCAGAAGCGGCCCCTAACCCACTAACTAGAGACGGAGAAGCGGTAGCAGCAGATGCGCCATGGGGAGAAACTGAAGATGAGGCCTCCTGCCCCTATAAAGCCTGACAGAGGATGTGGAGCTGGGTTGGATCTAACTGGGCCATCATGTGAAGAATTTGATTGGTTGAGTTATGAGTGGAGGAATCAGAAGGGGAGGGTTGCGGACCCTCGGCAACAATAGATGGGAGAGGAGGGGCGGACCCCTCTCTCCCCTACACATTCAGGGCCCTGGGTGAGTTCTCCAAGAGTCCCTAAGGAAGAGAGTCCTCGCGGGCTTGAGAGAAATCATAAGAAGACATGGTGGATGGGGAATCGATCAAGGGATTGAAGTAAGAAATGAAATGGGAATCGCCCCTAGGAGACGATCCTATGGGTGTGAAGCACCTCCACATGCAACGAACACCTTGAAAATAGAGAAGAGCAGCACCTAGTAAGGACCTAAATGGAGACTTGAAACCCCAATAAGGATAGCGGCTATAGTTATAGATAGAGAGGGACTACATGGGAAAATTAAAACTCACTAGGATTGCCACGTGGGAATCTTAAATCCCCTTAGGATTCTAAAACCCCATTGGCTTTCTTTCTCTATAAAAAACCCCTCCATCGAACGAGCTCTAGTTACTGCTGCTATTACGTTCGAAGGAGTCCCTGCTGCCATCGTCGTCTTCCTCCAGTTGTTGCACCTTGCTGCCGTGAATGGAGGGAAGAGAGCTTATCGTCTTCCTCTCTCCATGCTATAGCTACCGTGCCATGAAGGAAAGCCGCAGTTGCTACTGTTTGTTCCTTCTGCTTGTTCCTCTGCGGCCATCGTTCTCTTGTCCTTCATTTTCACAAATGTGAAGGGGGAACGACTTCATCCTTCATATTTGGTTGGTGCCTTCTGCTTCTATTCGAAGGTGCTACTACACTTCCTCTATTGTCATCGTTGACTCTTGTTGTGGTTATCTGTTCGAGTGCAGTTGCTGCTATAGCATACCTTTCTTCCTCTCCCTTGCCATAGCTGTAGTTGCTGCTACTGCTTATTCTCTTCTTATCTCTACTTCGTTCGTCATCTAGATCAAGCCACAAGAGGTAGGTGTTCTCAAGATACGAAACCCAACATAATAATCAGAGTAAATTCATGCATATAGGTCATATAGCATGCATACCATGACTTCTGTTTTCAGTTTATGTAGTTTTACTACGTTTTTGGAAATAGCTACCCTAGCATGGGCACCTATTAAATGAATGCTCGTGTGAACCATCGCTAATTCTTAGTAAATAGCGACAATGTCCAGGGTGTAGTTTAATGAATGACCCTTTGTCAATCTGCTAAATCTTTAAGTATTTAATAAATATCACATGCTTAAAAATTAGTATCTATAAAACTTGGCGTTAAAAATATTACATGAGCATGTTCCTAAAATCTTGATATTTTTCTCTATCTAATCATGTCTTTACTTTCCTGATTATGTAAACTCCAAGAGTATGAATAGTGTTATGTATCTGAAAACGTAGGATTTTGGGGTGTGAGCCGGATCTAGTGATTTGATCACGTTTTTGGGGTTTAAATGGGTCCTCTCAGTGCTAGAGAGGTAGGCGACTTGTTTTCCCTTGTTTTCCCCTTCACATGGGTGTGAATGGGGTGTGGAATGGACTTTCCCACCGTTTTCATCGTTTTCGAGTTCGAGACGACTTAGCGGTCCTTCCAGCGACCTGTAGGGTTCCAAGCGGTCGTGTGGAGACCGCTAGGGACCCCCCTATGTCGGTTAGAGCCTTGCGGTCACGCGATAGACTGTCAGGGAAGCTTAGCGGTCAGGTGGAGGCCGCTAGGCGGAGTCATGCAGTCCAGGGGTGACAATTTTTTCGGTTTGGAGTCATTTGAGGTCAGTGGGGTAGACGCCTTGCGATTGACTGCCAGGCTCTGCCTAGCGGTCAGGCGGAGGACTGCCACCCTCTCTGGCGGTTTGGGAGTGACCGCTAGGGGTTTGTGAGTTTCTGGGGCGTAGCGGTCCTGGCTGGACCACTAGGCTGGCCTTAGCGGTCTAGGGGTAGACCGCTAGGCTCCCTAACGTCTAGAGAGGGCCGCTAGGCAATATTTCGTGCCCGCCGTGTCCGTTTTGTGTTGTGTTGGTCTCCGGTCAGTCCGGTTGAGACCCAATGACCGACCTATGACCCCGTGAGTGTTCCAGACACCCCGTGGAGACTGTGACTGTATTTTTAGGTGTCCAGACGTACCGTGTTACCTCGATTAGCATGCCATAAGTCTTGGGAGTCTGGGTGACCCCGTGTGTGTTCGGAGCTTCCGTGTTTGCATTAGATCAAGTCGCTGTGAGTCAGCATGAGTACGGGGGGTCTTCCTCGTGTGACATGAGTTTCTGTCGAAAGTGGTTTCCGAGTGGGCCATGTGTGTATGGCCTTGGACTGTAAGTCCAGTTAACCAGCCTGGGGCTGGAAGCTTTTCGTGTGACTCGCGGATGAGAGATCCACTCGGCGACTTGTGAGCTACCTTGAGAATCGTGTCACTATTGCTTCAGACCTAGAGATTAGGCTAGATTAACGGCGATATTTTAGGGCTAAACTAAACATGGAATTTAAGGACGGGGAAAAAGACACCACGTTATCAGTTATTCTGAGGGATGAATCATAAAAGCAAAAATGAGGAGAAAAACTGTGGCAGGATGTTTCATCAAAAAGTAATGGCAGGCAATATCGAAGAACATGATCTGACAGATACTTCCAACTGTACAAGGAAGCAGGCTTGTAAAGGCATGCCAATGTTGACACTAGGACACACCTTCATGACCCACCATCTGGTTTCAAATTAGCACTTAGATTTTCTATCAAACAACCAGTCTAAGTATTAAAAACTATTGGTTAACTAACATCTAGTTTAATAATAAAAATAGATCAATTTGCAGTTTCGGGTTTATGATGTGACCAACATATGTGTCAATGCCAATGCTGCACATCATATCCATGCCAATCATATCATACTGGAAAAAATAACTGGTACTATGCCTGCTAAATATAATCATGCTGCACATTTTCATCAATGACTGCAATGCCCAGCAAAAGAAGCATGATGCCAGTGAGTAAGGCAGCAGTGGCACCAAATGACATCATCAAATGGCTTGACCGTGATAGCATCACAAACCGGAGAAACAGTCACAATGCTGCAGAGGGTGGTGACAGCATCTGACGATGTTGACGGTAGAGAAAACCACCTCAACAGTGGCTCCAATGGCTCCAAACATCAGCTATGCATGTTGAATGGTGATTATGGCACTGACGAAGTGTGGCGAGCTAGCCATGGATGACACCAACACTAAGGTTTAATACACGTGACATGGCCATGTACCCTGAAATTGAAGACAGCCGTGGCGAGCAACTCGGCTTTGGTATCATGTTACGAAGAGCATTCATTCCAGCTGCACTCTTCATAAAACTGCTAATGAGTTAAATAACTCTAGTTCCTATACGTGACTAAGGATTATCAACCATTAAGAGCTGGCGAAGATTCAATCAATCTTGAAGAATCAAGCTAAACCTTCCTTTATTTTCTTATCTAATTGTAGGCCAAAGCTTTCAAGGTTTTTTTTTTTTTTTTTTGAACCTACAGATTGAAGGTAACTGAAATTGCTTAAGTGTCTACAAACTTGTCAGCCAATCTTTAGGCACTTGATACATCTCAGTCCCCTTGAATTACAATGTATTGCTCTCAGAGCCATGACAGTTGCGTTGACCCAGTAGTGTAATGTGTCAACTCAGTCGGTCGACACTCTTCTGCCAGATAACTATACAACAGAATCAACTAATCTTGCTGAACTGAAATGTTTTGACCATCTTTTCTTCTAATTTTTACCCCTAAAATGTTGATTTGTCTGAACTAAACTTCCTGAACTGATCTTGATGCTTTTAGCATTATGTGACTTGGTTTTTGAACTAGATGAAATAGATGAAGTCTTGATCAGTACTGAATTTCTGAACTTCACATAATTAATTCACAGAATTGATGAAATCTAAACAGCACTGAACTTTTGAACTTCACAGAATTCAAAGATATTTATATGACATCATCAAAGACATGAAAGACTCATGAATGACTCATAGTCTGTATCATCAAAATCATAGGGACACTACATTCTCCCCCTTTTTGATGATGGCAACTGTGAGTTATTATGAACAATGTTAACCAAACCAGATTGAAATAAAAACTTTAAATGAATGCACTCACAACATCATCTCCTTTTTAAATAATGACTCATCAAATCTCATCAAACTCTCTCCCCCTTTGACATCAGCAAAAAGAAGAAGAGTTTGATACCATTTTCAAAATGTGGAGATGAGCAAGTGAAAGTCATACAAAAAAGTCATGTAGATGGTGAATTTAACGCAGGAGAGGATCATAAATCAATGAAACATGCAGAGAAGAATGAAATCTCATCAAAACTAACAAGGTCATATACCAATAGATGAGAAGGCATGATCATGGGCATATCAAGAACAACAAGAACTATAAGAGCAGTAGTCAGAGACCGAAGGAGAATTTGTAGAATGCCAGCAAGAGTGAATTATTGGGCGGCGTGATCTGTGCGCCAGTCTGATTCCCTGCGCCGGAGTTTGCCGTCGTCGCACCACCCAACACGCCGTTGGTCACAATTATGAGGAATCCCTTTTCAAAAAAGAAATGGAGGAAGTTCCATATATCAAGATTATTTAGTAGTTCAAATCCTGTGACAAAGTCTCATGTCATAGACTTACATGTGTTTCGAGGGGGAAACGACAATGAAACACAAACAAAAATCAACTTAAACAAAAAAAATCAACAAAGCAATAATATAAGAATAAATGATGAATTCATCTTCGTCAAAAGACCGAATGGTGTTTGTCCGGGGATCCTCCCCCTTGACCCTACGAGAAGGGAACATCAAACGCGCCTTTGCAAAGGCATGCTTGGCCCCCGGGTGTCACCCCGTCATGGCTGTAGCCTCACTTTGCACCTTGGCCGATATTCTGCTGATTTTAGACCATCTTGATCGAGATTTAACCGAACGTCTTCGGTTTCTACAAATAATAAATTTGTCGTGCCTCGACATACATGTGCTCCGATTTTGCTGCGATGATTGTGACGTTTCAAACCGGACATTCGTCTGAATATTCAATGGTCGGTTTGCGACTAATATAACTCCAAATGTCCTTCTGCACACCATGATGGGGGATTTTAATACTTTTTAACATGCTGTTTACTTCTTTCATAAAAATTGACTTTTAGGCTATGAGGCCCCATTTCTTGGTGACTAATCAAAGGTTTTTCCCTCTCCGAGGGGATGTAACTAACGCCGTGATGTTTATGGCACGGCAGGTCTCTAGTCCCAACCCGATACCCACAATCATCTAGTTAGTCAAACGGAGCGCACCACAGGCTTTGGACCATTCCAGTCTCGAACCCTGAACACCTTGTCACTTAGGTGATTGGCGCGCCCTCGCACTAGATAAACTGATAAATCGATATAAAAGATAAAATGATATTTTAAAAAAATATTTAGTGCGTCAACAAGTTGACACGCCCGGTGGGACTAGATCACCTTTCATCTTCTCGTCGAGATTTGGGGTCTCACGACCTCTTCCTAAAATTCTAACTTCTTGAATTTAAAATTGCAGGTTGAATTCCAACGAATGAGATGGCAGTCACTTTTGGACCGCCAGTGTAGTGAGAGCAAAACAAATAGTATGTGACAGAAAGCGACCCCTGCTTCAGCTCATGAATATTGTGACTTAAATTGACAAAGGCAGACCTTGTTCTTTTTGCAACCATAATGATCAGTCAAAGTCTTCCACCTTTCTGCTGCAGTTGACTTATGGGGAATAGTCGGTCGGATGACAGGACTAACAGAATTGAGTAACCATGACATGATCAGACTTTTATCTCTCCGCCAGGCTAAAAAGAGAGGATCCTGTGGATTGGGCATTTTCTGGTCACCGGTCAAGAAGCCTAGTTTGTCACATCCACCAATGTAAAGTTCCGATGCACCTGCCAAGGACAGATAATTGTTTCTCGTCAATTTTTTGGAAGTAATCTGCAGAGAGATCTGACCCATAGTGGCTGGAGGCATGGGTTGAACTTGAGAAAAAGTAGTCCCCAACGCTGTTGAGGTATTACCTGTCATGTTAAAGACCAAGGGACAGTTAACCACGAGGCGTAGGAGTAACTGCTGACAACTGCTGCTGGAGAAGAGGGTTCACAATCCAGGAGCAAAAGAACACAAGATTCTCAGATTTGTGCAGCTGGAAAGGAACTTCAGACCACAGAGACCCAATCAGAGACGGTGTCCAATTGTTCCAAACGCACAAAGAGAGTCCAGCAGCATGATCAGAGATGGTCTCCGGCTGTTCCAGACACACAAGGGGGTTCAGCCGATGGTATGCTCCTGCAGAGAGAGAGAGAGAGAGAGAGAGAGAGAGAAGGCAGGACGGCTGTCTCCACAAGCCAGCCGCAGCTCTAGGGTGAAAGACAGGGACTCTCCTGCCCTGAACAAGGGGGAGACAGACTCAAACCCCAGCGGATCTGGCAGCCTGGCCACCTGGATGCTGAAACACAAAAAAATGCCCTAGATGCTGGTTGAGGAAAGGAAGGAAAAGAAAGAAGATAGGATCAGCCTGATCAGGGAATCCTCTGAGGTGTGCGATCAGGGCAGGAGGATCTTCTGAAGGATCTTCAACACTCTGATATCATGATACAGAGAGAGAGAGAGAAGGCAGGGCCAGGGGGGGAGAGAGGCCAAGAAAAAAGAGAGAGTTCGGTCCAGTCTAACTGCCTGGCTGATCCATCTCCCTTGGTTTTATAAAATTCTCCAGTTCGTGTGAGTACAAAAATATCCCTCCTCAAGAGGTGGCTATAAAGAAAGGAAAAGATTACAATATAACCCTAACAGCTTGGAAAATTAGAAATAGGCCCCTCATTGTTTATTTCTCTACACTCCCCCTCAAGCTGAGCATAGATATCACACATGCTCAGCTTGCTTAACACTGAAGTAAACCGGTGCCCAGTCAATGCTTTGGTGAGGAGATCTACAACCCAAGCACAACTCTCTAGAGTACAATCCCTCTCTAATAAAATGTCGATCAATCTCAATGAATTTGGTTTGGTCATGCTGCACTGGATTGTTAGCAATGTTGATTGCGCTATTATTATCATAGTAGAGATTCATAGGCAGCTCAACCTAAATTCCTAAATCACCCAAAAGAAGCTTTAGACAAAGTAGCTAA
Source organism: Amorphophallus titanum (assembly GCA_024336825.1). Lineage (NCBI taxonomy): Eukaryota > Viridiplantae > Streptophyta > Magnoliopsida > Alismatales > Araceae > Amorphophallus > Amorphophallus titanum. The sequence goes on along the minus strand of JANBPO010008365.1, from coordinate 440,561 downwards.
GTAAGACTATGCGTCATTACCCTGTATTCTATTTCAACACTGGACCTGGCACCAACAATTTACTTTTTGCTTCTCCAAGTAACTAGATTACCTCCAAGTAGAGTGCAATATCCAGTTGTTGACCTCCCATCATCTTTATAACTAGCCTAGTCTGCGACATATCCTTCAACTTTCTGATGGTTGGGTTTCTTGGACAATTACATTCCATATAGCCTTCATATGAATTGTCCTGGGAGCATGCAAGTACTGGCTTACCACACCTACAGCATATGAGAGGTCAAGTCGGATCAAGAAAAGATACAAAAGCTTGCCAACCAACCGTTGATACAAACCACTTTCTTCCGAAGAGACTTTCACCTTCTTCTCCTGTCAGACCATGATTAAGTTCAATTGGAGTAGTCATTGGTTTACAACCCAATTTCCTTGTTTCAAGTAGCAAATCAAGAACAAACTTCCTCTGACAAATAGAGATTCCTTCCTATGATCTGGTCACTTCTACACCTAGGAAATACTTCAATTCCCCTAGGTCTTCAACTTCAAATTCAGAAGCTAATCCATTTTTCAAACTTTGAATATCTGTTGTATCATCTCTAGTAATGATCATATCATCGGCATACATGAGAAGTACTATAATATGACCATTCCGCCATTTAACAAGCAATGTGTGACATGCATTGGATTGTTTAAATCCGAACTAGCATTCTGAAATCGATCAAACCACGTTCTTGGGGATAGTATCAGCCCATACAAAGCCTAAGTCTACATACTTTTCCTGTAGTATCAACACCAGGGGGTAGCACATATACTTCTTCCTACAGATCACCATTCAAAAAAACACTCTTCACCTTCATCTGACATAAAGCCCAAAAATATTGCACAACAAGCATCAGAATCACCCTGATATATTTAAGTTTCGCTACAGGTGCGAAAGTCTCCTAATAATCAATCCCATAGCTTTGAGTGAATCCTTTAGCAACTAGTCTGGCTTTGTACCTCCATATCACTCCCTCTGCATTGTGTTTAATTGTGTAGACCCACTTGGATCCAACTAGTGTCATGTCCCTAGGAAGATCAACTAGATCCCACATCCTATTCTTGCTAAGTGAACTTAGCTCCTATTCCATTACCTGTCGCCGACTAGGATCCTTAACAGCTTCAGAAAAGGACTGAGGAATAGAAATAGAAGACAAGGCAGAAAAATAGATCTGATAATGAGAGGAAATGCAAGAGTGTTTCATAAAATTGGAAATGGGATACTTTACATAACCACGGACTCCCTTGCAAACAGCAATGGGAAGGTCTAAGTCAGTCTCAGGATTTGAATGATCAAGATCTGTGGACTTTACAACCTCTGGAGTTGGCCGATCAATAGCTGGTCTGGTTTTGAGATTCTTCCTCCTACATGTGAGTAGGGGCTCTTCTGAATCATGTATATCACCATCAGTAGGAATAGAAGATTAAACATCTAGTGTAGTAGAAGTAGAGGGCGTGGAAAATGGTAAAGGTGGAAGAAGAGAAATGACATAGTGTCCATGTCCTTCATCACCAGAGTCTCCCCATGAGGATGAGGCCGGGGAGAATAGTAGGACTCGAACTCAAAAAAGGTGATGTTCTCGCGAACAACATAGCGACTAGTAGAAAGTCAAATAACAGTCTATCGCGTGATCGCCATTCGGGTGGGCGTTGGAAAAAAATAAAAATAGGATAATTATGCATATTTATCCAAAGATCAAGTCTTATCTTGGCCCATTAAGCCCAAATCATGCCATGTGCTAGAAAATGAGCCCAACTAGGGAGAGAAACCCATAGAAATAGGCCCAAAAATAGTCCAAAATGACCCAATCACTAATGGACAACCTGGGACATCATAAATAAGGATGGAAAATGACACAACTCATCGACATAAAACAAGTGTCAACAGATGCCCCTCCTTAATGTCCTCTTTGCAGGGGAGCGAGCGGAGGTGAAGTAAAAGTAAAATGAAACATGGAGATGAAGCAAAAATGTAGTGGAGTGGACTGAAAAGCGGGCGTTAAGGTAAATGACACCCGTCCTTAACCAATGATTGATTGAAATTTTCTGAAAAACTCTGAACTAATCACAAGGAATGGTCAAACCGAATGAAGCATGCCTGGAGCAACTAATTAACTAAAGGAAGAGAACACGATCAACCTCATCAGTAGAACACACAGCTGATAAGCGATCAGAGCAAGCGAAAAATAAGTAAAGAATGAGTGACTAAACTCCAGACAGGAACCCTCAGCTAACCAAACCGAAGCAAATAGACCAGAGACAACCTTCCAACTCAGAGTGGAATGACTTTTCCTATCTAAGACCATGGATTCATAATTATCCACTATCACTAAAACACCTTAGACAGATCAGGGCACATGAATGCTCAAACATGCGTAGATGCATGCTGGGCTAAAATAAAAGAAATCATCAAAATGAATGCAAAGAAAGCCTGAAAATAGAAAGTACTCAGGAATAGTATTGCTAGACCGGATCAATCAGGGTCAGGATACCATCTGCAATCACATCATGCAATAGAACCACCATCTCCTAACTCTTCCAACCTAACGGCCTATCCAACGATTAAACATGTGCACCTAGATCATCATCGTTTTTGACAAAGGGGAACATCAGATCCCAGAACACATGAATGACCAGCTAGTTCCCAAGATAACATCTGAGAGAGAAGAGAAACTGAAACATGAATTAGAAATGATTAAGAATCTAAATGATGCTCTGCAGAGACAGATTCTTATTTGTGAGGAAGATTTAATAAAGTCTGAAGTGAAAATCTCCTCTCTGCAATATGAAGTAAACAAATTAACTCATTCTCTATCAAAAACGGTCAAAGGAAAAGAAAAAATAAATGCCTGTATGAGTGATAAGGACACTGACTTGAGTGAAAGAGAATGGTGTACCTATCAAATTGAGAAGACTGCTAAGAAGAAGTTGTACACCACTATTGATTTTTATATTTATTTGTGTGATGTGTGATGTGATGAATGATGAATTCATTGCTTACAAGATGATGATGATAAATAGTGTGCAGAAGTAAGTCAAGTGATCAATCTACCACTAAACAAGCACAACATCTACCTACGCAATCATCGTGATTCCAGACATGGACAAATGCTCTCAATCAAGAACTAAACTAAAGAGGAAAAATAAAAACACACACCGAAGCATGGAGCAAAGGAAGTAAATACATCGCGAGGGTGGAACAAGTAAAGGAAAAGATAATGAAGAGAGAGAGTTATTGCCCAAGCAAGGAAACGTGATCGCCACTAAGGTAAAACAACCAGCCAAAGGCCTAAGAAATACCTTAGAATAGAGAGATGATGCACCCGCCCATAGGAGAGAAAAAACCAGAACTTGAGATCTGCAACTCAGGAGAATTTAATGGACTGGATATGATGCGTTATAAGACTTTAACGCACCTCTGATGATCTGTTATACTTCTACTGTAGAGGAAAAAGATGGGAACTTTGATCTCCCCGCTTCCCAGCCGGCCAGGAAGCTTGGGCCTCATGCTTTGAGCTTTGTAAAACCTGCAAGAGAGTGTAAACCACAAACAAAAATAACACCCGGCTCAACTTTCTTTGGAGTGTAGCAATTATTCAATAAGAAAATTGAAGAACATCAAAAGGATGGGAGAACACCGGGGAGGTTTGATTTTTTAACCTCTCTGGGGTGTTTAAAAAGATGGGAGGATTCAGATGTATACGGTGTGTAGCGGTCATGTGGAGACCGCCAGGGCACCCCCTATGTTGGTTCAAGCCTTGCGGTCACGCGATGGACCGCCAGGAGGGCTTAGCGGTCTGGTGAAGACCGACAGGTGTCGCTTAGCGGTCAGGACATGACCGTTTGTTCGTGTTTTGATCGTTTGAGGTCAGTGGGGTAGCGGCCTTACGACTGACCGCTAGGCTATGTCTAGCGGTCAGGTGGAGGACTGCCACCCTACTTGGCAGTCCGAGAGTGACCGCTTGGGGTTTGGTTTATCTTCGGCCCTTGCAGTCCTCGCTGGACTGCTAGGCCATGCCTTGCAGTCCGGAGGTGACCGCTAGGCACTATGACAGCCCTGAGAGGATCGCCACTCAATTTTCGTGCTCACCGTGTTTTGTTCACATTGTGTGGGTCTCGGTCAACCCGATTGTGACCCAGTGGTTGACCTTCGATCTCGTGAATGTCCCAGACACCGGGATTTTATGTTCATATTTTAGGGGTGTCTAGATGTACCATGTTACCTCGAATAGCGTGCCCATGAGACTTGGGGTCAGGGTGACTTCGTGTGTGTTTTGAGTTTCCGTGTACGCTCAGATGAGTCATCGTGAGTCGGCATGAGTGCGGTAGGTCTCTCCCCGTACGACGTAGGTTTCTCTCGAAAAGTGATTTCCCAGGGGGCCATGTGTGTGGCCTTGGACTATGAGTCCAGTCAACCAGCCAAGGGCTGAAAGTTTTTTGTGTGTCCCATGGATGAGAGATCCACTCGGTGGCTTGTGAGCTACCTTGAGAATCGTGTCATCGTGATTTCAGACCTAGAGATTAGGCCAGATTGACGGCACTGTGCCGCCACGTGCAGCGGTCTTCACCTGGGTCTCGTGACTCAAGGGCCGTCGGGTTATTAGATCTAGTGGGTTGTCCAGAGTTTGGTAGCCGCGAGCCACCTCTCACTTCACGTTACTCGAGATGGGTGTGCGCGCAGTAACGACACGGGATCCGAATACCGGGAAAGGCCCGATAATTTGAATCTCAAACTGCCACCCATGCGTCCGATTGTGGGGATTCGCGTACGTTTATTTCCAACAGATAGAACCCGAACGTCGGAGATTTTTGGATCTCTAGTTTTGATGATGACATACTATGATTCATGATGATTGAGAAGCTATTATGTGTACTGATTATTGGGTATGTTGAACAGGGGTGATATGCACTTATCATGTGATAAGTCACAAGATCACTAAAGTCAGTCCTCAAATATACTATAGAGAACATAAGAGATAGGTCGGTGCATAAAGCTCCTACGTCAATGCAGCAGAATAAACTGGAACAACATCACAAGAGATCAGGTCGAAGCATCAAAATATTGCGTCGATACAGTAGAACAAATGGGAACAACTGTTGGTGGACAAGTTAACGCAACCAAGCATTGCGTCAGTGCTATCAAACAAATATGCTGTGGGACAGGTCGAAGCAGTAGATAGTGCTCCGACGCATCGGATGCCTAGAAATAATTCGTCCTGAGCTACATCGACCTGACAAGCCTATGCATCGATGCAGCAACTGACACGAATCAAATTGTAAAGATCCGTTTCCAGATCCGATCCAAGTCAGTACTCAAGTGACAATCAGCATGTGATAATCATCCCAATGATTGTGCCCATGAGTGCACAAGGATAGAGCTCTCTAGAAGTGCACTTTCTGGCGGGAGAATGTTCCCTCACTCAAAAAGGGAATCTCGTGGGGTCCACAGGTAGTGGAGGTTGCAATAGACGCGGGAAGATAGACGAAATCGTGGGGCAGCAATGAGAATAGTCGAGGAGCAAGAAGAAAAATGGGGAGAAGATTGAGGAGTGTGAGAGATGGCAAGAATTATTGGGAATTCGGTAGGTGAGAGGTTCAGGAGAGTTGATTACGAAGAGGTGTAATCATCCATAGTGGTGAAGTCTCTTCCTCTGCTCGAAGTCAAGAGTTCTACTACTGATAGAAGCCAACAGCTCTAGCAACTCAGATCGCCAAATTTCTCTGTTTGGGGAATGTCATTGTTTGATCAAGATTTCAAGTGCAAGTCATCAAGTAGGAGATTGTGCAGAATCTCCAGAGAAAAAAAAAAGAAAGAATCATGGCGTGATTTGTGTGCTTGTTTGTCTCACATGCATATCTGCCTGAAATATAATAGTAACACACTTCCTCAAACTTCTAAGGTCGCGTGCTACCTTACTAAATAACGCTGTCCTGATTCAGGCTACGTGTGCGTCACGACACACTCTAAGGGATGAAAAGTCAATTCTCGGCTAGTGCATATGATTAAGGGAAGTGTCGTAACCATGTCTCTGGCATAACTTACAGAATACACCCTAGATAAAACTCCTACACTTTGCACCTAATATGAGCAATGGTCCTTAGCCATGGGGACATCATAAATTCTCCTTAACACTTCATGGATGTTTGAATCCCTATACCTACGTAAAGGGTGACCGTGAGGAAAAAGCTGCCTACCCCCTTCATAAAATAAAGAAAAAAAAGAAAAAATGATGATAATGATGAGTGGGATGTGAATCCAAGTAGCTGAAAATCTCCATTGAGACACATGAGGAAACTCGTGCGAAAACGGTGCAACAAACTCCACAATTAAAAATAAGGACAAATACTAGTAGTTGGAAATCTCCATGGAGACACATGAGGAAACTCACGTCAAACGGTGAAATCTATCATAATATCGTAATAAAGGATGAATCCTAGTAGTCGGGAATCCCCATTGAGACACATGAGAAAACTCACGTCAAACGGTGAAGTTCAGAATTAAGCATAAAAGGAGGTCGTACGAAGCTACCAAAAGCCGGGAGCCCCGAATGTATCTGTAGGCGATAAAGTAATCCTCTAGTATTACTCAGAACGTCTGCACGTCCCTATGTGTAGGGTTCACCACCCATATAATCGCACTTCCACATTATGGAGGAATAGTCCTGGGTGTAAATTGTGATTCATACTATGCATATGTTTTACGCGATGTCCCCTTTACGTATGCACATCTCCTTCAGTTGTGCTTCGTGAGCCACACTATGTCTGCGAATCTTGGGCGCTGTCCTTATCCTATTCTTGTTATGGGGGACCTATGCTACATATATCTACTCTATGCTTGCGGACGCTCAGTCGGTAGTGTCATTCCAGTAGTCCTTTCAGCCGTCAGCACCTGGCGTTCTGTCCGTTGTGCCTACTCCTGGTGGTCCTTCGAGGCGGATGTTTAGAAAATCCAAGAAGCATTTCAATCGTCAAGCATCTTCGGGTTTTGTGCCGCAGCAATCGACATCTTCTGATTCTGTGTAGCTATATGTTCCTTCGTTTCAGCAGTGTTGTCAGTTTCCTGTGTGTCAGCTAAGACCATGTCCGAGGTGTGGTGGCAGCCATCCCGGTGTCCCATGCTCCTTACCGGTGGTTTGCTATCACTGTGATCAGTCGAGGCACGTTGTTTGAGATTGCCTGATGAAGTCCATGCCGACGCAGTTCTCGCAGGTTACCCTAGCCACAGCAATCTCCATTTCATCTTCCAGCACCACCTCTGCCTCAGCCGTCATTTTCGCAAGCTCCTGCTTCTTCCCAACAATCTTCTACAGCCTCCAGCCGAAAGTCGAGGAGCCGGATCACTCACATCACTCGTGCAGAAGCCATTGCATTCAACCTTGTAGAAGGTACGATTTTGATTTTTGGTAGTCCAGCTCGTGTGCTATTCGATTCAGGTGCCACTCATTCATTTGTTTTCGAGGATTTCCTTGCTCGTCTCGAGGAGCTAGTGACCGAGTCACCTTGTGAATTGCTCGTTGAGTTACCCTCCGGAGATTTCATGTCCACTCCATTTTGCCTGGAAGTTTATCCTATTATCGTCAGTGACCGGCAGTTGCCAGCGAAGTTGTATGCGCTGCAGTTGGCCGAGTATGATACGATTCTAGGCATGGACTGGTTAGAGCAATATCATGCCGTGGTTGACTGCGGATCCAAGAAAGTCTACTTTCAGCCACGCAGGAAGTCAGCTTTCTATTTTCAAGGTACTTGATCCTGTTATTCTCGTTTTCTGTATTTAGGCATAGTCGCTTTCAGTTTCCTCCTAATTCTTCCTTGTAATTTTGAGGACGAAATTCCTTTAAGGAGGGGGGACTGTAGCGCCCGTGATTTAGTGGATCCTTAGCGGGCCGAGTCTTCCCTCTGTCCCACGGTTTTCCCCAAACCGTGCTTGGCCCATTCTCCTGTCGGTTCAGATACCCTAGGATGGCTACCCTTGTGTTGTGCACATAATTAACGGCTCTATGTGAGCCGTGTGGTTCTCCAGGGCAGCTTCTACCGAACTGTCCATCCACCGTCTTCCCCGACGGTGTCAACACCCTACCCCGCCGGCGGTGATGGCCCCATGGCCTCCCAAACCGGCTCATAAGGGGTTGAATCCCCCTATCCTACCCCTAGAATTAGCATGCATTGGTTAAAAATGGAAATGGCTAGGGTTTAGGCCTACCTCGTCGATCTTCGTGGGTTTGGCCGCCGTCGCAGTGGCCGCTTCCGGTGCTTGGAGCTTCTCCCTGACGTCAACGACCGCCGCTGCACCTTATTCGACTGCAGGCACTGACGCGCCATCCTCCCTGATGGCATCATCGGTCACCGCTACCTCCTCTCCTTTGGGGATGGACGGTAGCTCTCCCACGACCACGACTGCCGGCGGCGGCATGGCCTCCCCTTCTTCGACCATCGACTCGTGGCGCGCTTGGCATTTGTGGCACATGCGAGAACGAGGGGGAATGGGAGATTGAGAGAGTGAGACTGAGGGAGATTGAGAGGTTGAGAGGGGGAGAAATGGGGTGTGGGGCATTTCTCTTCTTCCCTCCCATCGTCGGTTACAGTGGGGAGGGAGGGAGATGAAGGGTTTTATTCTTTTAAAGCCCCAGTAATTGCACGGTCTATCGCACGACCGTTCAGTAACACGACGGTCCAGAATTAACCATGTAATCCCCAATGGTACATTGCAATTGAGCAGCTAGAGAGTGGCCGTCCATTTCGTTGGAAGGTCTGAAACGGGCCGTTCACCTTCTCATTTACGTTCAAATTATTTGTTTGTGCATGGCCTGGAAGGAGCCGTCCTTGATTATGAGCAGCCTTTCATTGACAGTTCAGGAGCTGAAATGATGTTTTGAACTCCTTCCTTGCTGCATTTTGTGGTTAATTGATAGATATTGTTTCATGATGATATTGCAAATCTGAATTAGAGTGATATTTTCATAATTTTAAAATTCTTTAGGTGTTGAAAGCTAAAAATCTCTTACAAATTTATGATCGCGGGCTCGCAGCAGAGAAAAAGTTATAAACTCAACGTTTAAAGGGGTCATTGGTCGCATCCGAGAACAATGTAAAACATCAACTTTGAAATCACTGGTTTTAAAATTCACGAAAATAGAAATTCCGCGTTTTAAAAATCCCCGGGTTTTGCTTTCCAGTGCTTTTGGGCCGAAAACAGGAATCGGTTAGAGAGGCCACACGACTCAACCAGACTTTTGAATCCGGCAAATTTACGACACTCCAAATGGAAGGGAACAGCATAAAACAATCTTTACGGCATTCCAAAGAAAAGAAATACCCCATTTTCCGACATTTTTTCAGCACACCAGATGACCCTCTACATCAATTTCCAAACGGCTCCAAAATGGAGGCGCAGAACCGTGCTTGTCTATGTGACAAGCATTTCTAGAGTTCTGGAGGGTTACTTGGCCGTAGCTGCACATTTAATTAGAGATGATAGACGCTGAATGCATAATTATCTAATGATTGGGCATCTGAATTTGGAATGTCTTATTGTTTCAACGTCTAGATATGAAACTACGATCCCATAAACACTGGGGATTATGGTTGTTGTTCAGCAGCAGAGGAAGGATGCACCAAAACGATAAGACATCAGGGCTAGCTGATTTCAGGGAGCTTTATTTCGTCAACTTCATCATGTCCGATTGCTTACACCGTGTAAATAATTGACAAGGGACGAAATCGCGAAGGTAATCAATCACACATGGGCCCTTCTCCAATTTGTGCTGGCAGGGCAACGGCCCAAAGACCAAATAAAGGCACTCGCCTGCAGATCAAACTTTTTGTTGTTGTTGTTTTTTTTTTGACAATGCTCCTCCCATCTGTTCCTCACGTGAGCATGGGAAATCCCCCAATTTCTTACCAGGGATGCAGCCAATGTCCGTACGCCTGCAATAGTAGCAAGAAGCTGGCAAACACACTACGGTTCTGTTTGTTTTGTTTTGGATTTCGGAAATAGGTTGGGTGCATAATGAGATTGGGACGGAGGGGAGGTGTGTGTAAGCACCCTATATATATCGATGGGTTGCCCATCGGAAGGATTATCGAGAAAGAGATTAGAAATCTCCCACCTCGTCGGAGTCCCAAACCCCCTCCTCACTCACCTCGTCAGCTCCTTCCTTCAAAACCCTTACCCAGGTCCTCTTGTCGTGCTCTTCATTGTTCCTCTCCAACGATAATCAAAACTCTTGTCAAACTCCTCCTTACTCTCCGACGACAACGAGCTGAGCGATTAAAGGGCCCTCACTGTGGTACTCTCGTTGTGCTTCTCCTTCTTTCGCTCCAACAATGATGAAAACTCTCGTCAAGTTTGATGTTCTTCTCTAACGGCAACAGGCTGAGAGGTTAAAGAGATGGCGGTGAGTATTTCTGCACTTTCAATTTCATTCCTGCCGAAGGAAAGGAAGGGGAGAGTAATGGGGGTAAAATGGAGATTTTGTAGGTGAGTTTTTGTGTGCCGAATAGGGAAATGATAGCCTCTGTGACAGTCTCTCAAGTCTCAATTTGTCCTCCCACCGGTGTCATGTCATGCCTATATGGACCAATGACTGGATGAGTTTTGTGTTGACATGAATTTTGTACACCGGATGCGACGAGCAAAACATTTCTCCTAATAATTAGGGGTCTATGATGAAAGCCCAGACAAAACAAACTACCCTGTTTCGATCCATTTTGAGGTGATTTCAGAACTATGCAATTTAATTTGGTTCGAGTTAAAATCTTGTTTCATTTACTTTGCCTTTTTTTAAAACTTTCTTCAAAATTAAATCAAATCAACTTAACTTACGAAACATCCACCAAGAGGTGACAAAACATCACATTCCCCAAAGATCTCAGTGTCCTGCCCAAGTTGGCTGACCATGTTGGCGTCATCTACGTTGCATGTGGAGGGGCCAACTGGTTGACGTCCAGTATTCATCCAGGGCCACTTTGATAATCTTGCTAATTCAAGGGCTAAACACTCGACCGCATGACATTTAAAAAAAATCTGGATTTTACAAAAATCTAAAAAATTGAAAAATGGTAAAGGACTAAGTTAGTAACTCACTGTAAAAATTTCATGCTCACAAAAATTCTATACTTATGGTTATGAATTATTTTCTATGCATGTTTAACTAGGAAATAAACATGATCATGTTCTATTTCACAATAGTAAGCTTATGAGTCGGTAGCCCATTTAAACTATATGGAAGCATGTTCACGTTATGATAATATAAGAATAAAGTATCATACAAATATTTTAATAGGAATATGAATGTGAATGCGACCTGAATGTTGTGAATGGAAAATAGCAACATTCTGTGAGGTTGGACTTCAGTCTCTTCTGCGGGATGGCGATATGTAACACCATAGAAGTAAAAGAACCCAAGGGACGGTGATACGTAATGCCCTGGTTAAAAATCCTATGATTCGTCTGGTTCATTCTGTGTGACGGCTTTATGTAATGCCACAGAACATGGGAGACGGCGATACGTAACGCCCCGTGCGGCAGGAGTCTAGGTGGGAGTTCACTCTCGGGTCTGTGCAGTACTCTTTCGTTTGTTTGTGTGTGGGCCTCCTGTGTTTGTGGCAACTGTTTGTTTCCATGAATAACGTAAATTGTGTAACTCATGAAAATGTGAAAATGTGCAACTAATCACTCATAGTAGACTTAGTGCGTGCATGAGTATTTTACATGTTAAATGATTAATGTGTATTTTCATGTATGGTTATTTATAAGTAACTGAGAATAAATGGATTATGATATTGTTAACACTTGAATTATATATGTTGATTGGATATATGAATGCGAGTTAACCCCGATTTGACTAGGCTGCCTACTGAGCGTCACACTCACCCCTTGTGGCACACTTTTCAGGGGACATTGTAGAGGAGGTCGAGGAGGAGGCTGCGGCGGAAGTGTAGTTCTAGTCCTCCCTAGATCGAGGTTGGCTATGGTTATTTATCCTTCATTTTTATGGATTGTTGTGGGTTGGTGATCATGCCATCTTAGAAGACATCCCCATTGTGAATGAATTTTCAGATGTGTTTCCATTGGATTTACCAAAGCTCTCTCTGGCAATCTACTTGGTTAGTGGATCATCTACTATGTGACCAGTGCTTGTGTGTCAAAGCACCACTAACTCTCTTGCTAGTAAATCTCTTATGTAATGATAACGGATGGTAATGTGCTTTGACCTGCCATGATATTTGAGATCCTTGGCAAAGGCCAATGCCGAAGTGTTGTCCATATACAGCATCACACTCTCAACCCAATGAGGTGTTATTGCCAATCGATGCAAGAAGTTTCATAGCCATATGGCCTCTTCGCACGTAGTAGAACAAGCAACATATTCAGCCTCCATGGTGGACAGGGCGATGCAAGTTTGCTTCTTGCTACACCATGAGATAGCTCCACCACCCAGTAGGCACACAAAACCTGAGGTGGGCTTTTGCTCATCTCTATCACTCACCCAATCCATATCGTTATAGCCAATCAGTCTTAGGTCACCTCCCTTGTAACGTAAGACATAGCTTGATGTCCCGTAGAGATATCAAAAAAATCTCTTCATTACCTTCCAATGCACAAGACCTGGATTGCTTTGAAAGCGGTTGACCAGACTCACTGTGAAATTGGTGTATGGCCGAGTGCACAACATGGTGTACATCAGACTCCCAATCGCAGCGACATATGATACCCTTACACATCTCTCTCCCTTCTTCATCGGTCATAGGGCATTGACTAACCATCAAAACACATCCTCTATTAAGTGGAGTGTCGATGGGCTTAGCATTGTGCATCTTGAATTACTCCAACGTTGATGTAAGTCTCCTGAGACAGGCTCAGCGACCTTTCCGAATGATTTCACACAATCTTTACTCCGAGCACATAGCTTGCTTTACCCATGTCTTTCATCTCAAAGATGGAAGATAGCCATTTTTAATGGGATTGATCAACTCCATATTATTACTAGTTATGAGGATGTCATCAATATATAATGACATAATAAGAAATTTGTCTCTCACTTGCTTAACATATACATCTCTTCGATCATTTCAAAGTCAAATGAGATAATCACTTTATGAAATCTCAAATACCAATGCCAAGCTGAAAAATAAAAAAAAAAAATTATTAATCAAAGCACGCAGAGATTCAACAATCAGGTATCAAACACTTCGCAAAGATGTTTCATTTCCCGAATTACAACAGATAAAAAAATTTCCGATCCTTCGCAGAGGCAGGAACAGAGGCGGTTTTACGTATGTGCAAACCAACAAGCGCGAACGACTTTTTCAAAACCTTGCTGCACGTACCATTGGTAAGTATAACAAAGCAGGTACAGGAAAATCGTATGGTTTGGAGATTGCTTACAACAATTATTTACAAGGCGAAAGCGGACATCGTTTGATGCAAAAAATTGCAGGCGGTGTTTGGAAACCGATTGATGAAGACGAAGAATTTATGCTGGAAGACGGCGCTGATGTGGTTTCTACAATAGACATCAATATTCAGGATGTTGCCTCCAATTCATTGATGAACTGTCTGAAAAAACATGGTGCTGATCATGGTTGCCTGATTTTGATGGAAGTGAAAACAGGAGAAATAAAGGCAATTGCAAATCTTACCAGAAAAGATTCTTCTAAATATGTTGAAGAACTGAATTATGCAATAGGCGTTGCAACTGTTCCTGGCTCTACGTTTAAACTTCCTTCATTGGTTGCTCTTATTGAAGATTACGGTGTGAGTTTAGATGAAGTAGTGGAAGTGGATGACGGAACATGTTATTTCTATGATGCAAAAGTGAGTGATTCACACAAGCCTGAAAAACCAGAATTGACTGTGCAGGAAATATTTGAGCAATCTTCAAACGTAGGTGTTACCAAGCTCATCAGCCGTTATTATGCAAAAGATCCGCAGAAGTATATTGATCGTTTGTACGAGATGAATTTGAATTCGCCTTTAAACATCAGTATTCCCGGCGAAGCAGCTCCTTACATCAAAACAACAAAAGATAAAACATGGTCGAAAATTTCACCCATATAATATAAGGATATCTTATCTCCAACAGCCTGTACAAGCAGGCATATCCCACTCAGATCCATTTTTCACGGATCTTGTTTCCCCTCTGTCGACTAAGCCCTTATATTATGCCTTCCTTTGTAGCCAGATGACCAATCCATAAATGACAGGGCTTCGTGGCCAGTTGTAGCATCAATCATGACCTCCATTATTGGTACCAAAAAGGCATCTTTAGGACAAGCTTTATTTAGATCTCAAAAGTCTACACATATTTGGATCTGTCCATTCTTCTTCTTCACGGGGACAATGTTGGCCAGCCACGTGGTATATTAGTTTTCTTTGACAAAACCCACACCAATGAGCTTGTCTACCTCCTTGCAGATCTGGGTGATGAGTTCTAGCCTCATGCGCTGTGGTGGTTGCTTCACCGGCTCGGCTTCAGGACTTATTGCTAGCTCATGCTATGAGACTACGGGGCTTAGTCCTGGCATTTCCTTGTAGGTCCAGGTGAAGCAATCCTAGTATTCTTGCAGCAGCTGGATATACAGATTCTGTTCTTTAGCAGACAACTGGGCACTGAGGAAGGTCAGCCTAGGGTCGTCCTCATCTCCCAGGTTGACTTTTATCAGCTCGTCGATTGTAGCTTGGCCTCCGTCTTCTATCTCCGGAGGCGCCGACTGAAGGTCGACAAAATCTAGAATATCATCTTCAAGGTCAAGGACCTTGATCTCTTCATTTGGTTCCATTTGGGCTTCAATAGGGATCTCTGCCCCAGCTAGCAGCGGTCATGTGGACTGTTCTGTCAACAAATCCACTGCCGTTGTAGTTTCGAGGGGTGAGTTGACAGCTCTATCCCCCACAGATAAGCTTGTAGTCATAGAAGACTAGTGGTTGTTTATTATTGAGCTGGAACAGCATTGCAGCTTTGCAATAGAAGGTGAGAAGATCTAGCCTTCTTGAATCGCCATGTCCTCGGTAGAGGTGGCCTTTTCCTTTCTAACAGCATACATCACTTGATCGGTTTGGTCAGAAGCCTCCCCAATTGGTACGAGAGGTACTGAACTCATCATTAGTGGGGGTCCACCAGAGGGAGACATCTCTGTTTCTTCAACATCTTCGGCTTCGCTGCTGCTAGCCATGTCAAATCTGGCTTGAAGGGCCGCTTGATGGGAATCGACTCTAGTCATAGGACACTCTCCCACAAAGAAAAATTCACATGTAAGAAATGAATTTCAGAAAATATTTGTTTCATATGGGTACGTCTAGTCACCTAACGGCACAAAAGCCAAACAGTCCTCTTGGGACTGTTGAAGACTTAAACGACCCAGATTGGGACCATTCGAAGGGACTAAACGGCCATGCCTTGACCATGTAGTAACAATACTGTACAACGGTCAAAAACCCAACGGTCACAACCACCTCGGGGGTCACGTTGGCCCCACGGGGTAAACGGTCGGCCTATGGGCCGTCCAAGGGTGAAACAGTCTAACGACAGACCACGTACCCCACCGACACTCCTGGGCCACAAACGGTCCATCTCTGGGCCGCGCAAGAGTGTACACGGTCTCTGTTAGGACCGTGTACATCCTGGCAACCCGAGAACAGCGAACCTCGCTGGAAAACCCCATTTCACGCCCAAAATCACCCCGATTGAGGGGAAAACGAAGGGGGAACCTCCCCCAACCCACCTAGCATGCGTCTATGACCCTGAATCGGTCAAAAACCTCAAGAATCGGCGGATCCAGTGCTCAAACTCCAAACATGGAAATTTTCTCACCTGGCTCAAAAATGCCCCTCTCGACCTCTCCTCGGCCTAGAAATCACGGGAAGGGAAGGGATGAGCATTGGAATCCGTCTCCCTACCTCGATGGAGCATGAGCTCCACTGGATCACCGCCAATCGCAAGAATGAGCTTTATCTCCCACGAGCTCCACGCCCCAAGTAGCAAGAACAACACCCCCATGCTCGCCTCGTGCCGCCGCCGCCACCACGCCGTCACCAGAGGGAGGTGCCGTGACCATGAGCACCCAGGGAAGAGAGAAATGTGGGGGAGAGGGTGCGGGTTCTCCACGGGAAGAAGAAGAAAAGAGGAGGAAGAAGAAGAAGAAAAAGGCAAAAAGGGGGTTATTTATAGAAAATCTGGAAAATCAAAAAATATAGAAAATTAGAAAAATTTGTATTCTCGATCCTCGGAACACGCTGATTGCAATGGTACCATCCCAGAGTAGGTGAAACCAAAACTACCTCCACGCAGGGAGGGGTGCTAAGCCGGCCAGGCGGGGAAGGGGAGAGCTTAAATGAAACCAAACCGGTGAGCGATGTTGGTTCTGCCCGCCTTCTAGAATGGGGGACAGGCTGTTGGAGATGTAGCAGCTGCGGCCACTCCTGAATTTTGATTGAGACGAAACTAGTGGGAGGGTCTTCGTAATTGGGTCAGGATGACGCCTGATTTTTGTAGAATTCTTTTATCACTAGATCCAGTCAGGGGCTGGCCACAAGCAGGGCCCTGGGTTTCTGGTTCAGTCTGCACGAGTACTTCAGCAGCAGGAAGGAATGGTCACCACGAGCGCTCCTGACCTCTAAATCGAGCGTGGCTGGAGTCGTTGGAACCGTTGACGAGTCATCTTTGAAACGGAACCTGTGAGGACTTCGGTAGAGGTCAGAGCAGTCCGGGGCAATCTGAGAGGTGAACAGGTGTCTATTCAGTCCAGGAACAGACGGAATGGAGCACTTGAGGGAGAAAATTTGGAAAATGCTCCTCCAGATGCCGAACGGGACGCTACTTTCTGCTGATGGATGTTGACTGGTGGTAGAAGCCCTCAGCCAAGCGGTGCCTCTAGAAGCGGTGGGATGTGGACGTGGGAGCTCCAGGAAGTCGCCTCAAGTCACTAGCCAGACCTGATCTACGCAGTTGGGGGAGAACGGGTCCTCCGGGCAGTAGGAACGTCGGATGGCAGGACCACCACGGCTCCGAAGCTACCTCGATGAGCTTTCCAGTGATGTATACTTGTGGACGCAGTGATGGGGACTCTTCGTTCTTTTCATTTATTTATTCATCTTTTTGTTCGTTTATTTGTTTATTGGTGCGAGGGCGTGCCAGTCACCTAGGTGACGATTTACGCGGGCTTAAACAAGCCCGTGGTGTGCTCATTCTGACTGATCAGACGATTGTGTGTGTCGTGTCGGGACTAAAGACCCGCCACACCATAAAGGCTACGACGTTAATTACATCCCCTCGGAGAGGGGAAAACCCTTGATTAATCACCGGGAAAGGGGGCAGGTTATAAATATAATTTATTCAGTAACCAATGATAAAACCTTAGTATGGGCTTCAAAAAAAACTTCCACTCTATGTTTAGGTGTCAAACCCATGAGTCCCCTCTAGCTCCATTCTATGTTGTGTGAAATCTGAGACAATTTAGACCTACATTGGGTATCATGACTATGGGAGGGTAAAAACATTGTATATAAAAAACAAGGGCTGAGTCAGGTGACCAGCTAACTCCATCAAATGTAAACAAGCTCAAGTAAAACTTGCACATAATGAAGGCAAGTTTGAATATAGGGCTGGTAAACCTGTTCAGCTTCAAGCCCAGTTCGAGTTCATTGTTATGTAAACGAGATAAGTTTGAATAGAGCTGAGCTTGGTGATATGTGATGGCCTTCCTTTAAAAAAAGAAAGAAGAAAAAGCAAACATTCAATGGAGGACTCCTGTCCTAATTGAATGATTAGCATACTATGCATATATGATTGGATATATCTATATCTGTGTGTAGGTACTGCCATGACAAATACTTAAAAACCATCCTAAATGGAGAAGCATTTAGATGGCAAAAGCACTGATTAACATATATGTTAAGCCAAAAGTGGAGAAGAAAAGGCCACACAGAATAAGTTGTTTGCAATAGTGCTGAATAAATGATAATGAAATTAGCACATCAATCTAGCACTTTTGTAACAATATGGTAGAAGCTGAAAGGTATATCCTCCCATGAGAACGTAGTAATAAAACGAAACTGAAAGATGTCCACTATGACACAGCTTATGAAACAATAGACTTTCAACATTTACTAGATGTAATTAGAAAACACATGCACTGGTTGGAGGAATAATCTTGTTGCAAAAACTAACTTTGGGGACTTCAAACAATTGGTGCCCCCACCTCCACCATGACACCACTCCCATGTGAAAAACTAAGAGACGTCTTCTAGCAATCTTGACGCTTGACCTTTATCCACCCCATCCATTAGTTTTGTGGCCAATTGCAATACAAATAAATGCAATTTTGATCATGCTAAAGGAACTGAACCTGCCATACAGATTCAATCAGCAATACTAGTAATGCCAGCAAGCTTAAGCTTGCAATAGCAGCAAAAATGGGATGCAAGCAAGGAGCTTTGTATGTGCTTAATCAAAGGAGCAAAGGGCTTTCAGATTATTGAAATAAAGTTGAAAAAGATTCGGCAAAACATCAAGGGCAAAAGTGCTTTGAATCAAGAGAAAATCATGAGAAATGATAAGGCTGAGCCGACACCATGCCTCTACTACGTTGACTCCAGGGGCATTCCCAGTAAGCTTTGAAGCTGCCTTCATAGCTGCATCGACCCCATGGGTCTATTGCATTGACTCCCTTATCAAAAAAGGGAGAAAAGCCTAAATGGGTCAGTAGCTGCGTCGACCCCATTTCCTTGGTGCGTCGATTCCAAATGAACGCCCAGCAAGCTCTGAAGTAGTTTTCAAATCTGCGTCAACCTCACCATGATGATGCGTTGACCTCATCAAGCTCTAGCAAAACCTAGACAGATGCACATAGGTGGATGCGTCGACCCCACTCTCTCAGGGTGTCAACGCAAGGACTCTCACAGAAAGCATTGTAAATACTATTCACAAAGGATGCGCCGATGCAGCATTGTATTTGCGTCGACTCCATGAAGGCCTGGCACCCCAGCAACTCAAAGAAGTTGTGAAGCTGCGTTGACTCTACGCCACCATTGCATCGAAGCACAAGAAGTTTTTCAAGCCATATTCAGTCAAAACTACAACGCGTCCAAGGTCATATAGAGACTAAAAAATAGCGACTCAAACTCCAAAAACACATATTTCAAGGTTTGAAAAGAAGTTCCTAGGACAGAGAAGTGTCGTCTTCATCATGAGGCTTCACTACAACCTTTTGGAGAAGCTTTTTGTAAGGTACCAGATTTAGGAAAGGTCAGTTTTCATGGTACCATACCATTTGGCCACAGCAAATCAAATTACAGTCTGTGGTAGATCCTGGTAGAAGATCAGATCTGAAAAGTTTGTGCTTCTGCTCTGCTATATGCTGGACCAATCAAAGACCACTAGGGAAAAAGAGTATTTGGTCAAAGAATTTCCATCAGGCAGGCGGGGTAAATGGCTTCGGCCCTGATCACGCTCTGGTCACCCTGCGGGAGAGTGAAGGAGCAAATCCAATAAGTCAAATACGCAGCACAATGAGTGATTGTGTCAACACCGGCAGGATTGGGTCCTCCTTGTTGTCCTTTTCTCAATGTGGGTGGGAAAGCAGCCTGTCGTCGGACCCTCTTCTTTCGCTTAACAGGAATCGACATTACTGAGGGAAAATCTTCATACTTCTGCTCCCCTCTGAAGAAATACTGAAGCCAAGTACCCATCCTCATGCGCCTCTTCTCCCCAGGCTTGCGTGCTTCACGGGTATCGTACAAAGATCGGCAGAGCATACGATACGCCTTCATCAAATAGTGGTAGATAAAACTGGTCAGATATCGGCCCTCACCGTCCATTTGATCTTTCAGCCAGTCCGACCAACAGACCTCTTCATACGGCTCACCGTCGATCGGGAGGCCGCTTAACTGAGAAAGACTCCAAAGGTCCAGTGATGTCTCTCCTTCTGAGGTGTAAAAGGTGTTGTACTCCGGGCAGAACACCTCAATTATACCGCAGCACAGACCCTTGGAGATGGGATAGCGGTATCTCGATGCATATACACCATGATATACGACGGCTTTAATCAAGATCGGGGCATAATTCTGCAAAACATAATCAGTGAACTCCATTGCTCCAGCTCTGAACGCGTGGGCATCAGTGGCTTTCAAGTCAGCAATCCGACCCACGAAAATCTGATGCTTGAATCAAACTGCTAAGCAGTCTAGCAAGAATGGCTCTTCTCGGTACCCCCACTTCAGCGGGGCTAAGAATAAGCCGAAGGAGGGTTTCTCCTGATCGACTCGGCCTGTAGTTTCATTCCACCAGGCTGGTATGAATTCGGGGGCTCTAGTCAGTAGCCCATCTTGCGGAGTCAACTCCTGGAGTCCAAGCACTGCACTCCACTTTTGGGGCTCGCCCGGCAAGTAAATGGGTCTCCCCCACATGACGAAGTCAGTAAGACTGTCACGTTCGGCAAGCAATGCCTGCTCGACCTTCTCCAAAAAGGATTCGAAAGACCTAATAATGATCCAATAAAGATCCACTAAGGATCCAAAATATTACACCTACAGCTCCTTATGACGCCATCTCTCTAGTGTTTGTAGGTGTAGATTATGAAAAATCCACAAAAAATTTAAGAAAAGAAAAGAAAAGAAAGAATAATTAAGAGGGGAAAGGGAGCATGTAGATGCTAAAAGTGGAGTTGTGATCGTCAAAGACACGCGGGCCTCGAAGGAATATAACAATAAAGAAAGGGAGGTGATCATGATATAAATACCTTTAAAGAGCGGGGAGATTATGAGTGCCATCTTCTCTTCCAATCGACCGGCCGATGAAGGGAGCTTTTCTTTGATTACCCTTGTAAAGATACAACAAACAACCAACAAAAGATATTGATTAGAAATTGAAGGTGTATAGCATCAAATTCTTAATAGAGATAAACATGAAATCATAAGTAAGAACACACCTTGTTGGTGTTTAGCCTTAAACTCCTATGCAAAGGGTAAGATAAAAAATGATGATACGAAGATGAAAGGGAGGGTGCAACTATTGCACAAAGGGAGATCTCAATTTAATTGAGATAAAAATATGGAGGAGAAAGGAAGAGTATGATGCATGCAATGTACATAAAGTTTAACAAAATAAAAGTAAAAAGGGAAATAGGGAAGCTTATTGTCTTCTCCAAGATTTCTTCAAAGGATGAAGGAGCTCCTAGAGGATGTAACCGTCAAGCATATGGGAGACTTTTCCTTGGTACTTCAATCCAGCAGAGCTTCCCCAAAATCAATGAGTTTCAACTTTGAACACTCGTGGGTGAAGGGTCCTATTTATAGAGTAGAAATTTACAGGTTTAATTCTCTTAAAAATATAAAACAAGGTTTTGATGAGATTTAGAGAGGAGAATCCTTCCTCCAAGTGTCCTCATTGCCTTAGAAAGCCATAGGAACCCTTTCCCAAGTGGAAAAGGAGGTTAAATGGGGAAGGGAAGGGCTAGTTTTTAGATCGAATTTTTGGAAGAATTCACGTCCACCACAGTGGCAGCTAACACTTACGAAACCAAAGGTCGACCGCCAGGTCACAACCGGGTCGACAGGAGGCCTACATAACACAACCCGGGCACGAGAGGGTTGTCCGGACCCTCAAGCCCACGGGAACACTATTCGAGGTAAAACGACACCTTCGGACCCCCAAAAATAAGGTCACGGTACTCACGGGGTGTCCCGGGCACACACGGGCCAAGGAAGGTGTGCCAGGCTACCCTCCCACCATCTGGCCCATAAAACTAGTCACCCTCATGAGCACGCCGCCCACTCTGGGCACATTCATGAATGCGGTGTCCACCCCGAGCGCGATCAGAGAAGAACGCACCCGTCACGAGGGGCGCAACCCTACAGAACGTGGCGGGTCCCCTGGGTGCGTCAACGCATTGACGTGGCATGGTCAATGAGCGCGATCCAACCGCCTTACTGTTCATCTTTCTCGATGAACGCAGTTGATCAGGGCGACGCGTTATCAAGAATGCGCCCACCTGGGCGAGTGCGTTCTCAGTCCGTGCCCGAAAATGGCGAGAAACATGGGGAAATCTATTCCACGCCCCAATCACCGCCTGGTGAAGGGAAAACAAAAGGGAAAACCTTCCCCAAGCCCCTAGGCAAGCATTTAAACCCCTGGATTGGCTAAAAACGCCGTAAAACGGAAAATCCGGCTCACACCCCAAAATATGCGCTTTTCCTCAAAATGTCTCGTTTAGCCCGCTCGACTCACCGTGGCCTACAAAACTCGCGGGAAAGGAAGTATAGATGTTAAGGATCCATCCTCCTACCTCCACCGAAGATTTCGCGCACCGTGGACGTCAATCTACGAAGAAAATATCTTAAAACCCCGTCGGTGCCTCCACGCTCACGAACTGGCTTCACCGTGCCCTCGAGCCTCGATCCTCGACCCATC
Organism: Amorphophallus titanum; assembly: GCA_024336825.1. Lineage (NCBI taxonomy): Eukaryota > Viridiplantae > Streptophyta > Magnoliopsida > Alismatales > Araceae > Amorphophallus > Amorphophallus titanum. The sequence continues at coordinate 418,122 of JANBPO010008365.1, read as the reverse complement.
CCCACCGTCCTCGTCACTCGCACTGCCCCACCTCACCCCCGCCTAGCTCCGTCGGCCGCCGGAGAGGTGAGAGTGAGAGAAGAGTGTGAGAGAAGAGAGAGGGAGAGAATGAGAAAGTGAGGGAAGAGAGAGGGTGGGGAGGGTTTTAGACTGAACCGAGTCTTAATCAGACTTTACATTTTTGTAATAGTGTCGGACCTGGTTCCGCTCGACCTGACATATAGAACTCAGATCTAGACCGAACTCAAAGACTTTAATATTGATATGTCAGATTTAAGTCGGGTCAACCTAACCCTGACCCGAACATGGCCCATTGATAGTCATAATTGTTGATGGTTGTCCTGGACCTGGACAGTTCTATGGTCCATGAGGTTTCCTCCAGGTGAACATGGAAAACTAGCTAATTTCTCCGGTTGCAAGACTCCTCCTTCATTACTCAGAAAAAATCTTTGATACAAACACCCATTAGTCTCTGGCCCCTCGTACCCCCCGTCCATATGACTGCGCCAGCTTACTCGATTGAAATCACAGTGAGTGACTGTCAAGTGCCCCCACGAGCGATTCGGAGCATTTATGATCAGAATTCCTGTGAATCGCCACGCGGATCGAGGGACCAACCCCGTGCAAATCTTCAGGGGTTGCAAAGATGCTCCTGTCCCTTCCTCTCCAGGGCAGCAGTACTAGAACAGGGGCCTGGAACTGTGGTCCAATCGAGGCCCCCTCATCAATATATTTGTGTTAAGGACGACGGCACTAACTATTCTCTCTGAAGTACCCTTCCTTACTCACTGCCAGTACAACGATGAGATATCTGAGATTATGTGATGCAAGTTCTATGTATAAGTTTTTTTTTAAATGTAAATATGCAAGTGCATTGCAGAGGATTGAGAAGGAAATGAGATTCGTTGGGATCGAAGGATTACGACATGCAATGTCGGCGAGTTGTACGGTGTGATCTTGTTGGGGCTTCGCAATGAGAGACCCTGTAGCATGCTTCCATTACTCTAGACAACGAGAAGGATGGGCGCTGTTTAAAAGAGAGAGCTATGGTTGGTGATCAGTTAGCCAGTCAGTCCCGGGATTGATGTACGTACCAAAAATTGACGGTGGAAAACAATGGCCCCATTGGTTGTTAATTAATCAGACCCTCAATGGCATGAGAACTATTCCAAAGTGTTGTACGTCAGACTGTATGGGCATTATGAATTTACTATTAAGTCTTTTGGGCTAACAAATGCCCCCACAACTTTTATGCAGTTAATGAACAACATCTACAGGCCCTATTTAGACCAATTTATTGTGGTCTTTATTGATGATACACTGATCTATTCAAAAACTTAAGAAGATCATGAGGTGCATCTCAAGAAGGCATTACAAATATTGCGAGACAACAAATTATATGCCAAACTCAGCAAGTGCCAGTTCTGGCATGAGGAAGTGTCCTTCTTAGGCCATGTGATCTCGAAGAATGGAATTTCTGTTGATCCTGCGAAGGTCGAAGCTGTACAAAACTGGGGACGACCAACGAATGCAACAGAGATTCAAAGCTTCTTAGGTCTAGCTGGTTACTATCGACATTTTATCAAAGACTTCTCCAAGATTGTTGTTCCTCTTACCAGATTGACTCGTAAGGAAGTGCCTTATGAGTGGAGTGAAGACTGTGAGAAGAGTTTTCTAACTTTGAAGGATCTCTTGACTACTGCTCCAGTCCTATCTCTACTGATTGAAGGAGAGAAGTATGAGGTATATACCGATGCATCTGGTATTGACCTCGGATGTGTATTGATACAAAATGGAAGAGTCATTGTAGACTCTTCCCGGCAGTTAAAGAAGCATGAAGAAAGCTACCCTGTGCATGATTTGGAGCTAGCCACTGTGGTATTCGCTTTAAAGATCTGGAGACACTATCTCTACGGAGAGCAATTTATAGTCTACTCTGATCATAAAAGCCTCAAATACTTATTCTCTCAGAAGGAGTTGAACATGCGACAAAGGTGCTGGCTCGAGTATCTCAAAGATTTCAACTTCACTACACAATATCATCCTGGTAAGGGTAATTCCATAGCGGATGCCCTTAGTCGAAGGCCAAGAGCCCTAGTAGCCAACTGTATGGTTCAAGAATGGAAGTTGCTGGAGAAATTCTCTGAACTCAACATAAATATGGATGAGAATGACGGGTGTATTACTCTATCTCACATAAGTTTACATCCGGACTTGCTAGCTGAAATCAAGAGGTTACCTTCTATGAAGGGGGAATAAGCATCGTGCCTTCACAAATCAAGTTTTGATTTCGGGGTCTACCCCACTATAACCATGATCTGACTTTGCTTCGGGCCAATATTCTCTCTTGGTCTGATTGATTTCTCCCGGGGCTCATCCTGTCTGTCGTCATTAAACGTCAAAGTTGCCATACTCCCAGTAGACATTTCTTTCTACCGTTCTTGCTCCCGCCAAATTTTTGACTCGAAATATCCTTTTTTTAAGCACGGAGCATGCAATGAGCATACGGCTGACCTAAGCGCCCTAATAAGGGGAACCCCGATCCGTTATCAAATTATCTATTCTCTCGTTAATTTAAATTCTAGGCTATAGGGCCCTTTCTCCTGACGACTAATCAAGGATTTTCTCTCCTTCAGAGAGATGTAATTAACGTCGTGGCCTTTACGGCACGGCGAATTCTGGTCCTGACATGACACCTACCATCGTCTGATCGGTTAGACGGTGCACGCTCGCAACCCCTGGCCACTTTGGCTTCTGGGGTCTAAATAAACCGTCACTCCGTGACTAATACGCCCACACACTAAATAAACGAAAGAAATAAAACTAAAATAAATGAAGAAATAAATAGATAAGATTGCGTCCACTGACCATCGCCTCCTTCTAACAATTAGAGAAGCTATTCAAGAAAAACTTCATAGGCTGCCGGAAGGAGGCCAAATTCGTGGTGAGCCTGCTCGCCCTCAGGCAGGGACGAAAGGAGACCCTCTGGGACTTCCATTTTCGGGCAGAGACGCTTTGTATTCTCCACCTGGATGTCAGCATTGCAACCACCGCCCTGACGCAAGGAACCTAGGACTCCATCCTTCAATGATCCCTTAGACTCGAAACCCCAACAACCTTGATGGATCTCCTCCCCTGGCCCAGAAGCACGCCAGCTGTGAGGAGAGCACTGCGGCCCTAGGTCGCACGGCCAGGAATGGTCAACCCGACCAGAAAAGATCCACCGACTCTCCTCGGGAGGGGCAGAATAAGTGGGAACGGTGAGATTGGGAGCACCGTGACCAGCAAAGGGTTAGGTACGGGCGCGGTGATGATGGGTGCGGGTGCGGGTGGAGATTTAAAGGCGAGTGGAGGCATGGTGAGCAAAGGATTGGGCGGAGGCATATTGACGGCGGTGGGGGTGACAAGTAATGAGTGAGACGGAAGCATGGGTGAGGGTGCTGGTAGTGGAGTGGAGGCAAGTGGGGTGATGGTGGAAGTAGGTGGCAAGACGAGTGGTCTGGTAGGCGAAGGAAGGGTTTGGTGGTTGGGCATGAGAACGACAGGAGTAGGGGGTGAAGATGGGTTGCGATGGTTATGGTGGAGGGCCAAAAGCTATTGGACTGAACCATTGTCATCATATGACCACCCGGCGTCAGGAGCCGGGGGTTGAACTAAGTTAACCTGAGCCAGTGCCAGCAGCTGAGGCTGCGAAGCGGGAGGATGGTTTGGCATGGGGTTTTGATGGATCCCCAAGTCTTGGACCGGCTGTTGTTGCTGTGGTGGCTGCTGCTACGGCGGCGGTGCTTGTTGCTGCTGCACTTGCTGCCTCGGCACTTGCCTTCTCTTCTCTTTAATTTTCATGATGGCCTTGTGCATTTCAGCCCAATCTATCCTGTGTCCTTCGTGTAAGTCATAGATCAAGTCTCTAAACTGAAAACAGCCTTCGATCGTATGCCCCGGCTGCCTGTGGAACATACAATACTTTGTCTGATCAACGGCTGGGTTCCAATTAGGCCGTTCCGGAGGAAGCTGGATTGTACTAACTGACATGAGAGCAGAAAAGATGTCTATATGGGATTCTGGCAAAGGATGGTACTGGGCTCTCTTTGGGGCCGGGCGCTTGTTGGTGCAGTCGTTGGGTGGAGGGACGTTGTGATATTGCGGTGGTTGCTGGGGTTGTTGCGGAGCGGGGAAGGTGTTTTGTGCAGCAATGAATGTAGGTGGAGGGTTTTGTGGACTAGAGAAGGCGGGTGAAGAGTTTTGTGGAGTGGTGAACTGAGGATTGTGGGGGTTTTGCGGGAAGCAAACTTGAGTGGACTGGTTCGGGAAAGGGAATACAATGGCTTGCAACTCCCCGCACAGGGGGGTTGGACTAGGGGAGGGGGACTTAATATTACATCAAAATACTACCTCCACACAGGGAGGGCCATTAAGCCAGCCAGGCGGGGTGAGGGAGAAGAACACTAGGTTATCAAAAATTCACTCGAACGGTTCTGTCGGCTTCTAGAACAGCTGACTGACAGGTGCTGTTGATGCCGCCACGGATGGTAACGAACTCGGATAACGCTGAAACCAATGCCAATCTTTTGCTGACAGGTCCAGGAAGGCTCCAGAATTTTTGGGGAATAGTCCGTTGTCATGGCTGGTCTTGGATGGCTCTGGAACTGGGGTGTTCTATTCTGGCTGGGACTACTCTCAGGTCGCAGCAGTAGAAAGACGATGCCGTCACGAACACTCCCGGAGTTGAAAAGCTACAGGACGAAAGCGAACGCGTCCGTTTGCGAGTCTTCTTCGATCTCCAACCAGGAAGGGCACCAGGGGAGGTCAGAGTAGGAAGGTAGAGGGTGAGCAGTGGTGGGGTGTCAGAGCTAGTTCTGAGCAAACTGACCTGCGCACTCGGGGAAGAAAATTCGGAACAGACAGCTCCGGACTCCAAACGAGGCTCCGCCAGCTGCGTTGGATAGAAGACTGGTAGGGGAACGACCCAGCCAAACGGAGCAACAAGGGGAACTAGGGAGTGATCGCTGGAGCTTTAGCAAGTCACCTCTGGTTGTTGGACAGACTGGTTCTGCGCAGTCTGTGGAGAATGGCTCTCCCAGGTAGCTCCGAACTCGGATTGAGATGAGATCACTCACCTGCGAACTCGACTTGAAGAGCTTTCCATCGATGTATGGTACACCTTCTGAAGTCGCCAAATGACCCCAGGGCAAGCTCGGCAAGTCAGACTTCTGCTGCTACCTGTGAACTGAGTGGAGCAGTGAAGAGTTTGATGGATGTAGGGGTGGTTGGAAGTGGAGGGAGTGGATAGGGGAAGAAGGTCCTGCTGGCAGAGGTTGTGGGAGATGTGGAGTAGGGTGTACAAGGGATGAATGGGGAAGGAAGGTCAGGGTGCAGCTCACCCCGCCAACAATCTTCTTCCCAAGCCTTGATATTTTTCCTTGTTTCCTGATAGAAATTGAAAGAGTTCAAATTTAATTGAAGGCGAGTTTCGTTAGATTCCACCCATCCTATTATAGAGTTTCGTTAGATTTACACAATTTTATATAATTTTTAGTCTAAATATATACAAGTCCCAAAGGTACAACAAAAAGAAAAATACAAAGTCTTGGGACATACCCCGGCTGGCAAAAGCCAGACGAAAATTGAAGTCGTACTTCTATACAGGAGTGCCCCAGCCAGGGCCAAAATACGGTCACCCGCCTCCCCAAACCTCGACGAGGCCACCAAAAGAATGATCATGGCTGGGGTGACAGTTGAGGGCACTCACGGAACACGTGCCCAACCCGGCCACACTTGAAATAGCTCCTCTACTCAAGGCAGTCACGAACCCAGGTGCCCCGTTCGATGGCACCGGAAGCATCTCAGTTCCGCAACATCCACCTGGCAAGGATGGCCAATATGAAATCGATCGCACCTCGAACAGTGCCCAGGCTACTCTGACAGACCATGCCGTAGTCGCCTCGCGGCTGGCTACTACATGGACTCCTAAGCTCCTGATGTCACCCGACACCACGCCGAACCGCCTACATACGCCTCCTCCTGCCCTATCGGTGACAACCACGAACTGGGGTACAGGACACATGTGCCTCCTCCTAAAACGCCTGGAATTGCATCGCCCTACCTTGCTCCTAGGCACGGAAAAGATCTACCTCCAAGATTGCCGCTGTACGAAAAGCCACCTCCACGCCAGTCACCCCAGATGTCATGAGGGTCCGACGAATCTCAGGCCTCAAATCGGCAATGAACTGTTGAGCTAAAAACCTTAGACCTGCCATGGCCGACGACGCATACTGGCTCAACTCCATGAACCTCGCCCAATAGAGGGCAACCGACAACGCCCCCTGAGCCAACATCAAAAACTGGGTGGATAAATTAAAAAACCCCGCTAGTCTCGGTGCACCCAGAGCTGCATCTACCGGAGGGGGGGTGCTCCACCCTGCACCAGGCTTGTAGTCCGAAAGAAGGGCCCGCCCAAGCCTTAAGGGGACTCCCAAATCAGTGATTGCATTCGTTTGATGCCTGTACCCAGTGAGCTTCGAGATGGAGGCAATCGAGTGGAGGGGAGCCTTGCTGGAAATGAGGAAGGAGCTTTTCCCCACATTAATCTTCTGGCCAGATGAAGCTTCATAGCGATGGAGAAAGTGCAAGAACCTTCTGATATTAGCAGCATGTCCGTTTAGGAATACTAATGTGTCATCAGTGAACAAGAGGTGTGAGACAACTGGGCGCACCCGCGGGCCATTGTAGGGTAAGAGAGCACCTGTGGTGTAGAGATTCGACACACCTCTACTAAGGGCTTCTTGCATAATAACAAATAATGCAGGGGCCAGAGGGTCACCTTGTCTCAGCCTGCGTGTAGACTTGAAGAAACTTGCGGGGGCACCATTAAAAAGGATAGAGGACCAGCTGTTGGAAATTAGGAAACTAATGAGGGATTGAAACCTAGGAGAGAAGCCAAATCTAGCTAGGACAGCAAGGAGAAAATCCCATTCCACTCTATCATATGCCTTCATCATATCAAGTTTGAATATGAGGTTATGGCCTCTCGTCTTTCTGTTAAGGTCCTTCACCAATTCCCTGGCCAAGGCAACATTGTCAAGGATGAATCTCCCTTTAACAAATGCACCTTGTTCTTCGGATATGATAGTTGGGAGAATTCCTGCAAGGCGATCCACCAGGATCTTGGAAATAATCTTGAAGTAAAAATTACAAAGGCTAATGGGGCAGAAATCACCAAAGGTAGAGGGGTGCTCAACTTTGGGTATTAGGGCGATTAGGCTGGAAGAGATGCCCCGAGGCAGGTAGAATCCCTGAAAGAAACCCTGAATAGCAGCGATAACATCTTGTGAGACGATATCCCAACATGTGGTAAAGAACAGTCCGGTGAAACCATCCGGCCAAGGCGCTCCATTACCATTCAGGTTCCAGACAGCCTTCCTTACTTCATCTTCAAAGGGGGCTCCGCAGAGCTCTTCATTCTGGGAATTGTTCACCGGGGACTTCACCTCAGGAGAATCGAGATGAATCCATAACTAACCGACAGTGCGACCAAGCCTGCCCAATGATCTGGCATCGACTCCGTCGTGCCGCTACCCCACACCCGTCACCCAACCAAGGAGGACGGTCTACCCGGTGGCTCGCCACCTGAATGAAGACTCTCCTGAGGAGGAAGAATGCCATTGGCTCTTCATAACATGGAACCGAAAGCTCTATCAGCAGAAGGCCCTAATCACTTGGCACGGGTTTGGCTTCTCACCATAGTGGGTCTTTCAGTGGCCGAATGATCGTTCAGGCAGGGCAAAATTATTTCGGATGTCATGCCATCCCACCTCGAGCACGAGTCGGCCCAAGTCGAAAGCACAAATGATAAGGCCGAAGGCCGTGTCAACGAAAAATCTGCATGCTCGAGCCAAATACACACAGAGTTTGGATTAAGGCCGTGCATCGTGCTGAGAGTTGCATCAATGCCCCGTCAAGGTTTTACAAGAATCACGGCAAAAAGAGTCGTCAACAGTGACCTCTGAAATCAACCCAGGATTCATCGGCTACCCCTCGGCAACCAAACGGAGCTAATACGGTGCCCCGTTCACCAGCACGCCCCTTAAAATGATGACGTCTTCACCGACATGCAAAAGACCTAGGCAAGAGGTTGCTCTCCGGTGCCACCCTTCCCGGCGCGCCCCTCCATGGCGTCAAGAAGCTTGGGCCTATAAAAGACCTTGTTCGTTCAAGGGAAGAGAGAGAGAGAGAACAGAGAATCAGGGGCGCAGAGAATTAGAGAATTAGAGAGAACCCAGATAGCGAGATAGAGAAAAGAATCGAGGGGCCATTCAGAAGAGAGTCTGAGGGTTTCTTCCTGAGCAAGTTCTTCCCTCGAGAGCGTCTTCACTGCCGCCATCTCCCTCTGCTGAGTACCAGTTCTCCGGCACCAGAGAAGAAGGGTTCTCCCGTGTTCCCCGTCGATTCTCTCCCTGCTTCGATGTAAATGAGAGAGGGAGTGGGAGGCGATGATAAGAGCCAAATTTCCCCCCTTCTTCGACCACTCGGTTGAATCGGGTAGGGGACGATGGACTCTATCTCGCACGCTGTGGTTGCAAGAAGATTCTTGACCCCGTCTTGACTCGGTCTAGCAATAGTATCCTCGAGTATTTTCTATTTTATCCCTTCTTTGCATTTATTTTAACAATTTCTTTTATTTTAGCCCAATATGCATCATACGCATCTTTTTGAGCACTCATGACCCATGGTTTGTCTGAAAATGTCCCACTACTGATAGATGGCTATGCGTTTAGTGTCTGAGTAAGTGGAACAATTCCACTCAAAGTTGGAAGGTTCTGCCTGGTCTGTTCACTTGGGTTGGTTGACTAAGAGTCCCCGTCTGGAGTTTTAGTCTGTCTCTTTACTTTTTATTGCTTGATTGCCCTCATTGGTTGTGGATTGTGTCCCCCAATGAGGTTGCCTCCTTTTACCTTGCTTTTACTTTAATTAGTTCCTCCAGAATGGCGTCATTTTAATCCAATCGTCCCTCGTGTTTCGTTCAGAATTTTTCGAAAGATTCCTATCGCTTGTTGGCGAGAGAAATGGGTGTCTTTTACCTTAACGCCCACTTTTCAGTCTACTCCGCTTCATTTTTCGCTTCATCTTCATGTTCCACTTCGCTTTTGCTTCACCTCCACACACTCCCCTGCAAAGAGGACGTTAAGGAGGGGCATTTGTTGACACATTTTTTTTAACCGATAAGTTGAGTCATTCCTCTTACCACCATTTGTTGATGTCTTGAGTTATCCATTACTCATTGGGATATTTCCAGGCTTATCTTTGGGCTTATTTTACGGGTACCTCCCTCCCAGGCTAGGTCTGCTTAAATTTAGGGCTCGATGGGCCTTATTTTTACTTGGATTTTGGGGTAAATAAGCTCGTTTATCCCAATTTATCTATTTCATTTTCCCAGCTTGGCGCGGTCTATCAATGGGCCGTTCAGCCATTGCGCAATTTGTGTATAACCGTTCATGTATTTATTGGATATTTAGGCAATTTTCTGAATTTCCACTGACAACCCGTTGCACAGTCTAATTGTAGCCATTACTGATGAACCGTGCATTGAAATTTAATGCCAATGACTCTAAAGTTAAGCACATCAGATGAAAGTAATTAGATGGCAAATCAAAACTAGATGTTGACAAATAGTGTATGACATCATCAAAACAGCAAGGATGCAACAATCTATTAGCACTATATTCTAGTCCGTGAGTATAGTCTGTATTTTTCAGTATTTTTATTATTTACCCACACTATTTCTCGGTGATAGATGAGCCCTCCGTGGGATATTCCTTCCTTCGAACTGGTGATTTTATCATAGAGATCTCCGTAAGTCTACGCGAAGTCTTGGATTCCCTCAAGGCCACCGAGCAGGTTGTACCATTAAAACCCATGATACTATCTAATTGTCATGTCGCTCTAAAGAAACATGGTGTACCGGCCCTCATGGTATGCTACTTAGGTACCGTGAGAATATCTTTTAAGTTAATGGAATGGGAAACCATGCCATTGCTATCAATTAAGGATTTTGTGCCTCTACATAGACACAAATTCTTTCTACCTTATCATGTACAAAGAACGAGCAACCATTTGAATATGGGTGCTTATTCTTGATCTCATGGCACCCACTAAGGGGGCTGAATCTACCTAGATTTCGACGTACATCGTGATTATACTACGTTTGTCATAGTACATCCCTATGTTTCAAGTTATGTCCCCGTGATTCTATTCCACAAGATCTACCTTAAATTCCTACGAAGCTTATTCCTTGGAAACACCATATTGGCTATAACTATAGTGGATGTTGAAAATACATGACCCAATGCCTAGCATATCGGGCCCATTTTGGTCCTGGGAGGAGCACCCAAAAGTATTTGTGCCCATGGGAGTCATTATTGATCACAGTGTGGCATTGCACCGAAGTACTCATCGTTCTAGATAAATGACATTCCATAATCTTGTACTTGTACTTGACATGACATGACTTGTGTGGCCCGAAAAGGGTATTACTTGCTTGCTTGATAATGTGATAGCCAATTCTTGACATGACTTGATAATGGAACATGCTTGTTCATCTCAATCTAATTTGACATGGTCTATAAATAGCACCCTTAGCCCACGCTCGCGAGGGGGGGAGATCCGGAGTTCGCGTCGAACTACTGCCGCATTCTTGAGTGAATTCCAGCCAGAGAGGAGGGCTTTCCACGTCCATTAAGCCTTCGGTTCAAGGAGTAGTCGTTGTGTTTGTGTACATTTGAGTCTTAGTTAGCCATTTCCATCATTTGCTCGTCATTGCATGATCATTTTCTCCCACATTTCTCCACGTTGTTTCACTGGCATTCTACCATTTTTTTTACCTTCCTACTATTTTTTTCATACCCATAGGCATTTAAAAAAACCATCCCAGGTATCCCCCATTACTTTTATGTACTTAGTCTTTCATTTCCGTTCATAGATATTGCACTTCATAAACTCATTTGGGTTACTTTTTCTGGTCATTTGTGTTGTTTTGCAGGTCAACAAAAGCTTTAGCACGAGGCCCATCCCTCTTGGCCAGCCGAAAGAGGTGGATGATTAAGTTCCACAGCTTGGAATCAGGAGGCTCTGTACGGTTCACCTCAGACTGTTTACAGAGGTGTGCGGTCTTCCTCAGACTGTCCCACTTCTGTTCGTGCTCGACTGCAGACCGCTTAGGCCCCAACCAATCTTCTTCCTATGTTCCTCTCCAGCACTGTACATGGTCTATCGTCTGCCCGTCTACTTATTTCAGCGGTCTCCAGAGGACCATCTTCATCCCGTACCAACACTGCATCTGTTGGCGAGTGGCTTCATCCGTCTCCCTTTCCAAGGTACGTAGTGCTCCTGCCTTCACACTCAGTACCCTGGTGGCGATCACAACTGGTCTATGCATGTGAGTGATTGGTTGCATCACTTGTCTTTTTCATACCATTCACTCGCATACAGGACCACACTTAATTTCTTCACACAGAGCACTTCATTCATTCATCATTTTCTTTCCAAGGTCTTGACCCTGCCTAGGTGGAGCATAGACTCATCCTTAAACCATGGGTAATACCCGTGAAGCAAAAACTAAGAAGATTCCACCCCCAGATGGCCTTAAGGATAACAGAAGAAGTTGACATCGGGAGGCTCAGAACCCCTGACTCCCTGAAGAAGATCATCAACTGCGGACAGCAGTACGCACGTCAACCCACACTCAGACGAGCGAATCAAACCCTTAATCAGAAAGGGGAACATTCTTGAACGTCTCGAAGAACAAGAGCCCGAACAAGCGGGTGGCGTTCAAACCCCTGAGCCACTTGTACCGGTGGCGTTTAACCCACCTTGACAAATGATCCAGTGGGGGCTCCCCTTTGTGGTGATCTGGTGGCTCTCCCTCTCCCCACCCAGGTGGACTGGTGGCGTCCGAAGCTACTTGATCCGGTGGCGCCCGAAGCAATGTGATCTGGTGGCTCGCCTAAAGGCTTCAACCGGTGGCTCCCTCTATGTAGGCGATCCGGTGGCACCTTGAAGCACTTGATGCGGTGGCGCAGCCCTTCTCCTTGATCCGGTGGCATCCGCTCCAGCGGCTTGATCCAGTGACGTTTTTCCTTTGACCATCGGGTGGCCTTTGTGGCCCTGTGATCCGGTGCCGCCCTAGCCCATTGATCCGGTGGCCTATTTCTCCTGTTGAATGGGTGGCATCAGTTTTCAAGCGATCCGGTGGCCCTTTTCCCTCGGCCATCCGGTGGCCCCGTCAAGGTGTTCATCCGGTGGTGCGTTCATGCCTTTGATCCGGTGGCGCAGCCCTTCTTCTTGATCCGGTGGCACCGGTTTGCTTTGACGAATACGGTAGGACCACCTTTTCCCAAGTCCACTGGACATTACCATGGACCAGGGGTCCCTACTGTCATGTCTCGTACACTATATTGTCGAGGTATTGTCCACTTTGGCCTACCGGCCTCACGATTTTATCCCTTTCTAACAGTGATCGGCTCTAGAATGGGGGACTTCTCGGGAAGGTCACCCATCCCAGTACTACTCCCGATTAAGCACGCTTAACTTCGGAGTTCTTAACAAGAACTGAGCCGATACTTCGAAAGACACCTTGGTGATATAGAGTACAACTTAACTATATTTGAGGGTGTTACAATCTACCCCTCTTATATAGGCGACGTCCTCGTCGCTAGGGGTCCCACGGATCCCCACCACAAAACAACGGCGGTAAACATTAGCGATAACAACAATATAATAACAACAACAACGGTAACAAGAGTAGCAACAACAATAATAACAACGGGAGTAACAGTCGTAGCAAGAACGGTAACGACGACAATCGATGGAACCACGACTCTCTAAGCTACTCCTATTAGCAATGGAAAAGAAACCCCGACCTCATAGTCAGGACCGTTGAACCAATAGGAAACCTAGGATACACAGTCAGGAAGGGAAATCTACGACATCTCTATTGTGAAAGCTTGTCCTCACATACAGATACCCAACCAAGACCTCACAGTATAAGGGTACAGTCACGACCTCGCCGTCGCGAACCTTACATTGTCTACGGGTAAAACTATGGTAACCCTACCGAAAACCCTAGACCTCTACATCGGGAAAAGTATGCAGAAGCTACCCGAAGAATCTCGTCTCACAGATGGGAACCCAAACCTCAAGTCAAGAGAATCACGTGTCACGTGATAGGAGCGCTGCCCACTAGAAGCAAGGCCGGATGCATCCATTGACGACTTAGTCCGTGCCTCGGGTGTCTCCCTACTCGCCCCAGGTGAAAACTGAGACACCATACTATGTAACTAAGGACAAGGGTTTAGTCAGGGTCGTGTTCGTCAGCACACGTCCGAAGTCCCCGACCACATGTGCACACACTTACTGACCGCACTACGTCAGGCCCTCTAGCTAGTTTTTCTCCTGGCCGGGACTCGAGCCGTCACAATGGGAGGCCCTACGGCAACCAGTTTAAAATCACCTCTCTTGGGTCTGCTCTCTACCATTCCCAAGTGGGTCCATACACGCGTGTGCAGGAAAGCTACGACTAGTGGAGAAAAGTCACTAGACGGGAGAACTCTCAATAGAGAATAAACTACCGGAGTACTAATGGGCTACGTACGGACCCATTCGTAAGAATCACAAAGTACTAGGTGGCTCGGTACCACTAGACTCTAGACAGTCAACTAGACCTGCTAATCCAAAGGTCCTTAAGTCACACGACTCAGGCCATGACCATTGTAAAATACAGCACCATGTCGTCAAATCACCCTAGTCCCAGAGTCAGAAATCACAATCAAAAGAATCCTTTAGGTGGCTCATAATCACTGAGTCAATTCCCTTTCAAGGGAGATTAAGAAACCCCCAGCCCCAGGCTAGGTCAAAGAACTCTTGGTCATTGGCCATACGTATGGCCCATACAGAAACCACTTTTCGAAGAGACTAACTTAGTGTGGGGACAGCCCACTGCATCTACACAGATACACGGTGACTCGATCTAGCACAATGAAGAAGCCCGAATCACGCGGGGTCACCTGGACCCTCAAAACCTCATGGGCACGCTAATCGAAATAACATGATTCCTCCAGACACCCCAAAACACGGTCTTGGTCCCCACGGGATTTTTGGAGCATCCACAGGGCCAATGGTCGACCAAAAGATCTCGACTGGGTCGACCAGAGGCCAAAATAGGCGAAGAGAATGTGTTTAGGTTGACCAGCCACTGGGTCGTGTTGATATTTTCTCCCTTAATTGAAGTGAAGTGAGGTGAGATGTGGGAGATTGGAATAAAGCAACAAATATCAAAACACGGAGGTTTGTGATCGCCACCAAGGCTAGTAATGCAAAGGATGCACCATATACCTTGGAAAAAAAGTGATCGCGGACGCCGCCAACGGGAACTCAAGTGCTGGGATAGAAACGGTCCTGGATGGGCCGCACAGCGCTGGAAGACGGTCGGAGGGGGACCGCTGGAAGCATGGCGACGGTCTATCGAGGGGCCGCTGTAATCACCCAGGCAACATGCACAGTGGAGATGGGTGTCGAACCGAAATGGTCTTCGATGGGCTGCCAAATAGGTACAAACGATCTGACAAAGGCTACTTCATCTGGAAGACGGTCTGATGGAGGCCACAAGTCGTGTCTAAATCTGGATGTGGGAACATGATCCTCCACCCCTTCCATCCAGCCAGGAGGGATGGGCCTCGTGTAGGGAGCACTTATGACCTGCGAAACAACGTGAAGAACACAGAGAAACACCCAGATTATCCTAGGGATCGTGCAATATCTATAAATGTAAATGAAGAACAAAGTGCATGAATGGAATGGGGGATACCTGAGGTGGTTTTTAAACCCCTAAAGGGCGTGGAAAATAGTAGGAGGGGTAAGAATTGTGATAAGAATGATGAAAAAAGTGTGGAGAAAGAAAAGAAAGGACCATGCTATGACAACCAAAGAAATGACTTAAAACGGAGAAGAGACAATGCACAAACACCAATGAATCGATACTCACTGAACCGAAAGCTTGAGAGACGTGGGACACCGGTTCTCCCTGGCTGAAACTCGCTCTAGAAATGGGAAGCACTTCGACGCGAGCTCCAAAATCTTCCCCCTTGCGAACTTGAGCCAAGGGTTTGATTTATAGACCCTTGAAACCCTAGCCCGAAGTAAGGGGTTTTAAGCGAAAATTAGCTCTCATTTCCTAAATAAAAACCATAGATAATATTCCCAGGAGTCCCCGGGATTAAATAACACATCATTTGGCTGAAAATCCGTAGAGAAAATTGTGGAGCAAGGACCCCATATGGCCATGGATGGAGAGAGAAAACCATTCAAAGTAAAGATCTCGGCCACGGAAGGCAGTCAATCGATAGACCGCCACCTTCACCAAATGGTCCATCCGGCGACCGCCATCTAGGGTGTCAGTGAAAAATAATAACCAGATAAATAACCCTACTTATCTGAAGACCAAGTCAAACTGACCGACATAGGACTTTCGGTCAGAAAATGGTCATTCGATAGGCCGCTAACTGAATGAAAATGGTCCATTGAGAGACCGCCATTAAGGTGTCAGTGGAAAACAATAAGAATGAGATAAATGCCCATTTATCCCAAAAGCAGACCGATGTAGGACTCTGGCTCAGAAAATGATCTTTCAATAGACCGCCTACCATCCTTAAACGGTCCATCGTGAGACCGCTATCCAGGTGGGTGGTGGAAAGAAATAAATATGGGATAAATGTACCCATTTACCCCAAAGACCATATTAAACCAAGGCCCATTAAGCCCAACTTTGAGAGAATTCGAGAGCAAGCCCAGTCAGGGAGAAAATACCCATAAAATAGGGCCAAAGAAATGCCTAGACATGGCCCAATGAGTGATGGACAACTTGGGCAGCGTGTAGGTATAAGAGGGAGGGCCGGTACGAGGCATGGATAGACTCCGGGCGTGCCCCGTGCATTTATTGCGCGGGGATGGGGGGGCTTGGAATGTCGGGGGAGAAGCCGGTCTTTGAGATCAGGGCAACGCACTGCGAAGAGATGCACCTGATGGAGGGCGATCAGCCGGACGTTAAGTTGATGTTCGCGACTGCGATGGAGAACGACTACGCAATAGTGCTTCCGCCCGCAGGGATTTCGTCGCTTGAAACCATGCTTGCAGCTCTGCGAAAGAAGATGGCGGAGCGGGGCGGACTTCAATGAAGCCTGCTTTCCGAGCTTCCTCACGAAACGCCGCCCGGCTCGGGTACAACTTGCCGTCCATATCGAACGCTCCTATTTTGTGCTGATGCCGAAGAAAAAGCGGCCCCGAAGGACCGCTTGAAGGACTTTCGCCCAACTCTGGGCCAAAGTTTCGTTATGCCGCCAGCATGTTGATGATCTGGCTGGCCAACCGAAGGTCGGTGGTGTCCTGATCGACAACCAAGTCGACCTTGCTTTCACCCGCGTGACACCACGCCACGGCGCGGGCCTTCACCTTGAGCCCGTCCATGGTTGTGGCCGGGATGACTTCGATCAAAGCGACGATGCTGTTCGAGCGGTCGTACGCCGCCTCACGAGCGGATGGATCACACCTCCGCTCCTCTGCCCAAGCCGCTTCGAGCTGTGCGCCAAGTTCGATGAGTTCGGCGTCAGCGTGCTTTTTGAGTGCGTGCCCCATGGTCATGCCGCCACCGCGTGCCTCGGGAACGCCTTAGCCAGCACGGTTAGCCCCTTTGGGGTGACGCGAACCTGAGTGCCGATCCATTCAGTCCCGTCCGGGCGCGGGCCGGTCGTGACCTTGTGCTCCAGATAGCCCGCGTTCATTTTGGATTGGTACGCAAGGTCGTCTTTCGCGCCCGCCCGGCGGTAGGTCCACCCGTTGGTCCGCATCCACTTGCAAAGCACGTGCGGAGGAATGCCAAGGTCTTTGGCCGCTTCGGTGCGGCTCATGCTGCCGTGAGTGTCGGCAATCTGCTCGAAAGCCTCTACGGTCGGGAGCATTTCCTCCACGCGGTGCTCAAGCTCAATCACCTTCTCGGTGTATGTGAGCAGCAGGCCACGCATCGCAGCAGGATCGTTGAGCACTGCAATCGGGTCTGGTCCGCGCCGCTCCAATTCGTCCAGCCGGTCAATAACGCGCTTGCGGAGCGGGATGCTGTAGCCAGTGATCAGCGTCATCGTCAGATCACGGGGCAACCGGTAACACTTCTGCTCCCGGTTCCGGGCGTCCCGGTAGATGCCCCCAAAACTGGGGAGATCGAGTTCCAGCGCCGTCAGCATCGTTTCGATGTCGCGCATCACGTGATCGTGGCGCTTGTCGCACAGATCCGCGATTTCTAGGCTGGTCATTGTTGCCGGGCCATTGCCCGTGATATTCAGCAGTTCGTTCATCAATGGCTCCTTCTAAGCCTTGGTGGATGATGACGCCCGGTGAGACGGGCGAAGTCAGATTGCAGCGGGGCTAGGTTCCTAGGCCGTACGCCCCGCTGCGTCCTGCATCTGGCGTAGAGCCTGGATGATCAGGGTATTTTGAGAGGCAGCTTCCCGCCTCGCCTTCTTTTCCAGCCACAGCTTCAGGTCCGCAGGGATGCGGAGCGTCAACTTCGGCATTTCGTCGCTGGGGTACATAGCGCTCCTTTCATGAACGCGACTCGCACTCATGAACGTAGTGGCAACTCGGCTTGGCGTCAACTCGCACCCATTGCTTTTCTGAGTGCAACTCGCACTTATCGTGCCCATGTCCGCAAAGAGTTCATATCCAAGCGACGAAGCGGATCGCTTTCAGGTCCGGATGCCGCCCGGATTAAGGGACCGCATTGCCGAAGCGGCGAAGGCCAACAACCGCTCCATGAACGCCGAAATCGTGCACCGCCTGGCAGAGAGCTTTGCAGGGGATGCGATGAGCCCGGCGGCGCTGAAAGACCTGAAAGGTATTCTCGTGACGCTCTTGAGGGAGATTGACGATGCCGAAGCAGATCGACCTTGAGCCCAAGGACTACCGAGCCGACCCGTTGCCGGGCGAACCGGCGATGCACGAGGACGGCCCTGCTAATCTGGCTATCGTCTTTGCCTGGATCGGGCTGGCGTTGTTCCTGGGACTGATCTTTAGGCCGGTGGCCAGCCAACTCACCGAATGGACAATGGCACTGTTTGGGGGATGACCCCCATCTTCCCGGCCTCGTTTCCGCCAGCAGCCACAAGGGCACGAGCGATGGCCAGTTGGCGGGGCGTCATCTGAGCGCGGGGGACAGGCACGCCGCCGTTACGGGCTAGTAGCGCAGCAGCAAGCGCGTTGTTCTTTGTCATTGCGGTAGCTCCTGCCCTGCCCGCTGCGCCCGCACCCATCAAACCGAGTGAGCCCAACCCGCCTAGCGTCATCTGGTCGGCAACCATGCCGGCGCCCATCGCTGGAACAACGCCTGTTGGCGCAAACTTGCCGACGCCGCGCAGTATGTTCTCAAGCGTACCGCCGTTCGCCACCTTGGCAATAGCGTCGATTTCGGCTTGAGAAAGCCCCTTGAGGCGTCCCTTGATGATTTCGCGCTGTAGATGCCGGAACTCGGTGCGAAGTGCGTTCTCAAATCCAGAGCCGCTGAACTGGCTAGCCTTGGAGCGGGCCAACTCAATGGCCGTCTCGATAAGCTCGCCCTTCTTAGCGGTGTGATAGAGCTTACGCGCGTCGGCTAGACCGGGGGCCTTACGGGCAACCATATCGTCAAACCGGTCCAGCATGATCGATGCGATGCGCTGTTCATCCGGGTTCATTGGATCCTTTGCGGCGGCGGCAATGACCCGGCGCATGGTCTGCGCGTCCTTGACCGTCATCCCGGTGGCGGCGGCATCGGTAATCCGCTTCAATGCCGCAGTCGCCCGTGGGTGTAACGTCGGGTCGATGCCCGCGGACATCGCCTCCGCCGTAATGTCATCACCAACGGTCTTAACCTCAGGACGAGTGAAGGTAACGCCACTGGAGTCGGCTTTGTCATAGAGCGCGCGCGCCTGAGCCTTCAGGTCGTCAACCGTGGGGACGGAGGCCCTGGCCCCGGCGCCCGAGGCTTTCGCCCCGGCCCCACCAAGAGCGCTGCCGGTCAAGGCGCCCCAATAAGCGCCTGTTAGGGCGTCTTTCCCACGGTCAGCAAGGTTATCCGCCTCGCTATTCCCAAAGCCGCTGACACCGCCATAGGCCGCGCCTTCCGCGCCGCCTCGGGCTACAGCGCCCGGAACAGACATACCAGGCTTCATCAGAGTAAGGCCGCCCTTGGCGAGCGTACCGCCAGTGGCCACGCCGCCTGTCAGCTCACCGATGAGGGCAGCCGTTGGGGCTTTGCTGGTGCGCTCGTCGATATAGCCCTTGGTGGCGTCCAGCCCCTCACCATACGCTTTGCCCCAATCGGCCTCGTCGCCCTGAAGCACCTGGCCCATAACGCGCAGAGGGCTTTGCAAGCCGGCATTGATCTCGTCGCCAAACCCCAGCGTCATGCCCTGATGGGCGCCCGTCTGGAATGCGCCCAGGGTGTCACCGAGGGACGGCTGGTTGTGCGGCGACAAGGGGGCTGCAACCTCCCTGAACCGATCGAACATGGCCGCCTTCGGATCAGCAGCGGTCGATGGCTCTGCCTGAGCGTCGACCAGCGGCGCATCCTGCCACTTCGGCTTCTGTGCGCCCTGCTCTACAATCGGAGCGTCTTTCCAGCCCATCAGGGTTTCTTTCGGATAGAGCCGTCAGGCGCAACAAAGGTCGCGCCGCTCGGGAGCGCGTCATAGGCGGCGTCATCGGCAATCTTGGGCATATCGGCGGGCGCCCCCGGCTGCTGGGGCAACTGCCACGGGGTGGATGGCTTGAACTCGGGCAGGATGTCCTGCGGGTTGATCTTGTACCTCGATGCCAGGTCGCTGTAGGTGCCCGCATCCGAGGTGAACGCGTCCTCGTAACCCTTCATCCTGCCGTGGGCCTCTTTCATGATGGCCTCGCGGGTCGCAGGCGAGAGCGTCGATTGACCGGTGAGGACCGAATTAATGCCCTCCACCAGCTTATCGGGCAGCGTGTTGATGCCCTGCACCATGAACATTTCGCCCTCACGAACAACGGAAGTCGGATCCATGATTTTGCCGAGGCCGTAGACCAGATTGAGGTCCGATGCTCGGGTATCGCGCCCCGCCGTTTCCGACATGGCGTTGTAGATCGGCAGAGCCTGGGCAAGGTTCTTGTAGGACGGCAACCCCTGCACTTCCTTGCGAATGCCCGAAATGTCCCCGAAGTCGACCGGGTTGCTGGCTTCGTTCGGGTTTGTGATCCACGTGTTCTTGTTCGGATCGTAGATCGAACCGCCGCCGGCGTTGATCAGCGGCGTTGGCTCGGGTGCATCGCGATAGTCCCCGATAACCGCCCCACTCTGCGGGTTGACCAACTGTCCATTGATTTGCATCGGCTCAACAGGCGCATCCGGCCCATCGAAGAACATCGACGGTGCCGAGTTCGGGTCTTTGGCATTGAAGCGATACCGATCCCCGCCGCTTTCGAAGAACTGCCAGTCCGGCTGTGCGGCTGCCGCGGCGGCTCGCGCATCCTCGCGTGCCCACTGTTCCTTCCGATCACCAAGCTCCCAATCTCGACCCAGCAGCAAGGAGGCCATGGCGCTCTGGTTGGGGCTCGCCCACTCCGAACCTAGAGCACCTTGCCAATCGCCTGCCTTGAGAAGCTCGCCCACGGTGTTCCGGCCGGCGCTCTCAGCCTTGCTAGCCTCGTAGTCGTTCCAGCCCGCCAGTGCACCACGAAGACCCTGTGCAAGGGCGCCGAACGGCTCCTTGGCAGTCTTCTGGCCTTTCAGCAGAATATCTGCCCAGCGGCGCTTGCGCTCAACATCCTGCGGGGTGTAGCTGCCCGAGTCCTGTCCGATGATCGCCATGTCAGGCCACCTTGCTGTAGTCGACGGCCATCATGCCGCCGCCACCGGGGATGCGAGCCACGGCGTCGGGGCGCTTCTTCATCGTGTCCTGGGCCATCACGCCAAGCTGCATCATTGGGCTGCCCTTGTAGCGGAAGGTCTTGATCGGGATGCCGTCCTTGGTCCGTTCGCCTGTTGCGTGGATGTCTTCTTTCAGGCGCTCGTCGGATGGCATCAGGAAACCGCCCTGAGCCCAGCCACCCAGGCCGGCCCCGAGAAGGTCACCCACACCGCCCCACATATTGCTGTAAGCTTGCTGGTCGGCGGCGTACTTCTGCCCCACCAGCCCGGAATAGTCCGTAGGCGCCACGCCAGCCTGCGGCGCCGGCGCATTCATCTGCGTGCCGGACATCAGGGCCGTCAATTCATTGATCGGCTGCTGGCGGCCCGTCAGAAGCTCAGA
The DNA here is from genome assembly GCA_024336825.1 of Amorphophallus titanum. NCBI lineage: Eukaryota > Viridiplantae > Streptophyta > Magnoliopsida > Alismatales > Araceae > Amorphophallus > Amorphophallus titanum. Next base: position 396,772 of record JANBPO010008365.1, on the reverse strand, counting down.
GAGAGCCTGCTGGCGGCCGGTAAGGGCCATCTGGTTCCACTGGTCGTTCTCGCCCTCGGTCACGGCCCGCATGGCCCTGTCATAGGCTTCCGTACCGGGCCGAACGCCACGATTGAACAACGACTGCTCCGTGGAGGCCCGGCGCTGCTCCAGCATCGGGTTCACCCGCTTGCTGGACAGGTCCATCAGGTGGCTCTCGATGGCGTCCGTATCCATCGAGAAGGGCTGCGAGATGGTGTTGTAGGCACTGTCCACGGCGTTCTGCAGGCCGGGCGCAAGGCTGGTGGTCTGCTGGTACTTCGGCGTGCCATCGGCATTTGTGCCGATCTGCTGATACGTGGTCGAACCGAACGGATTGGTCTGGTCGACCATGTTGAGGTTTTGCTGAGCCGTGGCCGTGTCGATATTCATCTTCGACTGGGCAGCCGCCGTCTTGGCGGGATCGGGCATGGATGGGGCCTTCGTTTCAGCCTCCTATGTCTTGCGAAACATTGCTCGGAACACTACAAATCACCTTATGCATCGGAGTTGATAGGGTCCGTGAAGATAAAGTGTTCTGTTGACGGGTGTGGCGGCCACGCTCACGCTAGAGAGCTTTGCCCAAAGCACTATCAGAGATGGCGAAGAAGCGGCGATCCCCTGATCGCGCACCCTATAGCCACGCGCGGAGAACCGCTCCGATACTTGCTTGAAGTGGTCCTCCCCTACGAAGGGGATGACTGTCTGTTTTGGCCATATGGCCACTTGGCGAATGGTTATGCGGCAATGAACGAGCCGGGCCGTTCTAAGATTGTTTCGCGGGTGGTATGCGAGGAAATTAACGGGCCACCCCCGACCGAAGGGCTTAGCGCGGCCCACAGTTGCGGCAACGGGCACTTGGGTTGCGTCTCACCGAGGCACCTTAGTTGGAAGACTGCTTCAGAGAATATGGCTGATAGACTGGTACATGGAACACACGCACGCGGGTCGAGATCTAGCGTCGCCCTACTGTCTGAAGAAGATGTTCTCTTCATTTTACGAATGAAGGGGACAATGACCCAAGAGGCGCTGGCGAAACGATTTGGCGTAGCGCGCACAACAATCAGCAGCATCCACATCGGTCACCGATGGGGCTGGCTGCAGTCAGCCCAGCCACTTACTGGCATCCTCCCTAAATAACACATAGCACAAAGCGTCGTCACCGCGCTCCGGTCCGAAATAGCGCCTCTGCGTGCCTTCAAAGGCAAACCCTGCCTTGGGCAAAAGCCGCCGCACGAGCTTGTTGCGATAGGCCGTGCGGGCCGTCAGCCGCGAAGCCCCACAGGTGATGTGCTGAGAGAGTAGCATAAGCAGTGGCCCCCCAAAGAAGACAGGTGGACTTGGTAGCTTTTCCTTCGTACTATTTTGTGAGCCATTTGGGGGGAGAGAAACAAGATAATTTTTCGAAAGGGGCTACCATCCCAGAGAAAGGTGGCCATATCATAGGAAGGGATCTATATATGCCAGAAAAAAATTGTTCTCGACCTACTGGTTAAAATAGGAAAATTGGGATGTAAACCTAATGCTACTCCAGTTGAACTCAATCATGGTTTGACTGAAGAGGATGATGAGAGACTTTCTCCAGAAGATAGTGGTTTTTATCAATGACTGGTTGGCAAGCTTTTGTATCTTTCACTAACCTGGCCTGATTTAGCATGTGCTGTTGGTGTGGTCAGTATATGCATGCTTTTTGTACATCTCATATGAAAGTTAAGGAACACATCTTGAGGTACTTAAAATCTTGCATGGGGAAAGGTATTCTTTTCAAGAAAACTAACCATTTTAAATTGAAGGGTATGCTGATGTAGATTGGACTAGCTCTAAGGATGATAGGAGGTCAACAACTGGATACTACACTCTGGTGAAAATTTAGTCACTTGGAGAAGTAAGAAACAAACTGTATGTCCCAAGTCTAGTGCTAAAGTAGAGTACAGGGAATGTCACATGATCTCAATGAGTTACTGTGGTTCAAGCTTCTTCTGAGTGATCTAGGAGTTCAGGTAGAGCTACCAATAAAGTAGTGATCTATATTGCTAATAATCCATTGCAGCATGACCAGACCAAATACATTGAAATTGATTGGCATTTTATTAGAGAAAAGTTGGACCCTGGATGTTTGTGCTTGCCCTTTGTGAAATCTCAAGATCAAGTAGCGGATCTCCTCACCAAAGCTTTGACTGAGGCTCAGTTCCCTTCAGCCTTGAGCAAGTTGGGCATGTGTGATATCTATGCTTAGTTTGAGGGGGAGTGTAGAGAAGTGTGCAGTTAAAAAGGGTATTGTGGGCATTTATTAAATTTCAGGCTTTTAGGGACTATGTTATAAGTTTTCTCTTTCTTTAATGTTTAAACTAGAGATGTATTAGAGATAAGAGTGAGAGAGAGAGAGAGAGAATTAGGAGAGTTTAATAGCGGAGTGGGCAAGTCTGCACATGTAGATGAAGACTTCTGGAGTGCTTAAAGATCTTGTTGGGTGCCTGGCACAATGGGCGAAGGCCCGGAGGAGTAGAAGGGAAGAAATGTCATAACCTTCTCGACTCTGCTTCTCTACGAGACGAGCACTCTCGTTGAGGAGGGTAAGGGCATAGACTTTTCTTGCTCTATGTGGCTCCGTGCCAGTAGGCGAGTGAATGCATAGGTGTTTCTATTCATCTCCAAATCTCTCTCTTCTCTGTCCGTTCCCCCTGTGAGGTCTGATGAGAGATCTATTTATAGAGGTTGTCCTAGCGGTGGCCGTTCGTTCTTTAATGGGACAATGACGTGGGTCGTGGAATAACGTCTCATTGATAGTGAGGAGAGTTATCCATTGTGCACCTACCTATTCCGGAAGGGAAGATCTCGTGGTGAGAATCTCGGTATTATGGGCACGACTCATTCCTCTCCGGAGAGAGCTCTGTAAGGGTACCGACATCTCCCTCGTTGGGAGATCGTATTGGTGCTCATACCGCATGCAATAATCTCTCCGGTGAGATGACGTAGCTTTGTTGGACCTTAATTGGGTCATGACATGTGCGCGGGCCAAGACTCAACCTGCCTAATTAGCCTGCCCGCAATGTACCGTATCGGACCCGTCATGGACCTAGTAATGTTGGGCCAGATTGGGCCTACGTTGACCTGGCGAGCATTCCCCTGCTCACTCCTATCTGTTGTGAGAATTAATTAATCCGTTTCAAATCCTGTGCTTGCATGGTTATCCTGGAATTTCCCATTAGTTTTTCTCGGTGATTTGTTATAGTTCTGTGTGTTGTTTCTTTCTTTTTTTTTAAAATCTTTGTGAATTTTTTATAATCTACAGGACCTATGTGGGAAGAAGATTCCACACGGGAATAAGAAGATTAGGGAGAAGGATACATGGAATTAAGGTGGTGCTCCATGCGGGAAGGATGGCCACACTATCCGCTCCGTATCCGATCCGTTTACAGATCTAATACATGCCGAGTCGAGCCTAGTTGGTTGCGACTCGGGCGTATCGTATCAGATCAGAGAGAATCTGATCCGATACGAATCACCGAGCCGACGAACCTTGCTTCAACGGACGACATCTGATCCATTGGGGGAGTACCTGATGCCCAGAATCAGCCAACCAAATGATTCCGAAGTCTGATTGATGCTAACAGGTAGAGAAGTGATTTCAATAATGAACGCTGACCTGAGTTGGAGTGAGTTCCCGCCAATCAGAGCCTGAAGTCATCTTGTTGGCTGGCTCCGGACGTCAGGTGGTCCGCTGCACAAGATGCCATGCCAACATAGTGCATTTCCGTTTTATCGAAAACATTACATCAGATAGATGGGAATTAGCTTCATCAAGTGATGAACAAACACATCTTGTGCTCAGAAAACGGTACCTTCCTGTTCATGGAAGACAAGCAAGACTTTCGTTCCAAGGAGCAAAGAAAAGACTGGATAAACACATTTACTGTTATGGGCATAAAGGAGATGTTACTGTGATACAACTGTACAAGAGGAGGGTGGAGCAAGAGACCGCCTGGACAATAATTATATAGATAACAAAACACCTTCACTGGACGCCGCAGATCCGAAACCCTATTCTGGGAACAAGTTTGAAGACCTGCTTGGGTTGTTGGCTCCATTCCCGTGCCATTACAACTTTACAAGTACTTGACCAGCATCCAAGCAACAGCAGCCAGGAACGCGATGGCCATGACCGCCCAGATGAGGGACATGCACGTGCATCCCCCTCCCGTGCGTTTGTTAAGTATGGCCAGTGTCTTTTGCACCCTCTGCATTGAAGCCCCAAACAAGACAACCGATCAATGCGTGTTTCATCTGCATTTTGCTTAGCAACATTCCTCTGTGCCATTAAAGACTTTACAAAAATAGCAGCTCAGTTAACCAAGTTGATTCGTAAAGATGTTCCTTTCATCTGGTCTGATCGGTGTGAGCAGAGCTTTTCAGAATTGAAACGGCTTTTGAAGAGGCCTTAAGAGTGTGCTGTTGGAGAGGCTATTTTAGCTCCAATAAATGACTTGATTCGTCGGCCTGGGCATAAGCTGACGACACACCGTCGTCTGCAGTAGTTAAGATTTGTTGTTGATTTTCTTCAAGGACTCGAGAATTGCGAGCCTCCTAGGGGTGGTTCTTCTTCTTTGTTGGGGCTCTGAAGATGGCTCCGTGATAGTGCACACGTTTGGGAAATTCTCTATTGTTTCCATGCACGGACAGTAACATTTTTGGAGTCTAGACGTCCAATCCCTTCGGGGGCTTCTCTATTCAGTTCCGATGTCGATGCGGGACCAGGCGAGAGATATGGACATGCGATTTTACACATCCACAAATGCCCCCCACCCACGAGCAACGCAGGGGAAGGATGAGACAAGCGGTGTTCGTGGGTGCGCTTGCCCTCGGGAGTTGTGTTCGGGGCTTCGATGCTCGTGGAAGATAACAGTCTTGCCTCGGTCATGTTGACCACACTCGCGTGCATATTGCATAGCAAATATTCCTTATTATATACATGCATATATACTTCATATTATTATTATACATATATCTTTCCTTTCTCTCTCTTTTCTTTTTTTCTTTTTTTTTTCTTCCTTTTTTTTTTGAACTCTAGATGTAAGCTTTGTCGAGGTGATGATCCAAGTGAGGTGGATCATATAACAGATGCAGCTTCAACTTCACATACTTTTCATTGAGTGAAAGGAAGGACTGCTCCCTCTTTTGCAATTCTTTACAGAGGGATTTTCTTTTCTGGGGATTTTCATGGCAACCGCCTATTCAACTTTGCTTCTTTACGTTTCTCTTCAAATGCTTCTTTCCTATTTTTCTCCTCCTCAACTTGCGCTTCATTTCAAGAGGACTGACTATTTGATGATCGAGTTTGGTGAAATTCGTCCCTCCTAAGATAAAATTTTCACTTTGAGTTTTTGTCTTGAAGGGCCCGAGCCAAGAGTGCGCCTCTCTTTCTCTTTCTCTTTCCCTTTTTTTTTCTTCTTTCTTCCTTTGGGATAAAATTTGGTAGAAAATTCGACCTAAATAGGTCGAATGAGTTATTCAACCTTAACCGACCTTAACCTTATTAGACCACGAATAATTTACTTGAACGTCCAAATTAAATCGAATAGGCGAATAAGATCTGAATAACTCATGCTAACTGGGCTTCTAACTGCTTTTCTACATAAGCTCTCTGCTACTCCATCACAAGAGGGTGCTTCACCCTCAGCTGTTGCTTCACCTTGCTCAAAACCTGTATACCGACAAGTCAGGCCTTCAAGAACAACGTCTAGAGGGTGGTAAACATTCGCACTGGAATCAACTTTGTTTGTGAACTTGGAAATCACATAGCAAATATCAAGTAGTATGAACACAAAATATCAATATCCTCAAGTTCCATGAATCAAAATCTATATTACCCACTCATCTGGAGTGATTCATGTTGAAGACAGCCCATCTTTTCTGCCACAAAATTGGACAAGAAAAGAAACCATGTATGGTGCCCACTCTGCATGCATCTGTCATCTCACAGATGAATATACTGTTCTCTTAATTGGCTGCACATTCTGGGCACCTAGAATATGGTGTCTAGCTAGTCTTTCTGAGTCTCTGACAAGTTGTGGGAAGGTGCATAACCAGCATGACTACCCTTGAAGGACGTTTGAGCAGACATCCTCCATCCCATTAGTCCGATCAGGTGAATTTTTTCTTTCAAAAAAAAATCTTACATTTTTTTCATATGATGGTGGTTCATTTGAATTACATCTGATCCGAATGATAAGATGGAGGATGTCAACTTGCGTCAGGTAAATTGCGTCTCTTCAGTAATTACCAAAGCCGGGGAAGGATGCTTCTTTCTCCAAGGTTATCCCACGTCTGTTCTTCCACACCGACCATTTACAAACAGCTTCCATGCACCCCACTAACGTCAGTTCCTAGATCAGCATTACCAGTAGTTAATCTAATCCCCCAGTAGCTGCCCCAGATGGGCACTACTAATTCAAAACTCCCTTCTCGCATTTAGTCAACCTAACGAGCCAAAGATAACACACAAGCGGAGATTGTTTTTTAAAAAAATTATATATATTTCTTTTATTTCCAATCTTGCAAACGTCCTGATAAAAATTCGACAGCATCTCCGCTAGACCAGGAGTGTTCGGGGGAGAAGTGGAGATCTGCCCTCAATGACAGACTCCTAAATGCCGGGAGGTCAAACATGACAACCGACAGACCCAAATGGACGGAGATCCCGAGGACGAGCCTACGAGAGGTACCGATGTTCCACGGACCTTTAATTAAAAACCTAACAAATACCCAAATAGATGTGGGCCCCGAGGGCTAGCCTACGAAGGGTTTCCATGTGTCCATGGGTTATCCAAATCGGGCCACTGTTCACCATTAAGACAGTTAATGTTCACTCTGGGAGTGGTAGCCTAAAATGACATGACAGAAATGTTTAAATGGCATAAAAAAAGGGTTGGCACGGTGTGGGTTTAACCGGCGCGCTAGATGGAAAGGGGGATTAAAGTGGCATGCCAAATGGAGGGGTTTTATCCGGCACGGTGGGTGAGGTGCGCACCGAATTAGGCCGGGCCGTGAAGATAAGGCTAAGGATTTGAGGGTTTTGAGTGTGAGGCTATATCGGCACGGTGGGAGGCAGCGTCGGATTAGGATGAAACAGAGTACCGAAAATGGGAAACAGAGTGCCAAAAATGAAGGAAAAATGAGGAGATTAATCAGTGAGCAAAATTTATTTTCCCTTTCGTGGGCATCTGGAGGCTACATCTAATGAATATAGATGAATCTCTCGATTTATGTGGGGCTAAATTGATGAAATGGTAGCAAAAATACTACCACTATCCTGGGCGGCGAACACTGATAGATAATTTTAGATCAAAGGCATCAGAGTGATTTTCCCCTTTATCAAGGTTGTCTAGGGACCGCATCTAAGAGATTTGACGGATCCCTGGCATCTCATGGGGATTTAAATCACAGAAACTTATTGGGAAACATCCAACACATATAATCCCAAAGGGGCAACTCGTCCAACCCATGGATGCGCCCTGGCTATCACATACACGCAGAAAGAGATAGAAAGGGAAGAGTAGAAATGGGTGAAATGCTACGCCCACTTTTCGGTCCACTCCGCGTCATCTCCGCTTCATCTCCATGTTCCATTTCACTTTCGCTACACCTCCGCTTGTTCCACTACAAAGAGGACATTAAGGAGGGGCATCTTTTGACACCCATTTTATGACCAATTAGTTGGGTCATCTCCTTACTCATTTTAATGGTGCTCCGAGTTGTTCACCCTTGTCAAGTCTTCTTGGGCATGATTGAGGTCTCTTTCATGGGTCATTGCCTTCCCTGGTTGGGTCTTATCCTTGTTTTGTTGCTAGGCAAGCACTTCCGTGTCATTTATCACCTTTTTGTACATAACGCATCATAACTGGCATGTTATAAGTCATATAACACCCCTCATAAGGTCCGTTATAGTCCTCCCACCGTCTCATTCATCGTCTCATTCAGCGTCTCATATTGCGTCTCTATTATTTAACGGGCCTATACCCATCCGTTATTCACATCATATAACGCCCTCAGCCTGGTCCGTTACCTTCTCTCAGGGCGGAGGCTTCCGTCTCATCCACTGTCTCATTCACCGTCTCTCCTTCCGTCTCATCTAGCGTCTCTATTGTTTAACAGATCTATGTTCATCTGTCATACATATAACATAACGCACGTACCCTGGTCCGTTATATAACCCCAAAGGTCGAGTCTACCACCTCCTCCACCGACTTCCTTATTGTCCCAACCACCATCTGCCTGGACGTCTTCATTTCCATGATGGATCAACTTCGACCCGTTATATTCTCACTATAACGCCCTTGTTCCGATCTGTTATACTCGCCAGAGTCCTAAGTCTGAATGTTTCGCCTGTTGTTCTTATCTTCTGTTGGATAAGGTTACATGACGGACTGACGATGGCGCGTTATATTCACATGGCGGTCTATCGTGGATGCGTTATGTCAAACAGAAGAGTTTTAGCAGAACTGCTCTTCTCTGCTACTCCGTGGACGGATTACAGGGTTTGATTTCTTGATTTCTCCCTCAAATCTGATCCTTAGAACCTTCTATTGGTTTCTATGGACTCTTGGGAGAATTATCTTCAAGATTTAATGAAAAGTGCATCCACATCCCCCTAAGCCCAGACTCGACTGTACGTGGGGGCCCTATGGTAACTAGCCTAACAACCGTCTCGCTCGGGTAAGCCGCACCACCACTCCTAGGTAAGCCAGTACACGCCTGCCGTAGGAAAACTACGACTAGTGGGGGCTCACAGAACGTGAACACAGAAAACCACGCATGCACCCGTCGCGATTAACACAAAGGAAGAAGTGCCTCGCAGCCACTAGACTCTAGATAATCCACTAGACCTATTAAATTCAACGGTCCTTGAGTCACAAGACTCGGGTCAAGACCATCGCACGTCACGGCACTGCACCGTCGATCAGACCTAATCCCTAGGTCTGAAACCACAATGACACACGAAAAATCCCCAGCCCTAGGCTGGTCAACTGGACTCACAGTCCAAGGCCATACACACGGCTCCCTCGGAACTCGGAACACACACAGGGTCACTCGAACCCCAAGACTCATGAGCACGTAAATCAAGGTAATGCGGTACCTCCAGACACCCCTAAAACATGAACACGAAACCCACGGTGTCTGGGATGCTCACGGGGTCATAAGTCGATCATTGGATCTCAACCAGACCGACAGGAGATCAACACAACGCAAAATGGACACGGCGAGGACGAAAACCACCTAGCGGTCCTATCTTGGACCGTTAGGGATCTTAGCGGTCTACCTCTGGACCGCCAAGGTCAGCCTAACGATCTATCCCTGGACCACTAAGCCCCAGAAACTCGCAACCCACTAGCGATCACTCCTCGGACCGCATGGCAGAGCCTAGCGGTCTACCCCTGGACCGCTATGGAATCTGACGATCTATCGCGCAACCACTAAGCTCGAACCGACATACGGGGACACTAGCGGTCCACTACTAGATCGCCTGACACCCTAGCGGTCACTGGAAGGACAGCTAGGTCATCCCGAGTGTGAAATCGGCGCATCACCCAAAAAATCCCATTCCACACCCCGTTCACACTCTTGTGAAGGGAAAAATAAGGGGAAACTAGTCCCCTATCTCTCTAGCACGTAAATTTCATTTTCGTTAGTTAAATTATTAAATTGCATAGTTTACTTCTTGCTCGTTTTGAATTTCAATGCATAACTACACTATCATTTTAACCCTTTCGAGCTTCCCAGCTTATGGGTGGCGGTGTAGGACCCAAATGTTATCGGGTTTGACCCGGTATCTAGATCTTGGGTCGTTACAGATGGTATTAGAGTGTTGCTGTGGAAATGCATGGGAATTCAGAACAATTGCAGTGCTTAAGTGTCTAGAGAGTCTAGTACAGTTGGCAGCTAGCTTAGGGTGGTTTGTTTTATTTACCCTTTCGCATTTTTTTGTAATGTTTTTAAGGTTTTGATGGCATCGAGGAGGCGGACTGGATTGTTGCTTGAGGTGCCAGCGGGGGGCTAAGAGGAGCCGAGCGGGGAGGAATCGGGTAGAGAGTTGTCTCCCCCAGTGGTAGAGGCCCCAGGTGTGCAAGGTCAAGCTGAGTTTTATGCTAGTATGCATTGATTTTTTACGCAGTAGGTGAGTCGACAACGTCATGGTCAGGAGGCTAGAGAGGGCAGTTCATCGCATGGTGGTCGTGGGTGTGTTTTGTGAGAGTTTCTATGCCTTCATCCGTCGGCATTTGAAGGCTAGCTGGATCTTGATGCAGCGAGATCGTGGATTGATGCGATGGAAGGTGTATTCCGATCGATGGAGTGTGCAGATGATGAGAAGGTGCTCCCGGCGAGCTATCAACTACAGGGATCAACTTTGTCATGGTGGACTACCGATTGGGAGTCGATGTTCCAATCTCGTCTGTTGCGGCAGGTTCCGTGGCAGAAGTTCCTTGCAGGATTTAAGCGAGCTTTCAACCCGGAGCACGTCAGGACGAGAAGGATGTATTGTCACGCCCTGAACCAATAGTAGCAGGAAGTAGTGCTCAGAACGTACAGCGAAACAGGCATGATAGCAAGAGCAAAATATACAACCATAATTTACACATGGAGGCCACGTTAATTTGACAAAAATATAATTTTATTGATGATTGAGAATTTATTTTACAATTTGGACTCAATAAGATAATATTTGTACAGAAACTCGGGGTCTTACAAGCCGGCTAGGAGGTGAGGAGGTGCACCCACGATCGATTCCCCATGTCCCTTTTCAAGTGTGATCACATTGTAGCGGCTTCCCATTAGGCCGTATCTTCTTCCTCATTTTCCAAGGTACACGGCTCCGTCTTCTTCCTTCATTCATCCTTTTGGTGTTGTAGAACCTTGGTGGCGATCACGGTCGGGTTCCTCTTCTTCATCGCCTCTTTGCTTTTTATGCAATTTCATGTTTACATGCATGTTTACATGTTCATAGTTTGTGGGGGCGGGGAGAGGTTGAAACATCTTACATTCTATAGGGTGAAGCCCGACACTAGCAAAACTAGCATTAAGAATCACGTACCGCACCTTCGAACCATGAGGCAGAAGAGCAGCTACACCTGAAAAGACAGGGGTGAGCCTCGTCTCACTGGCTTAGTAGCGGTCCCGTGGACCCCCACCACGAAACAACAGTGGTAAAATAGCAGTGCTAACAACAACGTCAATGCAGGAGTAACAACAATAACGAGAGTGACATCCATAACGACAATAGTCGAAGAAAACCATGGCTGAGACGCAAGCTACTCCTATCGATAAGAAATACAAATTCTTGTACGCACAACTGGGAATAACCGAACTAATACAACAAAACTCTTACTTGAAGAACCATGTCAAAAAATATTCACGTTGCACGAGAACCACACGAGTCACAAGAATTACGTGTCATGTGACAAAAGTACCTCCTCACTAGAAGCAAGGTCAGAAGTGTCCACTGACGTCTTACACTGCACCTCGGGTGCCTCCCACCTGCCTCGAGCACGGTAACTGAGACACCATAATAGTAACTAAGAAGTATAAGGACTAGTCAGGGTCACGCTCGTCAGCGCGGGTCCAACGTCCCCGACCACGTGTGCACACACAACCTCAATACCTTGAGTCAGGCCTCTCGTTGGTTTTTCCCTCCCGTTGGACTCTAACGGCAAGACAAAGGGGCCCTCGATAACTAGCCTAAAAACCGTATCTACCAGGACTACCCTGCCACCACTCCCAGGTGGCCCGACATGAAGTGTTGTCAGGCTATGACTAGTGGAGGCTCACTAGACGTAGAGACTCTCTAAAGAAAACACTGAAGTACGGACATGCCATGCATACACCTGTTACACATGCTACTGAACATAAGGTAGCACGATGCTACCAGACTCAGGATAGTCAACTAGACCTACTAAACAACGATCCTTGAGTCACACGACTTGGGTTAAGATAGTCGTATAACACGACAACATGTCATCAAATCAGCCTAGTCCCTGGGTCAAAAATCACTATAAAACATAATGGAAGTGACATACGTCAGCCGGATCCATTCACCAATCAAAAGTCCTCAGCCCCAAGGCCGTCACGACACCGCATAATGGGAAAGCACGGAACATGAGGGGTCACACGAGTCTTCATACTACGTGGACATGCGAACCGAGGTAATATGATACCTCCAAGCATCCGAAACACAGTCCCGATCCCAACGGGACAACCAAGACACTCACAATGTCAGAAGTCAACCACTGGGTCACAACCGGGTTGACCGTAGACCACAACGACTCTTGTGGATGTTGCATAAAGTGTGTTTTGATGATGTCTCACTCTAAGTCATTGATGAGTTTAATATGAACTTCATTGATGAGCCTGATATGCACTTGATGATGTCAAAGTATATGTAGCTCAGGTCAAGCAGTGTGAAGATAGCAGCTAAAGGTAGCAACAGCAGCAGAAGATAGAAGCTCAAGGTAGCAGTACCAGAACTGAACCAGCAAGGGGAGTTAGGTCGACCAAACTTACGAAAATTGGCTAGTTGCAAAAGTCTCAGAGATCGGTTGACCGGAATTGCCAGCGCTGGCCAGACAGAAATGTTTCGGAGTTCGGTCGACTGCCTCTTAGCTTCGGTCGACCGACTGTGGCGAGCATTCCCGATCTGCCGAAGCTCTATCCGAGCAACTGTAGCGCTGTCCGAGTAACTGTAGCATGCCCGAGCAACTGTAGCCAGCATTACGAGCAACTGTAGCTAGTACGCCGAGCAACTATAGCTGCAATTTCGTGCCACTGTAGCCAGCATTCCGAGTAACTGTAGCTAACAATTTCGAGCTACTGTAGTTAGCTCCGAGCAACTATAGCAAGCTCAATCTGTCAAAGCTCCGAGCAACTGTAGCATGATCTGTCAAAGCTTCGAGCAAATGTAGCAAGCTCGATCTGTCAAAGTTCCGAGCAACTGTAGCAAGCCACTCTGAGCAACTGTTGCAAACTCGATCTGTTAAAGCTCCAAGCAATTGTAGCACGATCTGTCAAAGCTTCGAGCAACTATATCAAGCTTGAATTCATGAAATCATGCTCGGGAGTCGAGCCGTGTCAACAAAGGTCGAATATATTAAAGCCAAGGCAATTGCAGAGAAGCTCATACTTATGCAAGCCTAGTTCTAGCGAAGCTCTGATTCCATTGTGCACACATCACGAGCAAAGCTCGGACAAGCATGACAAAGCTCAGATTTCATCTTGCACACATCTCAAGCCAAGCTCGGTAAAGTTCGAACCAAGCTCGAACTCCATCTTGCACACATCTCTAGATAAGCTCAGATAAGATCGAATCTCATGTAGCCAAAGCTCGGACCTCGTGATGAATGAAGCTTGGACCTCTCCAAGATAAGCTCGGATCCCATGTAGCCGAAGCTTGGACCTCATGAGAATGAAGCTCGGACCTCTCCAAGATAAGCTCGGATCTCATGTAGCCGAAGCTCGAACCTCATGGGAATGAAGCTTGGACCTCTCAAGGCAAGCTTGGACTTCTTTAAGGCGAAGCTCAGACTTTATGAAGCCTAAAGCTTAGACTCTTTTGGCAATCATGCTCAGGAGTTGTCTCCGCAAGCTCCTCCAGGAAGTCTTCAAGCAGGGTTGAGGTCGGGAAAAAGGTTCCTAGGACAGTCAACTGTTCTTGTCATCATTGGCTTGCCACAACAACCTTTCTGATTAGTTGATATGTCAGTTTATAAATATGAGAAAGGTCACCTTTTAGAGCAACCTACTTTTTACATCCTGATGAGGACATCTCATGCCACTCTCTCTGGCTCGAGTCGCCTGCAACGCTTTGAGGAGGACCGACTATGATTATCACATTTTATCTTTCTTGTTGAGTCTTATTTCATGTATTTTCCTTGAAATATGTGATTTTTTTTATGCTAGTGTCGTCCTGGCAATGAGGGTACTCCCTATTTCGTTTGAGAGTCGCCCGAGGTTGGCGTGCATAAAGGGGGGTAGACCTTGGCTAAGCACTTCTCACCTACGTGATGGGGCTTCTCCTAGGGCCATACCCTGGGTACGCTCTAGTCCTTTGAGGGAGAAGTGGAAGAAATCTTGGGGGTAAGTCTAGCATAGGGGTAGAAGCTTTTAGGGCTTGAATTCCTTTCATGACGACCCATTCAGAGATTCGGTCTGTTGTGCCGGGTCTTTGTGTCTGTCATCGAACCTTTGTCCACTCTAGGCACACATACGACCAGGCTTATGACGTCCCATGGGAAAACTGTACTGCCACTCTTGCCATGCCTAGTTTGTTTTTGTTTCTTTCATAGAGCAATTTTGACATTGTAGCTTGTGCTTTTGATAGAAGTGGTGGCTTTTGCCTTGATTGATGCTCTTTACTTTTGACTTGATTTTTCTTTTCTTTTACTTGTGGAATCACGTCATAATGGACTGCCCCTATTTGAGATCTCCTCTCATTAGGGTGTCTAGATTGGTCATCTCTCCCTTATTCACTCCTTGGACCTATGCTTGGCCGAAGAGAGAGAAGCATGGACCTTTACTTTCCCTAGGCATGGCCAAAGGACAGACGATGTCATCTAGTAGAGGAAACACCTGACCAGAGTTGACATGTAGTGTGTGATTGTCGCCCTCGGGATCCTCCTTAGTGGCCAAGGGAAGAGACACCTCGTTGCCGGGTTGGCACTGGTCTTGACTCTATGGGAAAAAATGCTTAAGATACAACTCATTCCAAGCGTGAGACAGCTCCTCACCTTCCGCGTTAACAAGACGATATGCGTTCCCTGGATAGGCCTCTCTAATGATGAATGGCCCTTCCCAGTTTGGTTACAATTTTGATCTAGGACCTGCAGACCTAATAAATTTATATTTCAAAACCATATCTCCTATTTGAAATTTACGCTTAATTACATTCTTTTGAAAATAACGCGAAATCCTCTTTTGATAAACTAAAGGTCACCGGGCTACGACTAGTGGTTCCATCACAAGGAAAGAGAATGTAATTCTATCGGGATCAAAAATAATGTAATAGTTTATAAAATATTTTAAACATGGTGATAATGCAGCAATTAAAGCATAAATAAATGAATATGCTAAGAAATTAAAACTGTAGGAGTCAAGCGGTTTAGACAAGCCCGCTCAAAGGGTTACGCGGTTAAGGCGGGGCCGCTCAAGAGGCCAGAGCGGTTGGGCCTTAGCCGCTCGAATGCTAACCTCAACAGGTTCTATGGTTATGGGCGGTTGAGAACCAACCGCTCATGCAGTTAGGCGGCTAGGGACTATCCGCTCAAGGGACGTAGGGGTCCGTTGGGCGGTCGGTCGATACGCCATTCAAGAAGATTGAACAGATCAGTGGGGGCCACTCTAGTGTTGCCATCGTACAGTTCAAAGGGTATGAATGGTAGAGGGTATACCGTTCGCGGTCTGGAGCGGTCTGAGGTGAACCACTCAAAGGGATTCAGCGGTCTGGAGTGGATCGCGGGAAGATGAATGGTCTCCTAGTGGACCGTTCTTCCACTGCCACGGCGAGAGCGGGGTCTCCACCGTGGGAACCCCTCCCGGTATGCTCAAAACGAGGGGAATGGAATTTCTAGCTAACCTGCCATGCTAAACCAACCATTCAACACCCATACATGCCATCAAAACTTAAAGACAATGTCCATGGAATCAATTTCAGAAAATTAGGCTAAAATACAATAACATGGAATAATGCACAGAAAATGAGAAAAATGGCATCGGACGGCGATGCATGTGGCACCAAAACGTTCCTAGCAAGGCGAGGAGTCCATCCCCCTACCTATTGCGCGATGAGGTCTATGTTCCGGTGCCAAACGAATGACGGAAGCCCCGACGATCTCATGTCCCCACGTGCCTCCACACACCGCGGATCAAGACGAGGTCAGCGTCCACACAATCCTTGCGTCGAGCCTGTTCCAATGGTACCTCCCGCGCCTCCGTCTGCGGCCGAATCGACCGAAACCGAGAGAGTGGGAGAAAGAGGAAAATTCAATTTATTAATAAATTCAGGTTACTACACCATGTCTCGATCATGTATAACAGGGACACTGAGCCGCCGAAGCACTAAATCTCGTTAGTAGGTAACCTGAGTCACCACCTCTCAAGTGACAGGAGCACTACCCACTAGAAGTAAGGTTAGATGCGTCCACTAACGTTTAGTCCACGCCCTAGGTGTCTCCCTACTCGCCCCAGACAAAAACTAAGACACTATAACCAAGTAACCATAGAATAATGACTAGTTAGGGTCGCACTCATCAGTGAGGGTCCAACGCCCCCAACCACATGTGCACACACAAACCAACTACTCTAAGTCAAGTCCTCTAGGTAGTTTTCCCCCCAGTCAGAAGTCAGGCTATAAAGGTAAGGGACCCTATCGTAACTAGCCTAAAAATCAACTTATCCGGATAGCCGCCCTACCACTCCTAGGTCAGTCGACACCAGTGTGTCATAAAGAAGGCTGCGACTAGTGGGGGTTGTAGGTGCTGAAAAGGGTGTGCCTCTCCGATATACTGCTGGGCCTATAGTGCACGGATTAGATGAAATAAAGTGGGTGTGATCACTAGAGACTTATACCTGAGCCTCACAAAAGTAATGATAACAAGTGCCTTTGGAATGGGAGATGTGGGTTCTTCCTATCCTCACTCTCGATCGGCTAAGAATAGGGAGCTCTGCGAGTCGGTGATGAAGTTCCTACAAGTTAACCAGCAAATAGAGAAAGCAAACTCCTTAGACTTTGATAGCGTAGTATATGCTCAAACCAAAAAGAAAACATGAAATTGGAGGTGATCGTACCGAGAAGAGGGTTGGGAAGGGGGATGGCCGAGACTTTCGATGTCACGCCCCAACGTGGAATATCGAGGTACGATGAGTCCTAACACTCGTGTCGATCAGAGCATAATATATAAAGGGGAACCAATTACAAAGGAGATAATGACAAAGGGACACTATTATTTCATCGAAGTAAAGTTTACAACATTATTAAGCCTTAAGAGGCATAATACAGCTTCAAAATACACTTAATTCTCCTGATTAGTACCAGATAAAACTACCATCATGTGATTTGTGTGGTGGAGCGAACTACTCATCCCCTCCCTGAGGAGGTTAGCGCTCTCCTACACCCCACATTGGTCAGTTCAAAAAAAAAAGAGAGAGAGAGAGAAGAAAAAAAAGAGAAGAAAAAAAATCAATGAATGGTGATACATCCGCACGGCATTTCATTGTTAGGGCCACCCAAGTTGGCAGCTCAAAAAAAAAATGAGACAAATCCTGAGGCAAGGAGGGAGAATAAAATGTCTGTCTCGTTTATGGAGACCGGGAGGACTTCATTATTACAAATATCAACATATAATAGCCCACTGGGATGCATGGTGCCTTGCCGTCTTCCCATCCTACGGGGATATTCCCCATTTGTCCCACCAGGATTGATCCTCTACCCTTGATATGGGTCCTGGGCCCTGGCCAATGCATTCTCAATGCCCTTTGACGTTCAATCGACAATCACTCAAATATGCCAATAAATGTCACATTTGTCTAACGGGGCTCTCGCATCATTGCTGTTTCAGACTTGCTACCCAACATGGGCTAGTAAAACCTTTTCCTTGGCACGAGACACTCCGCCCTTGTCGAGCTCTAAAAACTTCCTTCTATCCCACCAGGCTGCGTCCATAAAGCCTTTTCTCATTGGCCTGAGGCACTCTGCCCTAACCAATCTAAAGAAATTTATCCTCTGTCCCACTAGTCCCACCGGGCTGTGTCCATAAAGCCCTTTCATTGGCTTGAGGCACTCAACCCTAGTCAAGCTAAAATTACCCTTTGTCCTACTAGTCCGTGTCCATAAAACATTATCTCTGGCACGAGGTACTCCGCCCTTGCTGAGCTTTGTAAACTACCCTTTGTCCCACTAGGCCAAGTTCAAAAAAAAAAAAAACTCTTGTCCCTTGGCATGAGACACTCCGCCCTTGCCAAGCTCCAAAATTACCCCCAGCCCCACAAGTGCAATAAGCAATCAAATTCATCAATAGTCCCACCGAATAAAATACATTGCATCGCAAATGAGTCTGCATCGGGGGGTCCATTCAGAGACCGGAGCTATTTATTTTGTAATTTTTAGTCTTCCTGTGTAGTTCTGTGTGAGCAGAACTAGAGCCCCGATACAGGTGCTGTCATGCCCAGATCTGATCACGCAATTTGGCTGAGGCATTCTTCATCCAGTCACCGACACGCTCCCATAAATGGCACCCTGATCGGACATCTGATCCAGCCATACCGACTTCTGCAAGTTTGCTATGCCGGGTGACCAAGGCGGGCAGAACTACTCGGGTTCCAATCGGCTCACCCGATTGGCCTCGACTTGCTCCCTCGTCTCCTACGAGTGTGGCCCGTCAACCCATGTACCAGTAGCCCCAAAATTTACTATTGTAGCCCTTTACTTCCTTGTATGGAGTGGGTCATATTTCTATAATTGTAGTAATATTTATTTGTTGTGTATCGGAGTTGTCAAATTGGGCCACAATTTTCTTCCCCACATGCTAGTCGTAGAGGTACGCGCATGTTCCTTACACTCGCATTTACTTATCTAGTATGCTATTATATATGATGCGTTTGTGAGATTAGGGCCATATCCAAATACAAATTACCGCGATTGTGAGAGTGAGAGCCATTCCTTAGCTCCATTCCTTAACCGCTGCGATCCCACGTTTCCCTCGCAAGGGACGATTGTCAGGCTAGTTAGAGTTTCTGTTGAGAGATGTCTCCAACCAGAGAACACCATGGTGGTTAGCCGCCCGGCTTGCCTTTAGCCTACTAGTGCTGGCCGCACGTCGAGTCCGTCGTATGTCTTAGCCCGGTCGCGTCATCCGTCCCGCATTAGGAGCACCTTGCTAGTCAAAGCACATGAGAGGTGCATCGACCTCATTATATCTGGAATGTTATGTATGCTGTTTTTAGGAGCTATGCTCTATGAAGGAGGGCTAACTCTGATAAGAGGATATTCAGGATGTGTCTTTGGTTGCTTGCAAGTCTGATCTTAGTTCTCCTTATGTTTCTATGTAGCTATCTACATTACCCCTCTTAGCTATCTTCACCTTCATAGAATTATCCATCCCTATTCACAAATCTAGTCTCTAGGACCAACCCAACACCTCCACTCACAGCAACCATACCGAATTCTAATGGGGTTGCACCTTCATGGACTATCCCACCTCCCACCACCGCTCCTACAAGATTCACTCCTACCACCATCAAACTACAAAGTGAAGAGAGTTCGCACCCATCCCATCTTCCACTCCCTACCCTAACCCAACCTCACCCGGCCCATCAACCACTCCCCACCCTTGAGGAAATCCAAGATCACACCAATGGGGAAGAAGGGCTTTACATCTACCCCACCCCACATAGTCCGGATCTCCAAGAGCCACATACCTTCACACATGGCACCATAACCATAGATGGGTCCCTACTCAAACGGCTCAACATAGTCCCCACCCTCCATAGCTTGCACACATACCCCCTACCCATGGGACACCAATCCTTAATGGTGCCCCACTGGCTTCCCCACACCGCTTATCAAATCGCTTATTTTGTGAAAGATTTGGGAGACTTGGTGGATTGCCTACACTGGCAAGTCCACTTGACCAGTCTGCTAGACAGGGAGCCATCAAGGCCTAGCACTATTAATTTCACTTGCCCCGCCCTTGGTTCCATCACTGCCATCTGCACGAGAGGCCACTACAGTAGTGAGATCCTCCTCCTTCTCCCCTTAGAGGAAGAACTCATCCCGATCCACTCCCACCCCATCATCATTCCAGGCATGAAGATCAATCAACCCACTGAGGTCACTAGCCCAAGTGTCATGTTGGAGGAAGATGAACCACCAACTTTGGAAGACCTTGAAGGCATAGAGTTCCTCGCTCTAGGTGGCCCTTTCCATGATCCCTTTGACCCCTTCCAATGGGAGCTCAGGTACCCACGTGGCTCACCCTCATCATTCTCCACCCACTACTTCCTAACCCTGGCCATAGGGATTGACCAAGCCCGCCTCTTCCTAGACCCGGACCACAAAAGGGAAGTCGTGACCATGAATGACATACACCTAGTGTAGCGCCCGTGATTTAGTGGATCCTTAGCAGTCCGAGTCTGAAATTTATCCCATGATTTTAGACGATTTGCCAGACTGCGCAACTGGAGCCTGTGGAGCGACCTGAGCGCCACCACTTTCTTTTAATAAAATCGTGAAAGTCTATTTTGGTATACTCTTGCATGCTCAACGGCTGCCAGACGCCTTTCATCTATGAGTTATAATTGTTCAAGGAGAGACTCGTGGCGCTCGTCAATTGATAACTCCTTATCCAACTGGACTCTAAGAGAGGGTATAAGAATTTCATAAGGGACTACCGCCTCCATTCCATAAGTAAGGACAAAAGGAGTCTGCCCGGTAGGTGTATGAATGGAAGTGCGATAGGCCTATAGAGCTTCAATTAGCTTCTCTGGCTAATCCGTAAATTTATTAGCTTCACATGTTTTCTTAATGATTTTGATGAGAGTTTTATTTGTTGCCTCTGCTTGCCCATTGCCCTACGGATAATAAGGAGATGAATGATGCAATGTAATGTTATACCTATTACAGAGGTCCAGAAGTTCTTGAGAGATGAATTGTGGTCCGTTGTCGATCATGATGGTACTTGGGATGTCGAACCTTACGATGATGTTCTTCATGATGAATTTATAGACTGTTGACACTTTAATCTCCACATAGGCTTCCGCTTTCGCCCACTTGGTGAAGTACTCCATGGGCGTCAGTATAAAAGATTTGGGTTTGGCAAGGAGGTTGGGATCACCAAGAGGTCTAATGGTATCAAAAGCCCACATGGAGAAAGGCCATGGGGAGGATATAGGATGGAGTGAAGAAGCAAGAGAATGAATTTTATCGGCGTGCAGTTGGCACTTGACACACCTTCGGACATAGATCGAGCAATTCTCTTCTAGAGTGGGCTAATAGAAACCTAGCCTGAGAATCTTCTTAGCTAACATCTGGCTATTGACATGGCCACCACACACTCCGGAATGTGCCTCTTCGACAATCTTCCAAGATTCATTATCATCAATGCATCTAAGCAAAATGCCAATAAGACCCCTTTTATAAAGCACCCCTCCAACCAAGGTATATCTCTGAGCCACTCTTCTAATGGCCTTCTTTTCTTCTGCAGTGGCTTCTAAACCCCTCTAGGAGGGGTTTATGCAGATTAGACCAGCCCCTTGGGCTGGTCTACCTAAACCCTCCCTCCCCCACTCCGTAAACACATAAAAAATATATTTTTTAGGTTTACCCAGACCAGGTTGAACCCTTCAACCTAGTCTACCTAAACCCTTCCTCAACTCTTCAACTTCCTCTATAAAAATCCCTTAGAAGCTCAAGGGGTAGAGGATCAGAAGAAGATTCAAGCATCAAGGCTTCAAGCACCAAGGCTTCAGCAAGGAGAATTGTGTGTGGGTGACTTGTTCATTGGCTACGCACGCCGAGGGTATGTCATTTGTACTTCCCTCACACGATGTTTAGCCATGACACGCATGTCTATCCCTGCCACTTGTGAAGCGCTATGACAAGGGTGAATGCCCCCTCATGCTGGGATTCCCCCTCACACGCCTATCGACCGTGACTACGCACGCGTCATGACGCCATACCTCTCACAGTTGTGAGGCCGTGTCCAACCACTTCACTCGAGCCATGATTGACCCTTGCCCCGTCGTCAGCCCGTGCTTTCTCCGGTCACCCAGTTATAGCCCCCCTTCTTGGCGAACCAGCATGGTCTACGCTATGGGAAGGGGCCTCTGTAAAACACGCGGACATCTGCTTTGTCACGTCTTGACTCGGGGGCCAATCACTGTGTCGGAATTGTCCCACGACTTGCACCAGTTGTACTTCGGCCACCATGACCCACCTGTAAAGCTCATGCGGCCCTCATAAATTATATTGCCACTTGAACGAATGCGCCCACATCCATGTTTGGCCCCTGATTCCCCTCGTGCTGCCTGACGTGAACCTCCAGCACCTCGGACCTCAACCAACACCGCACGGCCTAGCATGAACCCATAGTTGTGAAGTGCTCCCTGCCTCCATCCACGACTTCAGACACATACGGCTCTCTCTTCAGCATGGAACGAAGGTGTTCAGATTCAATCTGATGTAAATAAACACCGACTGCTTGCGATCAGTGGGGAAAGACGTCTAGTACATGACTCCCCACAGTCGCCTGCGCACTCGCACTTATGGAACTGCCCTTCCCTCCACGTGTCTCTCACCTCCCGAGTTCACGTGCCGCGCCCTGGCGGCGCTTCCCCTGTCAGCTTTTGGTTCCATGGGTGAT
Source organism: Amorphophallus titanum (assembly GCA_024336825.1). Taxonomy (NCBI): domain Eukaryota; kingdom Viridiplantae; phylum Streptophyta; class Magnoliopsida; order Alismatales; family Araceae; genus Amorphophallus; species Amorphophallus titanum. The sequence continues at coordinate 374,357 of JANBPO010008365.1, read as the reverse complement.
TGTTGAGAAATTGACTGGCACACCCGCACCCTAGCCATGTTTCCCCAAAAGTCAAGAAACCTCCCGTGCCACTTGGTCTCCCCTCGGCTTTAGGTAAAAGGTGAGTGTATGGTGCCACCTTGAGAAAGATACGACCATGAGAGGAAGTGCCCGAAGTACGCTAGATTCTGGCATCTCCCCCCGTCGCCTTATCCCACCCCTCAGTCTGATCACCGCACACACATGCGCCCGGGGCCCACACCCACCGCGTGCGAACAAAAGGATGGCACGCCTGGTGGGACGTCTCCCGCCTTCCTTATTTTTGCTGAAGAGAAAGCCTATGCCAGCCCTGAAGTCTTGGTACCTTTTTTCTATCCTTGAAGGAGAGGCAAAAGAGAGCACTTGTTCACACTTCTCAGTATCTTCTAGTTAGCACTTTAGTTTCCAGACTTTGCTCGACGACCGCCAACGGCCGTAGCCCCTACCCTGTCCAGTGCATTAGCAACTATGGTGGCCGTCACCTACGGTGCCATCGTCATCGCCAACCACACGCAGGTGGGTTATTTGGCCGTGCCGATTGCTTTCGATAGCTTTTCCCCGGTCGTTGGATCACCCTACTTCTTGGGTGTGGTCCTCGTGGCTGCTCCACAGCTACCCCCAGCTCCCGTGCTGTTTAGCACTACAGACACATCACATCAGTCACCAGTCTCAGCAGCTCGTCCGAGTGTCAGACTCGAGCCTTCCGCCACTGGTCCCTGTAGGGGTCCCGAACGAGTTCCCACCCAGGCAAGCACTAGCCCCTGGGCCCAGTCTCAACCGACTCCCGACGCGAGTCCCGCGCCCTGAGTTTCAGTATCTACTACGACAGTTCGCCCAGGCTTCCAGCCCCAAGCCCCAGGTAAGTCGGCATTCGATACGGATCTCCACCCCAAGATGCCTGGCTTACCAGTACCCCGCTCGGGCTTTCATCCCCGAGCCTCAGCGGAGCCAACTCCCCGCACGGATTCCCTAACCCAGGGGCAGGGTTCCCCAGCATCCTATTCGAGTTTCTCAACCTGAACCTCTGAAGAGCAATCACCTCACCCGGGGCTTCAACACTTGGTTCGAGGCTTCCCGATACGTAAATCGGGTGCACAACCCTGGGGTTCCCCAAGGTCGACATCCAACATAGGTCATCCGTGTTGGGCCTCGGACTTCCCAGCTCCGCTACGGGGTCACGTTCCCCACAACTCAGTGACGCCGACTCCCAGCATGGGTCTTCCTCTATGGAACGCGGTGACCCTGACGCTGACCGAAGGTTCTTCATCTTTCCTTTCGGTCCCGCTAGCTCTCCATCTAGGCTCACAGCCTTGGGTCGCTGATATTTCGGCACCCCCTGCAGTATTGGCTTCTGGCGCATGCCCGTCATCGCGAGCGTCTGCAACACTTCTATCAACTCAGGCGAGGGTTTACACTCGAGCGACCCAGTCGCCGGCCTTAACTACAGACTTCATGTCTTGGGGGCTGACGCTAGTGTTTTCGGTTGACGATTTTGTGCCGCCAGCAGCCACAAGCCGAGTCTTCTTGGTCTACCACCGTGGAGCGGGATCGTCCTTGGCTCCCTGGAAGAAGCATCGCTAGGTCCATAGAGGTAGGCAACTTGCTACTGCCACTAGTAACTCCAGCAAGACCATCCTAGTCAGTGATCTTCAAATTCACCTCGATGGGGGTAAGCCAATTATACCGCCAGAGTAGATCGTCTCTATGGTCCCTACCACCAACCGCTTTAGCCTCTTGTGGTGAACACGAGAGGACAAAGTGGAACTCAGAAGGGCAGACGCTTCGACAGCTGCACAGAGACATCAGCACCAACATGATACTAAAGCTCCCTAGTCCCATCAAAGAGACAACAATAAGGGAGCCCAACAACCTGACTTGCGAAGGATCTGGGTTACCCCGGAGGAAGCTCAAGCAGTTCGAAAGGCACGCCTTAGAAACCCCCTCTGGGCACTCAGACACGGCTGTGAACCCGTGTCACTCAGATCAAAGATGACATCCAAATAATGATAACAAACATGAAATATATTAAGAAAAAGAAATGATAAATCGGTAGCTTTTATTTTAACAATAATTTATGAGTAAACATATCTAAATAATGAGAGAATTTCTGATAATATTTTCCCCTCGTGAGTGAGTCGTAAGTGACTAACCCCATCTATTGCACATGATTGATAGCTTAAATGGCAATTCAATTATCTTATCAACTTTATTAGATAATGTTTGACAGTGTTCGGAGGTTTTGGTTATGCATAACACAAATCTTCTTTTAAGGAAGATATTTGCAAGTACATTATAAATGTAACTACTTAATTCATGACCGTCGGATGTTTCCATCCATGATCCGATGGTTGAGATTGTTCATTTGAAGGACCTCACGTTAACCTAGCAAGGTTGATCCTACGCGAGTCGCCACAACCCAAACCAGGAAACCTTTAGCAGCGGCTGGAGGAAGAGCTCAGATAGTAGCAGCTGAACTCATCGCGTGGGCAAGGCACGACGCCGGCAAACGTCGCCTAGCTCCCCGGTCCCATCGGCCATCGCGGTTGCGCCGTAGCTTGCAGCTGCACTGCTGTAGACTCGCATAGAAGCCAGGGCCCTCACGACGCTTCTTGATCCGGAGTACTGGAGTAGGAAGAAAATGGGGAGTAATAAGAGGAGATGAACAAGGACAAGATATTTTAGTTGGCGAAGGGATTCCGGAGGAGGGCCAAGAACTGCATTGAGGGAGCGAGTGGAGAAGGCAATGCAATACTCGTACTGCGACCGCCGCAACAAGAAGTGCGACATGCGCTCCCTTTGGATCGAGCGCATCAACGCCGGCACTCGCCTCCACGGGGTACAACCTTCCTCCTCCTCGTCTCTTTCTTTCCCGCACGACTTTCTAATGCCTGCTCCACTTCCGGCATGTCTACTACCTTTCCTCACCTCCGCTACCGGAATTTGCTTTCTAAGCCTGATTTGAAACAATCGATGGCGAGTAGTATGCACCGTCTTTTTTCTAGCTGAAATTCGGTAGTCCACTATTTTTATCTCTGATGTTGGATCCTAATTAATGTCTTTACGTTTATTTTACTTATTCAACTGACGACTAGTAGACAGGTCACTAGAGGTGAAACTCGACTCACAAAAATCACCAGTCGAAAGAAAATAGAGCGGCAGTCCACTCAGGATTATCCCTCAGCCTAGCGGTCCTCTCTGGACCACAAGGCGAGCCTAGCGGTCTCCATTGAGACCGCATGGGTTAGCCAAATGGTCAACCCATGACCGCAAGGGGATTGAGCCACAGTTGAGCCTAGCGGTCTGTCGCCAGAACGCTAGCCCAACCAAATGGTCCTCACTCGACCACAAGACAACAAGAAATGGCTGTGCCCCGACCGTTACCCAGCACGTGGCTCCCAATGGTCAGAAACACGCACCCCAAGGGTGCAACAGTCAAACGGGAGAAACGGTCGTCCAACGATCGCTAATCCGAGGTTAGCGATCTATCGCGTGACCGCCACCCTGAGCCTAGCGGTCCTGGGAAGACTGCTAAGGCCTGCCGACACTACAAGGTTTTGAAGCGGTCTCCTGAGGAAGGGCCGCAAAGCTCACCCGAGTGCGAAACTGACGGAAAACACCAAAAAACCCGATCCACGCCCGGATCATCGCCCAATGATGGGGAAACAAAGGGGAATCCATCTCCAACCCGCCTAGCATGATTCTATACCATTAGATCGGTTAAAAACCCCACAGAACGAGAGATCCGATGCTCAACCCCAAATCATGGAATTTAACCCTCCCGGCTCAAAAATGCCCCTCTCGGCCTCCCCACAGAACGAGGAAAGCGGTAAATAGTGTAAGGATTCGTCCCCCTACCTCAATGGAGCTCGAAAGCTGCCAGATCATCGTCGATCTTGAAATCACGCCTTTAAACCCACAATCTCCACGCGTCACATCGCGAGAATGCCATGCCATGATCACCACGCCGCCGCCATCGGTCCGCCGTCTGCAGTCAGAGGAAGAAGGGGGCATCACGGGCCACGCACGGGGGAGAAAGCCACGACCGGGGAGGGGGTTCTCCAACAAGAAAGAAGGAAGAAGAAGAAGAAAGAAAAAGAAGAGAAAAAGAAAAATGGAGGGGGATATTTATAGGTATGTCTTTTTTTTTCACCTTACTAGCCCTACTGCCCTTTTGGGTTTTCGTCAGGACTGGCCCCCTTTAACTTTTTCCAGTGCGCCCTTTCAGGTTTTCACACTGAGGGGTACCCATTTTTGCCTAAGGCGCCCTCACGGGTTTTCACCTTAGCCGGGTTAAAGCCTTTTTGCCATTGATTGCTTCCCTAATGGAAACAACCAAGTCCGCTGAGGTATCAGTATGTTTAACCCCCCTTTTTTTTGAGTAACTATGGTGCCAAAAGGCTGAAGGAGTGTGGCATTCCCAAAGGGACATGTGTGCCACACCGGTAGGACAAGTGGATGGATTTGATGGCCCTGGTAGGACGTGTTTAGCCAAATCCAAAAAATCGATAGGTCGAACGGGCTGGCAACCCATGGACGATATGCATAGGCCAAGCTTGGTTAGGACAACAAACAAGTAGGTTTAACAGTCTGAAAGGGACATGTGAGTTAAACTTGGGAATTGGTAGGTAAAATGGGTTGGCAGCCTGCGAGGGCATACTGAGGCCCAGCTCGATAGGGTGTGAGAATGGATTTGACAGCCGAGAGGCGGGTGGTGAGTCGGCAGCTCGAAAGGGCATACTGAGGCCAACCCCTAGAAGGTAGAATGAGCCAAAAGGCGTGGTAGGTTGGCAGCCCGAGAGGGCATTCTAAGGCCAATCCCTAGAAGGTAGAATGAGCTGAAAGGCATAGTGGGTTGGCAGCCCCAGAGAGCATACTGAGACCAATCCCTAGAAGGTATAATGGGCCGAGAGGCAAAGTGGGTTGGCAGCCCGTAAGGGCATACTGAGACCAATCCCTTGAAGATAGAATGTGCCGAGAGGCATGATATGTTGGCAGTCTGAGAGAGTATACTGAGGCCAATCCTAGTGGGACAAAATGTGTCGAAAGGCGAGTCGAGTTGGTAGCCCGAGAGGGCGTACTGAGGCCAGTCCCGGTGGGACAAAATGTGCTGAAAAGCGAATCGAGTTGGCAGCCCGAGAAGGCGTACTGAGGCCAGTCCCGGTGGGACAAAATGTGCTGGTCTAAAATTTTGTAAAATTAAAAAAAATATGAAAAAATCACCTACGTAATCCTCAGAAAGAGCACAACGCATCTGTAGCATCCCGGAGTCTCAAAACTAAATGGTTCACTCTCCACGGGATTCTGCAACTTATACATATTAAAAATCCGCGTGGATTGTAAAATATAACTCGGGGCCCACGAAAGCATCCGAAAGCACTCTGATTTTGATCCAAAGGATCCAAGGCATTACATCCTCCCCTCCTTTTAGAAAATTCATCCTCGAAATTGAATGAGCTAACAAGGACAAAGGTAAGAACAACCCAAACACTGGCTACGCTCTCCAAGTATCAGCCAAAGCTCGAACACTAACCACAACATCACGATAACATGAAATCACAATTCTCGAGAAATATAATTCAGAGGAACACTGCCTGACCAAGATCACAAGCAAGATCATCATGCTCTAGATCTCAAGGCAAATCGATCCACAAAATGAGCACGACACACCAAAGAACACAAGTCTAGCACCTCCGAAATAGGGCAGCATCGCTATCGTCTCACAAGGAAAGGAGACACGACTCATGCCATGAAAAAAAACCACCGACAACACTTGCATCAGCTCTTCACGAGGAAGACAAACATCTCAGCTGACTGCTCAGACCATGGGCTACCGCGGCATAACGACAAGCGAAACTGGCACATAGAATGCCAATGGTAGCACTGGACCACAAACATAATCTAGTTAGTCCTCACTCAGACATTACATCTAATTTGAGTCGCATGCTAACTCTACCATGGCAGAAGAGTATAGCACAACCAACCGACAAGATCACGGTCCACACGATGCCAAATTTAGACTCACAGGGAACTTCTCCCAAGCTGAACACAACCATAAACCAACAAATAACCTCAACAACACCTGTAAATCCCTGGCTCTGTTCTCAGCATAAAACCACGGGACACAACTGCAAGCTGGGTCACAACAAGGCACAATTACAACTGAACACATGGCTAAAGGAGACTAGCCACGCATAGCTTACCAACAAGGACCCACAACAACAATTGAACCTCATTTTTAAAATTTTCAAGCATAATGTTGGGGTGAGGAAGAGTAGGAGTGGGAGGAGTTCTTAAGGATTTCACAAAAGGGCTAGTGTCCAAGAGGCAAGGGGGGTTGGGAGTGAAATAGATGTGCACCTCAACACACAGATGATCATGAGACTCAGGTGGAATTGATCGATCGGCTAGTTGTAGGGTGTCATGGATGTGTATAGAAGTGTCGAGGTTAGGAACATGTAAAAGATTAACATCCTCCCCAAAATTATGAGATGCCCAATTAGAATGGATTTCAAGCGGGAGATCCGACTTCTCCTTTACCCAAAAAGAATGATCCATGCAAACACTCAATTCTCTCTGCATCATTTCATCTTTCTTATCCCTCACTTGGAACAAGGGCTCCTCAAATATAGGAAGGGAAATTAATGGAATTTGTTCATTCATTGGCAAATCCTCTTCCTCTTCTCCTCCCCCAACTTAAGATCAACAAACTCACCATTACCCTCCTCACAGATGGAATTGAGCTTCGGCTCCTTGGGCTACTTCTCAAGATTCACACCAAGACTGTTATCATCTCCCCCTAATTCATTCTCTTGGCATGACTCCTCCATAATCCCCTAATTATTTAAATTGAGAATGATATGATCTGCGGATTAGGGAATCATGAGTTGATCATATAAACTTTTATTATGCTTAAACTCAGGAAGTTGACATTCAAGGCTTACAGTGGGATAGATAGACAGTTGGTCCATTTTCATACCCATGATGGTTTCGTTAAGCTGGGTTAGACGAGCCCCCATTTTGGCAAAAGCCTATTGGTTGGCCGCAACGACTTGTTGGTTAATTTGAAAAGACTGCATGATGAGCTGATGCAATTCATTGAACTTGTCCTCCTTAAGATTTGTTTGTGGAGGGCATGGATAAGTGGGTTGAGGATCAGACTATGGTAGATAGTAATTTGATGGGTAATCAGTCTGATATTGATATGGCAGAGAGTATATGAACTATCCTCCACATTGGGCTTGATCATAAGAATTGTTTGGGTATTGATCCCAATGACTCCACCCCAATGTTTATATCCCTTTTTTTTCTCGAATTTCATGCTTCATCGTTTCATGTCCTGACCTTTTGGTTCTCGATCTCCCCCTCCCTCTCCCACGTTTGAACCCATAACTACTCGACCCAAGAACAAGAAAACCTTTTGATGCCACCAAAAATGTGGTCGTCCCCCCTTTTAACATCATCTTGATATAAGTGCCCTCTTTCATGTACCACCATGGGGCGTGTAGCCCCTTTTTATGAGTTGCGAGCACGATTGATATGAACACTTGTGGTCGTAATGTGGGTTTGCATCCAATGGAGGGCTACTACGGGGACTTAGAAGGGGGGCGCCATTTGTTGTGGGCCTGTGACACAGGGGATGCAAGTTATCCTTGTCGAGATCTCGAGATCTGATCTGCGACAGGGGTAGGGAGTACACTTGGCCGTGGGAGGGGGAGAAGGCAAGACCAGGGGACAAAGATCACATTCCTAGGGGTGGAGACTTGTAGTAAGGGCGATCCAAATCAAGCTTTCAGAAGTAATTTCCCTCCCCACTCCTTATCCTGCCCAATGCCGACCGATCCATCACGTAGTAGTCTCTCGGTTACCTAGAGAGTAAATATTTGTTTGGGAGTTGTGGGCGGGACCATAGGAAGGGAGGAGCAGGACACTATAGGGGGTTGGAGGTGGTAACTGTCTATGACCTCACTCCTCCTAGTAACCACACATCTCAAGATCTCATCACAGTGAACACATCATGTGATAGGACTTGGTTAATGGGGACATAACCCTTAGAGTTAAGGTCACCTCAACCGTTATGTCATCATTAGGGATGCACATCTCGAGAGATTACATAAGATACATCAAAATGACGTCTCACTGTGCAAAAAGATCACATCTTATACACACTCTTGATTTCTTGACAATTATATGTTTAAAATTTCAACAAAATTCGAATCCGTATTGATTTAATCAGATAATTATTCAAATAAAATATCTGATAGATAATTTAATTAGATATTAGATATCTAATTATTTAAAAATAAAAACATCATTTACATCCAACGCCTTTGCCTCATGTTAAGTTCCTTCTGAGAAAATAGGTACTTAAGGCTTTTGTGATCGGAGTACACAGTAAACTATTCTCCGTAGAGATAGTGTCTCCAGATCTTTAAGGAAAATACTATTGCGACTAGTCATGCACCGGGTAGTTCTCTTCATGTTTCTTCAGTTGTCTAGAAGAGTATGTAATGACTCTCCCTTTTTGCATTAAGACACACCTGAGGCCAATACAGGAAGCATCGATATATACCTCATACTTCTCTCCTTCAATAGGTAGGGCTAAGACCGGAGGAGTGGTCAAGTGGTCCTTTAAAGCTTGGAAACTTCTTTCACATTCTTCATTCCACTGGTAAGGTATCACCTTGCGAGTCAGCCTCGTAAGAGGAATAGCAATCTTTGAGAAGTCCTTGATAAAACGCCGGTAATAACCAGCCAATCTAAGGAAACTCCAAATTTTCATTGCATTAGTTGGTCGTTCGCAATTCTTCACGGCCTCGACCTTTGCAGGATCCATGAAAATTTCATCCTTCGAAACTATATGGCCCAAGAAGGATACTTCCTCTAACCAAAATTCACACTTGCTAAATTTAGCATAGAGTTGATTATCCCTCAAAATCTGTAATGCTGTCCTCAGATGCACTTGATGATCCTCCTTAGACTTAGAATATATTAAGATGTCATCCATAAAGACTACAACAAATTTATTCAGATGAGACCTAAAGATGTTGTTCATTAACTGTATGAAAGCTGCAGGGGTATTCGTTAGTCCAAAAGTCATGACAGTGAATTCATAATGTCCATACCTACTTCCAAATGTAGTTTTGTGAATTTCCTCATCCTTGATCCTTAGTTGGTGATAACCCGATTGAAGATCAATCTTTGAGAAATACTTTACTCCAGAGATTTGATCGAAGAGTTCATCAATCCTCAGCAGTGGGTACTTATTTTTGATAGTGAGGTGGTTCAACTGCCGATAATCAATACATAGTCTCATCGATCCATCCTTCTTTTTGACGAACAACACAGGTGCTCCCCATGGAGAAGTACCGGCCAGGGCGACACGCAGTTCCGGACGCTCGGCGGGGCACGCACCCAGGACCGCGACCCGGGCATCTACACCCGCGGCAGCCAGCACTCGTTCGTCGGCGACCAGTGGCGCGCCAAGACCCTGGGCGACACCGCCGCCGCCGAGCGGCTGCAGAAGCACTCCAACGCGCTGCGGGACAACGCGCACCTGCGCGACGTCCTCGGCGCCGGCGCGTCCACCGCCGGCGCGGGCCTCGTCCCGCCGGTGTGGCTCGCCGAGCAGTTCGCGCCGGTGCTGCACACGCGGCTGCGCCTGGCGACCCAGCTGCAGCAGGTGCCGTGGGCCGGCCCGTTCCCGTGGACGATCCCGGTCGCACAGACCCAGGCCAAGACCAGCTCCGTCGCCGAGGGCATCAACACGACCGAGACCGACCCGTACTACGGGACGATCACCGTCACGCCGAAGGCCGTCATGGGCTACAGCGAGGTCTCCCGGCAGATGCTGGAGGCGTCGAACCCGGCCGTCGACGCGATCATCTGGGCCGACATGATCGGCGACTTCTACGACAACACCGAGCTGGAGGTCATCGCCGCGCTGACCGCCCAGTCGTCGGTCAACACGGTGACGGTGTCGGCGGGCACGACCACGACCACGGACATCCTGAACCAGCGGGCCGGGATCCTGGACGCGATCGCGGCGATCAGCGACAACAAGGGCGGCGACGCCGACCTGTTCGTCGGCAAGGGCTCCCGGTGGATCACCTACCTGAAGTTCCAGGACACCGTCGGTCGGCCGCTGATCCTCGCGCAGTCGTACAACCCGCAGAACGCGATCGGCGCCGGCGGCGCGACGCAGGGCTTCCGGTCCCCGATCCAGGGGTCGCTGGAGAACCTCACGGTGATCACGTCGCCGACCGTGGGCGCGTCGACGGGGTTCACGCTGAACTCCAAGGAGCACCTGTTCTCGTCCAGCCCGCCGCAGCAGTTCACGTTCGAGCAGCCGGCCGGTCCCGCGTTGGTGCGGATCGGCGTGTGGGGCTACTACGCGGTGACGTTCGGCCGCCGGCCGTTTCTAAAAAGAGATTCTCCTATTTCGATAATTTATATAGGCGTCATGGTCTACAAGTCAATCTTCACCTAGGATAGCATCATAGCCTTCTATGTCGAGGCATATAAGGTTTTCTGGAAGATTATGACCTTCTACCATTACCTCACTATCGGGGTAGTGGGTTGTAAGTTTAGTTCCAGAACCTAACCGTGTAGTGATAGCTAGATCCGAAGGTAGAGGAACTGATGGAGCTGACAAAGTTTTCACAAAAGTAGTAGATATAAAGGAATGAGAAGCACCAGTATCAAATAACATGAATGCAAGATGGGAATAGATTTGAATGGTACATTCCATTAACCCATCATCCTTGGGCGCTTCATCATCATCCACAACAGTGTTAAGATGAGCCTTTCGCTTGCGTCCACCACTAGAAGATTGATCCTTCATGAGGGGGCAATTTAGCATGCGGTGCTCCCAGCTCCTACATCGCGAACATGTCCCTAGGTGTTTCTAGCATTCCTCGACTGCGTGGCCAAATTTCTCGCAAAATGTGCAAGCCGCCATGACATGCCTATCTTCCTCCTTTGCCTTTTTGTTCTTGTGGTAGCCACTACCACTCCCGTTCCGAGATCTCTTCTTATTATCACAGGATTTGTAAGGTTCTGTGATGCTGAACTTCTCCTTTTTCCCACGCCGATCTGACTTTCGCCTAGACTCCTCTCTTTTGCCTTTGAGTTTCCTGACCTTCTCTAATGTCCTTTTACATAGATGGGCTCGCTGGACCATCTCCGCATAGGTCCAAATATTTTATGAGCCTAGTTGTTGAATGAAGATGGGTCGTAGCCCGTCCATGAAACGATTAGATTTGAGAAGATCCGTGCTCACTAAATGTTAAGCATAGGGTGCTAGGCGAGAGAATTATAATTCATATTCTGCCACCGTCATCATGTCTTGACATAAAGAAGCAAACTCTGCTGCCTTCTTCTCTTTTACGTTCTTGGAGAAGTGCTTTGCTCAGAAGAGTGTGAGGAATCCCTCCCAAATATGTGGTGCATCTTGAGGTGGTGATGTGCTGTTTATTGCAGAAGAAGAAGGGGTATTTAGGGCATTTCCCCTCGCCATCTATCCCACACCGGGGGCACCCTGCCTCGAGGACCTACTAGAGGATGTCAAAGTCCCACCGGGAATCACTAAGCCAGTAGCGGAGCTCGACTGCCAAGCGGCCAAACAACTGAGGACCTTCGAGGTGCCAAATCCTGAAGCCCCACCCACTATTTTTTATGTGGCCAAAGAACAGCCGGTCAGAGGAGATGATGATTGTCGACTCCCTGATGAACTGCATAACCCGCGCATCCCGATATCAGGTTCCCTCATATGGCTGACTGGACGGTCGAAATGATCACGAGACAAAGGATTCCTCTTTATCAACCCTCTATCCATAAGGAGATGTTTGAAAAGATGTGGAACCCACCAAACCTGGACCGGTGGCTGCTGCGATTTACTAAGCATCTGGGTTTGGGCTTCTCACTGGAAGACTACTACGAGGCTGACGTGATATCAATTTTGGCTCCACTTGGCGGCAACCCCGTCAGGGCTGCAGCCATGCAGGAAGCCCGCCACAATAAACAACCTATGCCAGTGGCTGAAGAGACACAAGATGAAGAAGCATTCCTCTGGAACCCCCTCCACTGCAGGTGCGCAGGGAAGGTCTTTCCCTCTTCCGAAGGCTCAACTTCAAGGGACCGTATCATCAGGGTTCCCTCATCCCCGTCTATTGGCAAGGCAAGGAGTGGAGGTACGAGCTGTACTCCAGGCCTCCCCAGATAGACCCCGTCATGCTCGCCCTATACCATAGGCAGCAGTGGGAGATCGAGATGTTGAAGGCACAATTGGCGTAATTAACTGCACTTGTGACAGACCTGATCCAGGGCTCCCTCTGCCTATGGGGTGAATTCCTGACTTGGTCCCAGGCCACCAGTCCCTACACCTCCATCCAATCAAGGAAGGGGGCGAGGATTATGGCGAGCCCTTCAGCCAGATAGCCAGTTGGGTGAGGCCTTATATTGAAAGAGAAGCTGTAGAAGGCCGCGATCGCCACCCGGTGAAGAGCGCCGAGCAGATTGACACTGAAGGGAATTTCATGGCACTTGTTTGACTATGACAAGCTGTCGAAGAAACTTTAAGCACTGCCAGAAATACGCCAGAGCAGCCTGATCCTCCCCAGCAAAATGGCCACGAGCTGCCTTACCAGCACACGCCAGAATGGCTCGAGTTTCAGACTGATAATCGGGAAGCTCTCGAGTGACTGTGGAGACGCAGGGTGCAAGATGCTAGCCAAGAAATAGGGCCGAGTAACTTCTTGGCGAACGTCATTCATCCTTCTGCTCCCCCAGTCTCCCCTGATTTCTCAACACCACAGGTTGGTCAGCCGGCCCCTGCCACTTTATCCGCGCAATGGCGACCCTGGCAGGAATTAGAGTCTCTGCCCTTTTCTAGAGAAGACAATGCCAGACTCCTTCGAGTCCTTCTCAGTCGAGAGGACATCCTGGTGGGCGAGGCTACCATGAGTTCCCCAAGCACTTCTCACCTTCCCCTTGTTCCACTTCTGACTCCAATGCTCGAGGATAAGAAGGGAAAATAGAAGTTGGGCGAGGCCCCGGCTCGATCAAACCAGGTCCTCCCAATAGTTTGCAAGTCAGGTCTGCCATCACAAAGGCCATCCGGTGTGCGAGATCAAGATAGCCAACAGGGGTAGCAAGGCCCCAAGACTTCATCGAGTGTCGTTCAACCCTACCCTCAGCCAAACTACCGGAGTCAGGCCGAGAAGCAGGATGTTACTCATCCTCCTCGGGCCATTTCTCTGCAGAAGCCCCAGCCACTACTGATAAGGCATCAAACTGCGCACATGTCTTCAGACACCAGCACCAGTACACCAGCTCAACAGGGGAAGCCTCCCTCGCCACTGCGGCAAAGGCATCAAACCACGCACACGTCTTCGGACGCTAGTACAAGTCAACCGATTCCTGGTAAACTCTCATAGCCACCGCGGTTAAGGCATCAAGCCACGTCCACATCTTCGGACACCAACCCTAGCACCCCTGCTTACCAGCAACTACCACTCGAAGTCATCGAACAGACGATCAACGCTACCTTCCAACTACAAATAAGATGAAGTCGACTTCTAAAGACATTAAGTCGACTTGAATTTCAACTAGCAGAAAGCATTCAGAGTGATACAGACTCTCCGTTACTAAATGTAATTTATACATGAAAGAATGCTCATTGATGCAATAGACACTTAAGCCCCCTATTTATATGCACAAAGTGACTGAACTCAAAATGAATCACATGCAAAGGAGATGGTTAAGTATGCTCATGAATAACCAAAAATGATCTATGTGCAATGTGACCCATGGTACTTAGCGAAGAACGTAAAGATCAACTCACGTATAATGTGGGTTTCCAGACAGAAATGATCTGCCCTTCTCCCAACATACCATTTGATATACCATAGGGTCAATGCTTATGCAACTTTCCATATTGTATGCATGCAATTCAAGACCTTTATTGACAACCTCAATGATATGCATTTCAACAAGACTTCAAGGGTAGTTATTATACACATTATGTCATAATCAATTCAACAATCATGCTGAGGTCAACATAAACCAAGTTCTCTTCTTAAGAATTTGAATCTTTCATTGCAAAGAAGTTTAGTGAAAATATCATCAATCTGTTTTTCTGTTTCAATAAAATGAAATTCAATTTCCTTTTTATAGACCTCATCTCTTAAAAAATGGTATCTAATTTCTATGTGCTTAGTCCTAGAGTGCTGGATAGGATTCTTTGTTAAGGAAATAGCATTGGTGTTATCGCACAATATAGGGACACATCTAAGATTTACATTGTAGTCTTGGAGTTGATGTTTTATCCATAGTACCTGGGCTGCACAACTCCTTGTTGCAACATATTCTGCTTCAACAGTGGAAAGAGCAACAATGTGTTGCTTCTTGGAAGTCCAAGATAGACATCCTCCCAAGTATTGGCAATAACCACTAGTACTTTCTATCCAATCTACATCCAGCATAGTCTGCATCAATTTAAGCTTCAAGGTTTATCTCACAGTGTGCAGATACCATAATCCCAGATCAAGAGTGCCAGCTAAATATCTGAAAATTCTCTTTACTGCACTTAAATGGGATTCATTAACGCGTCAACACGTCCTGATGCTTTTAATATTTGTTCTAAATATTAAAATTTCAAAAAAAAATATGAAAGTATCTCCTAGGTCTGACGCGTTGATCAACCTACCCCGATCCCTTTAACCCTTCTTCCCCCGCTCGCCACACATTGTAAGAAAAGCACAAAAAATGCATAATAAAGATGTTCTAGGGGCCTACCAGAACATGCTCGTCCCCCGCCACGCCGCTGGGTCCCTCGGGCCCCTCGATGGCCAAAGGAGGCCCTTCCTCCTCCATGGCGGCCTCCGCAGGCTCCGTAGTCCTCCTCGGGCGATGAACGACTCGCCTCCGCTTCCCTCCACCTGGGCTAGGGCCTCCACGCTCCATGAGGACAAAGAAACGAGGGTTTTTGAAGAAAATGGAGAAGATGGGGGAGGGGGATCACGGGTGTGACGGTGAAGAAGGAAGAAGAAAGGGCACCCGCGGCAGCACCAACGGTTATAGTTTTCGAAAAGATAACGCTTCTAAGCGCCAAGACGCATCCAATGGATGCATCAGAGCGTCCAGACGCATCCAGTAAAAAAAATCACAAGAAAAAAAGAACGAAACTATGCATGCATCTCACCGTGAAGATGCTTCCACTAGTTTCCAAAAAAAAAGATAAAATATGAAAGCATCTTCATATGGAGATGCCTTCATCACAAAAAAATAACAAAAAAAATATTGCAGGGGCAAGAAAAGGACAAAAAGCATGTGCAAATTTTCATGTTTATTCCTTTGAAATGAAAATGAGATACATTACGGTTCTGGCACTTTAGGCCTCAATTTTCCCAACTCAACTACATAAGCTCTCCATGGCTCTCGATCTTCCTCCACATGCGTCATCACCTTCCCTATAACACTTGTCTTCCATGATGCTTTGATTACTTTCACGTTCTTCACATCATCTTCTGTGCCTAGCTCCCTTTCCTTAATCGAAGGAAAGTCGGAGAGTGTAGGAAAAGAATGGCGAGGGAGGCCCATTTGTGGATAACACCGGTGCGCGTTGTAGAGGACAAATTCAGTTGCACCAATATACTATGTCAATATATACCTGATGGGGACCAGGGATATGAAGATAGCCGGCTGCAATCAAAAATTTGAAGTGTCTTCAAGTACTGTAGAGTTCCCCCATCGCTTGGGGATTTCACCATCAAGGTGCGATTTCATGTAATAAATTTTAACACCTCATATAAGGTGATGTTGGGCCGTGCATGGCTGTATCAGAATTTAGTGGTGCCCTCCAACCTCTACCAATGCGTCGAATACCCTCAGTGTGGAGGATAAGAGAAGAAATCTGCTGAATTACCCTCACTTTGAATGTTGGAACATCACTTCAATGCCTATGTATGAAAAGGGGAAAAAGATAGTCCACCAAGGAGGCTGAAGATAAAGAAAGGAAGATAGTGGAGCCTCATGATTGGTTCTACTTGCCGCTACATGGTTACCTAACTTAGCATGAAGAAGCAAAACTGCCTAAAGCTATCTACCCCAACTTGGGGGTGTGTGAAGCCGAAGGTTTACTTGGGCACATCAAGGCCCCATTGGGAATCACAAGACCTATTATAAATGCTAATTGCCAGACGGATGAACCACTGAAGGTTCTTGAAGCTCCTCGCTCAGAGGGCCCATCTACTACATTCTATGCAATAGAAGAACAACTGGTAAAAGGGAACTACAACTTCCACCTCCCTAAAAGAAATCTATGAGCCGGTCATCTCGACCATGGGACTCCTCGATGAAGCCAACAAGATGACCAAACTAGCAAGAAAGCATAAATTCCTCTCTCCCCGCCTGGGAGTAAAAAAAAGTGATGAATGACGAATGAATGAAATGAATAGATCAAATGCTTTAAAAGCTGGGGCATCCACCAAATATGGACAGGGAACTACTGTAGATTGCTCAATACCCAAGCTTGGGTTTCTCTCTCTAAAAAAAGGAAAGAAGAAAAGAATGAGATAGACATGGTCTCTGTATCTGCCTCTACAGGCGAAGACCCCCTACAAGTAATACATGATGAATGCCTAGAGGAATGTGAAATGATCGTGCTGTCTGTGGAAGTAAAGAAGACCCTGCAACTACTGATCGGGTGTTCGCATACCCAGCATCCACTAGATAATATTTTCCCCAAGGTACAGTGAAGCCTCCTTCGTCTATGCTCCATCTTGGGACCTTCATGTCGGCAGTTGAACCTTCCATCCCAATTCAAACATATTGAGAAAGTATGTCAAATGACACCACGGCCATTACATTTTGTGTAATACATTGTTGCAGTTGCGGAAGCGACCTTGGTCACAAACTAGCACATTTGTAGGAATATGAGTCCCATCGATCGCACCCAATGCATCCTACAGTTGAAACGTATTGTTAAATGTCTATAATAAAGGTGCATTATTAGAATAAGCCATCATCACATATAGCTAACCTTAAAAAAAGGGTAGAGCATGTCCTTGTCACATATATAGGGGTGACATTCATTTGTTTGTGTTGGGAGTTGGATGAAATTGTTCTTCAATGATGCCAATACAAGTGTGAGGCGATTCATATAGTAGCTGATTATTTGGGAGGAGTGCTGAAATATCTCACATAATGCATCGGTTGAAACACCGTGACCAACAGTATACAAAAATATTACAAGTTGTTCATTAGCGGTAACGTGACGTGAGTCAAACAACAAACCCCTAGTCACTAGCATGTCTTTCAGTTTAAAAAATATTGTGGGGTGTAACCTAAACATATTGTATCACCTTCTTTCATGTCCATTTAAGATATCATGAATCATTGGATGACCAGTGTATGAGGACGTGTGCATCTGTCGCCTAGGAACAACAGGTGCATTTTCTGCTTCAATCTGTTGGAATATATCCTCTGCAATTGCATTGTGGATTTGATCGTGCACTTGAATGAATTCCATAAGTTTCTCATTAAATTCTACAACATACAAGTAGAATACCATGTTACTTGGATACATTCTTCATTGATCAAACTGACAAAGTGAAACACTGAACATAAAAATAATTTAAGAAACCACGTACTTGAATGCATACACCGTCAAATACTCTCAGCATTGAAACTAGTGATGCACAATAAGAATGAAAAAGACACCTACAAGTATTAGAAACAACAGTAACCACTTTCTAAACAAGCTAACCTCATGTGGGGACAACCCTCCGCACCTACACTGGCACACGGTGACTCAATCTAGCATAACAACCAAGCCCGGAACACGAGGGGCCACCCAAACCCTCTAAACAACATGGGCATGTAAATCGAGATAACGTAATTCTTTCGAACACCCAAAAACATAGTCTCGATCCCCACGGGGTGTCTGGGACATCCACGGAGCCAAAGGTTGACCAAAGGATCTTAATCGGATCGACAGGCGACCAAAATGGGCGAAGGAAACATGTTTAGGATGACCTACTGGGTCGATCGACCTACACAGTGGGTCAGTCGACCGACCCAGTGGGTTGGTCAACAAGACCACACCAGCCTTACCTGCTGGGCATGGGTCGATCGACCAAAATCTGAGGTCGGTCGACCGAACCCTAACAGCCTACCCTATTCTGTGGCAGATGCGCCATCAGTTGACTGATTCCTCAAATCGGTCCACCAGTTCCGATGACACACATGCAGAAGCTCCACCATGGGAGTTCAAATCACGCCCCACTCAACCCATTTGAGGGGAAAAATATGGGGAAATCCTTCCCCAACCTCCTTAGCACCGAGAGGTCCCATTCAATCTATAAAGACCTCGCCGAATCGATAAAACTCTCTCACCCCAAAAATATGCATACTAACCTCGACATTGAAAGGAAACCACCCTCGGCCTCACCATGGCCTATAAAATGTGAGGAAATGGAATGCATGTGCTAGGGATCCATCCCCCTACCTCCATCGATGATTTTTCACACCGAGGACATCGATTTCATGAAAAATCACCTCTTGAATCGTCGTCAGGTTCACGAACTCATGAATAGGCTTCACCACGCCACTGCCCCGTTCCCCGCTCTGTCCTCTCCGATCGTCGCCCCACGTGCCTCACCACTGCACCCACGTCGTCCTCTGTCGGTCACCTAGAGAAGGGTAGGAGAGAAGGAGAGAAACGAGAGGAGAGAGGGAGAGAATGAGAAAAGTGGCGTGGGGGTTCGTTTAAATAGAAAAGGTTTTGGGATTTAGAAATTGTTCACGAGGAATGCTATCCCCAGAAACGTGCACGAGGTATGGCTAAGTTAGGCTAAACCTCGTTAACAGAAACTGCACGAGTTGTGAATACTGTTCATACTCGAGCCTCAGATGATCAAGCACAGCCTATAAAGTTGAAACCTACACGAGGTAGGACGTTGGAGAAAAATGACACAGGGTTACCTTTTTCAAAAGGACTGCTCGAGGTACGTTTCAGAAAACGACACGAGGTTTGTTTTCCAGAAACCTGCTCAAGGTATGTGAATGAGAACAGCACGAGGTATGACAGAGAGAAAGCATCACGAAATATGACCTCGTCAACAGATGACTTACATGAAGTAAAACAACTGTTCATGCACAAAGTAAAACATCACGAGGTATGGAAGATGGAAAGACTCGAGAACGATATGAAGTATTGGAACGAGAGAAACGACACGAGATATGACGTTAGACCAACACGAGCTATGAAGAATCGAAATTGACACGAGCTATGAGAATGCAAAGACGACACGAGGTATTGAAGAAAAAGCTGCACGAAGTATGAAAAATGGAAAAGCAACACGAAGTACGGAAGAAGAAAATACACAAAAATGACACAAAGTATGGAGACGTAAAACAACACGAGGTGTTGAAAAGTAAAACAACACAAGGTATGCTTTTCGAAAATGACACGAAGTTCATGTTTCGAAAGCAAAAACGTGCACGAGTGATGAGACTGGAAAAACAACATGGACTTAGAATGACACGAAGTGTAGAAGGAACTGAACGACACGAACTGTGAACTGAGGAATGACATGAGATATGAAGGCATATGCTCGAAGCAACCTTTCCAAAAATTGCACGAGGTTTGTGTTTTTGGAAGAAGTACACGAAACAAACAAAAAGTGACACGAACATACTTGGACTAAAAATGGCACAAAGTTCACAATATCAACACGAACAAATAATAGTGTTCATAGTGTTAACACCATCAAAAATAATAGGGACATAATGTAACAATCTCTCCCTTTTTTGATGATGGCAACACTATGTAACACTCCTATTTTTTGCCATTTTTGTCCTACTTTGACTAACTACAAGAGGACAAAAGGATACTAAAGGATACTGGTTGACTGGTTGTGTGCGTACGAGGAACACGAGCATTGATGTGAGACCTGCACGATCTCAAGTTTTCATCATCGGATCCTTTCATTTACGGGTATGCCAGTTGACCTTGCACAGACTGGGAGTGACTGGGACTGGGAGATGGCTATGGGGCCATTAGGCTGGGAGGAGGGCGCGCTCTCGAAGGGGGTTGACCCTCCCCGGGGCGCGGGCGTGGCTGTGCCCGGGGCGAACTCCCCCTGGGAAAGCTGTGGCCCCTGGAGGTCTTCTCTTGTCATCTGGGGGTGTCATTTGAAGGACAGAGGGCTCCGGGATGCTGGGATTGGCCCGTGGGTGATTGTCATTATAGTGTTGTTGTCGTCGCTCACAAGGTGCTCGGGGAAATTCCCGACACACCTCGGGTTGTCGATCGGCTCGGGTGAATGACTGGCGGGCCTTAGATTTGGCCTTGGGCTGAGGGCAGGGGCTCGTAAGTGTTGAGAGAGTGACTTCCGGGCCTGTGGACTCGGCTTTCTTGATGTGTGCCGCATAACACGGCAAGTTGACAGGTAGTCCTGGGTTGGCCCAAGAATCGAAAATAAATACCTTGTCGTCACATATCTGAGGGTTGGGGGTGGTCCCGACTTGCTGGAGGGGTGTCATAGGACGTGGCTGGAGTGCTAGAGCCGCGGGTTGGCCCTTGACTTGTTGTAAAACGGTTTGGGTACGCCCACCCATAAGGTGTTTGGGAAAATTCCCGACACGCGTGTATGGGCCGGGTATGAGTGCTATGGGATTCTAAGGCCCGTGGTTGACCACGATAGGTCTCCCTTTGACCTTAGAAGGCTGGATGGAGGCATCTTGGGGGTTGATCCCAGCCTCGTTGCTGGTTGCCACGTGTCGTGGCCTATCATTGGGGCACCCCCGGGTTGGCCCGAGTGGCCATGTAGAACGTGAGAAAATCCACAAACTGAGCGATCGGGTGTTGACACCTTAAATAATAATAACAATTGAATCTGTCACATCATTGTTGTCATCATCAAGACCAGTCTGTCACATCATGGTGGTCATCATCAAAAACCAGGAGGACAACAAGTCCGATGAGGGTAGGACTAGAGCCTCTGTGTTCGTGGACGAGTCCTTCAATTGTAGACCAACGGGGTCACCTGAGGAGGCCGGAGAAGGGTGTAAGAACCAGAATAGTGGGAGAGGGTCGGTTCTGTCTCAGGAGGGACTGACCTGCGCACTCAGGAGAGAAAATTAAGAACTCTGTGCTCCGGGGTCCAAAAGGTGCCCTTCTTCTTGGAGCTGGTAGAGGACGTGGAGGATAAGGTCTCAGCCAAACGCTGCTGCAATCACTAGGGACTGGGCATGGGGGCTCCTACACTTAGGCTCTGGTCTGCATCCGAAGACTGGGTGCACGGTTCTCAGAACCACAAGGGCCTGAGAAAATCACTGCCACGAACTCTCCAGAGGTCAGATGAAGGCAAGATCAGTGCCGTTGCGACTGTGGGCGAGTCCTCTTCGATTCTAGACTAACGAGGCCACTAGAGGAGGTCGAAGCAGGGGATGAGGTAGAGAGAAGTAGAGGGGGGTTCGAAGCTGACTCTGCTAGACTAACCTGCGCGCTCCGGGGAGAAAAGCTCGAATGTAGTGCTCCGGAGTTCGAATGGTGCCCTTCTTGTTGGTGCTGGCTGAGGACTTGAAGGATAAGATCTCAGCCAAAAATCATGGCCAAACTCGAACAAGGGCAGTCGTGGTAGTTTCTTCTCTTGGGATCAGGTTCCCTGCCAGAGCAGTGTTGTGCAGTCAAGGGAGAATGGCTCTCCTGGGCAGCACAGATGTCGGATGGATGCGAGACCACCTCGCCTGTGAAGCCGCTTCAATGATATTTCTAGAAATATAAGATACACTACCATAAGATGTGCGATGAAGACGTGGTAGCCTCTACAACTAGATGTAACTCTGCTGCTGCAACTGTCTCTGGTGACAGCTGAGATGAGGGGTGGGAAATAGGGTAGATGGGAGGGGAAATGGGGTGGATGGGTGAAGCTCGCAACTCGTGCCTAGCAATAAAAGCATGCAGATCTGCGCGGTTGAGAAATTGGCTATGAGTCAATGGTATTCCACTCTTCCGCATGCTCGGATCAAGTCACAGGATAGGTAACGCACTCACTCACTCTCGCAGCGGTGATAAAATTGAAATGAGCTAATTATTCTATCACTCAAGCAGTAGCATACGAACAGATACGAAATAAGCAAATGCGACAATGAAGGAGCGAAAATGTACCTCCATGCTCCGGGTGTGGGGAAGACGATCCTAGCCAAGACCCGTACTCCCAATACAGTAAATAATCAATAATTATAGCAATGAATTTTACTGCCCACTCTACGCAGGGAGGCAAGGGGCTACACGTGGGACCTGGGAGTATCGAGCTCGGGTTGACGGGCAACATTTTGGGCAGCTCCTGCAGAGCCGACACATTGCTATTCGGTGCTGGCCGGACAGCGCGTACTGATGTTCGTGGGGACCACGCTCTGGTCCGATGGCTGACCAAGTTGGGAATGGCCCCGTTGCGATGAGGACTCCTAGAGAGACGATCCCTTGGAGGGGTTTGGGCTGGATCGCCTTGTGGAAGGCGAGGTGGCCAGATTTGTGAGGCGCTGCTAAGTGCAGTCCCGAACCTGCTCTGTAGTTTTAGAACTGCAAGACCCAGCAAAAATAGCTTCTGTGACCAAATCCGATGTCGGATCGAGGCAAAACTGATGCCATTGCGAAGTTCTTTCAGAGATTTACAAATCGATGTTGTTACTCAAATTTTTCTATCACTGTCATTTCCATGGGAGAATTTTTAACAGACTGGTTCCCTGCCACAGAATAGACTGGGTAGACTAGGATCTGCCTGAGAATGGCCTTTGACCAAATGGTAAACGGTGGATCTGGGTGATGGGTATTTTATGGCTAGAAAGGGGGCTGTGAGGGACGTGCACAGATTGTTTTGTAATTTTTGGAGGTGGTTTAAAGGGTGGAAAGGATTTTATGGCAGGGATGGTCGGATCTGGACTACAGGGGACAGAATAGAATCCAATTTTAGCTCTGGAGCCGATCGCTGTGAGAAAGGGACAAAATCGTGACACCGATAGGCCAAAGCGGACAATACCTCTACGGTATAAAGTACAGGGCGTGACACAGAGCCTAGGATTTCAAATTCCTAGCTAACCTCAAGTCCAAGGATAGGTCAACGCTTAAAACCATGAGATTGGGTAGAGCCAAGGGATTAAGTCATAGGGCTTTCAACCTTATAAATTTAAACATAAAAAAACTAATTAAGTATTTAAATCCTTGTAGGATTATGGCTGCTGAACGTGCACAATGGTGTGAGATGCAACAAACCATCCAGAACTTTACCCAGGCACTACAATAAGTAGTGCAGGGCAGAGCACGCCGTGGAGCAGGAGATCTCCATAGGAGTTTCAGGAACCTAAACCCTCTGAAGTTTACGGGTTCATCTAACCCTGACGATGCTGAAAATTGGCTTAAAGAGATTGAACGAATCTTCCGCGTTATGCAGTGTACGGATGACAAGAAAGTGTTGCTAGCCACATTCCCACTGGAACGAGATGCACGGTGTTGATGGGAATCTGTGGAAGCCACCCTGATGGAAGACAATGTGACCTGGGCTGACTTTGTTGGTTATTTTAACAACAAATATTTCTCTGACCGCGTCCAAGAGAAGAAGGCCGCAGAGTTTATCGCTCTGAAACAGAGAACCTTGACTGTGGTCGAATATGAGGCCCAATTCTCTAGGTTGTCGAGGTACGCACCTCACCTGGTGCTTATCGAGAAGATGAAAGTAAGACGGTTCTTGAATGAGCTTCGACCCTAGTTTATTACCACCCTGGCAAGGGTAACTCTATGGCTGATGCCCTAAGTTAAAAATCAAGAATAATAATGGACAATCTTATGATTCAAGAATAGAAGTTACTGGAGAAATTCTCAAAACTTAATATAAGCTTGAACAAGAAGGGAAGGTGCATTACACTAGCCCACATGAGTGTGCATCCAGACCTATTTTCTGAGATCAAGAGGTTGCAAGATGAAGATCCTACACTTGTGGATATAAAGGATAAGCTAGGCGAGAGCCTAAATTCATTCAATAATCAACCCTCATTATCATCAAAAATGAGCCAAGTCACAACCTAGCTCAAACGGGCTTTAAATCTTATAAATCCCTTCAAAAATGGTAAAAATCCCAATCCGACGGGCCTTAATCCGGCATCCACCCCCACCGCGCCATTTCAACATTACACTCAAAAGTTGTAATAACCCAATCATCTCTGCCCAGTGCGGCTTAATTTGGCGTGCCCACCACCCTTTGCACCGTTCAAGCCCCTTAAATAGGCCACGCTATTTTACCATGTTTCCTATGCTACCCCACACTGGTTAAGTCTATTCCTACACTCCTCGCACCAGATTAAGTCCTCACCCATATTTCTATCAAAACCATGCTACCCCCTATCTCCCTATCACTCTTGGATCATGAATGCTCCATAGCGAATCAATATGAAAATAATCATAATAAGTGATAATAATAATAAACATTACTGGCTCCATCTGTCAGTTGACTCGGGTCTACTTTTATTATGCATCCATGTATATGCGCATGCCTGTTTGTCGATTGCCGCATGCTTACTATTATCCCAGACCTTGGTATATCAAATGGTGATCTGCTGAAGGCCAAATTAAGTCTGACAGAAAGCTCTCACTATGTGTAATGGTGATCCTCAGACCTATGTTCTCCGCCACGTACCGAGGGCTTTTGGAATAAATATGATCGAACTGCATGTGTGAGTTTATCTTCATTTTCTGCATTGCACGATATCATTTTGGCATCCTCCCTATGCTTGCGTACTTACACTATCCCCACGGCTCATTATCTTGGCAATTAATCAATGGTTTTTCTCCTTTGCAGAGGATGTAATTAACGTTATAGTCTTTACGATATGACGAGCTACCGGTCCTGACACGGACCTCACCATCGTCGGACTAAGCCAGATCGAGCGCATAATAGAATTTCATCACCTAGTGACTGGCACGCCTGCGTAATAAACTTGATGATGATATATACGTATATATATATCAAATCAAAATAAATAAAAAATAAAAAATAAATATAATCGACCTTTCCCGGCTGAGATTCAGAGGGGGGGTGAATGAATCTCCTTAAAAAAAACTTAAGCTCAATGATAATAACAACCCAATTGGCTAAGTAACAAAACATTCACTGCAATATTTCAGACAACAGGACTATTATGCTAAACCACAACAAGCCGTCCAAGATAGAACCAGAATATAGTGAGTGTGGGATTTCTCAAACTGAAATAAACTCACGTAAGTTGTGGCCTTCAGAAATCTGCTCAATCAGAAATCAGATCAACACTTAAACATTCAGACAGGCCTGCTATCGAGCATATGGCAGATTGAAAATATGAACATTCATGATAGAATCAAACTATAGAAATAAGCGTCAAGACAATACGGGAAACACTACAAGTGTGCCAGAGTTGTACTACGAAAAGAATGACCTTGTGACATAAACGATAGACAAACACTGTGCGCTTAACGGAATAACAACGTAGACAACTCTAGTGTGCATACCTATGAATGGAGGTGGATGACAGGGAGCAAACACACAAGGCAAACCATGACGCACAAGAATCTTTAGGTGGTTCGGCTAGACACCAATTCGCCTACATGCACCCCTCACTCCAAACCAGAGTGAGGCTTCCCTTGCCAAAGCAAGATGGAGACTTAGTCTGCAAACAATGACTGCCAAATAGCTTGTAACTGAGGGAAACAAATCCCTCGACCTGATCTTGATTCCACAAGACCAGCACCCTAGCTCTACTACACCACAGGGCTAGAATCGGAGGACGACCTCCCTTCCTCTGAATCCTCAAAGGGAACCCATAAGTGACACCCCGTCACTCACAACTGGAGACTGCAATCTCCCTTCTCCTTAAAACCCAAGAGGAAAACCAGTGAGGAACACCCTGTTGCTCACCACCCAGAGGACACGTCCTCTCTTCCTCTGAGTCCACAGAGGGCAAACCTTGAGTGACACCTAGTCACTCACAATTGGAGACCCAAGTCTCCCTTCTCCTGAGCACACAGGAGGAAACTGATTCCCTAACAGGGCATCTGAAGATCAAACCAAAATGCAAATGAACAAGGGAGTACACATTGTCAAAAAATACAAATTAATACGCAGTTACAAATACACATACTACATAGTTACAAAATACACATACACAATAAGGTTGATGCCTCCTCTGTAACAGATGAGTTAATATGAGTGAACAAGGGAGAAGGCAGTGTGGTCGGAAGAAGGGAGGATGAGGTGGTGCAGTCGGTGGGGCACCGATGGCACAAGGCGGAGGGGCATCTGGCGTCTCTTTCAATATTCCCATCTATTGAATCAAAGAGAGAGAGAGACGCATTGCAGATGAAGACATGGGCGGCTGTTGGCGTGCTTGACGTCGGAGGGGGAGGGTGGAGGTAAGACAAGTGTAGTTGATGAACGCATTGCTGATGAAGAGATGCACAATGTCAAGGCAGTGCCTAACATCGCGGAAATCACGTAAGGGGGGCGGTCACATGGCTTGGGATGGAGAGGATAGGGGCAGGTCCCTACACTGGTCACGCCGCTGCACACACGTAAGCTACCTTGACACTGTTGGCATCACCCACCGATCATCACTGGCTTCCCCCCTCCGTGTTTGCACCCCTGCTCTTGCCATCGAGAGTCCTGCGTTACTTTTGCCGACCACCACGTCGCGCTGTATCACCACTGTCGCAAAGAACTTAGGCGATCCGCCTTTTCTTGTAGTGCACTGTCGTGCTGTCTCGCCCTCGCCGGCCTCACTCTACTACCCCCCATCGTGCTACTCGACATTGCTGGCGGCATCGCCCAGCCACCCACCTGTCACCTGTCAGACACCGCGAGCGAGAGGTAGAGAGATCCTCCCATGCAAGAAGGTGGCAAACGATGAGGGAGAGGAGAGAGGAGGAGGAGGGCTCCTCTTCATGCAAACTACTGGTGGGCAGGGGTGGAGGGGCAGTGGGGGTCGACGGATCATGGAAGAGGGGAGGGAGGAAGGCGGCGCACCTTGTAGGAGTGGTAGATGTCAAGATCGCATGTTTTCCTGAAGAAGCAGAGCAAGAACGCAAAAGAAGGAAGAGAAAGCCTGAACATGTAAGGAGCACGTCGTGTGTAAGAGTCTAGCTGTCGCCCCTGCTCGACCCTAACTCCCCCCATTTCCTTTTCTCCGTGCCCTTCTTCCCTCCACTGCTTGTATCTTCAACTCCGGTGTTTTGAAATGTACATGGCCGATTATGGCCCCTAGTTTCCATGAATAAAAATCTTTTTCTTGGGTTTCTCACTGTCTCCGATCATTTGGGTCTTTGCACGTGTTTGTTCATCTCCTTCTTCCCCTCCGATGGCCTAGCCCCTCTAGGAGGCCACGGGTCTCCACTCCTGCCCTTCCTGCCTCCCTGAATACCCAAGCCCAACACCCCCACAGGCTCATCGTCCGTCCCACCTGAAGCCTCCCCCTTCACGGGCCAAGCCAGGACCCCTAGTCCTCTTCCCCTCCCCTGCTTCATCCTGCTTAGCCACCCCTTGGCCTTCATGTCCCTGAGCCGACCCCAGCCTCATGCTTCTAACCCCCTCGAACTCCCTCACCCGGTGCAGTTTCCCCGACTCTACCCTGGCGCACCCTTCTGCCTGGCACAGCCTTCTGGCCGGTGCACTCCCTGGTGCTAGCCCTCCATCGGCACCCCTCCTCGCCCGGCACAGCCTTCTAGCTGGTGCGCTCCCCCTTTCAACCCCTTCACCGACACAGTCCCTTGGCCAGTGCACCCTCATCCCTTTCCTCCCCGGCACGCTCGTGCCTTCTTTACCCGGCACCCCTGACGTCCCTTCAGCCTGGCACACCCTTTGCTCCCTGCTTCGCCGGCACAGCCTGGGCCAAGCCTTACCCCCCACCAATCCTTCTTCCTGGCCAGCGCGCCCCTTTCCTCTCCTGGTCGGCACACTAGCTGCCTGACACCTTTCCCTTCTTCCCCATCACACCCCTAACCAGTCATTGAGAAGGCCTCCTGTCCATTGTTTCTCCTGGGTTTCCCGAAGTTTTATCAAAGGTGTCGTCGTCCCCGGGCACGCACCTCAAATTGTCGGGTTCCGTCACTTCATGTGGACGCGTTCCCTGTATCTCCCTTACCTCCGGGTCAAGGGGAGATACTGTCAAATTTTTTTGTTAAGAAATAATGTAGCTTCACAATTTCTTTGAGTTGCTGGCGAGCTGGATCTCCATGGGGTCGATGCAGCTTCACAGGTGTGTCGAAGCATCCTCTGTGAAGGCCATTTACAATGACTTCTAGAAACCCCCTGCTTTGACGCACTGAGCAAGTGAGGTCGAAGCAGCATGGCATGACAAAATGTCTGCGAAAAGGAGTCGACACTTGGAGTCGACACTTTTGACTTGGAAGCTTTGAAGAGGTCGAAGCATCTGATAATGAGGTCGAAGCAGCCATGAAGCCTCATGTGAAAGACTTGTTGGGGAAGCTTGTGGATTCGACGGATCTCAAGGGGTGTGTCAAGGCATCAGCTTGCAGCTTGGGCTTTTCTTCTTTCTGTGAAGACCTGAGGTCAGAGCAACGAAGCTGTGAGGTCGGAGTAGTTGTGAACTCATTAGAGCTGGTTCTTTCTCTTGAGATCTAATGCATTGACGCATCCTATGGTGAGGTGGATGCAGCCTTTTGCTACAATTCTTCTTTCTCCATCTTCAACGAGATTAGAGTCGACTCTAAAGCCTTGTGGAGTCGACTCTCCTTCTGTGTTCTCCTTGTTTTCAGCCTGGCTACCTATTTTTCATCCTTACCAAGCTATTTGTTACCTCTATATACCTATTTGTCACCTCTATCAAGCTATTTGTCACCCTTACTCAATTGATTTGCTTGCCTTCATTTTTTATTTGTTTGAGCAAGAAGGTGAACTCCATTTGGCATTCTCTTCTCAATTTCTTTCTTTTTGGATCACCTGCCTTGAGTTTTATGCAACCAACAGTATTTAGTTTTTCATCACCTATCTTAATTTTCGTGCATCCAGCTGCCCTGGTTTTTGTGCAGCCATCAATGTCTTGGCTTCTAGAATTATGTTTCATGCAATTTGATCCGCCAAGGTCCTTTCTTCAAATCTCAATTTCCCTTTCTTGAGTTCTCTCAATCTTTGCTTGCACATATCGTGAGTCTTGAGTCTTTTGAGCCTTTTGGTTGATCTGCTTGACTTATGATCTGAACTGAACATGATCTGATCTGTGAAAGACACTTCCCTCTTCAGAGGTAGATCGGGCAAATCCTTTAGAAATACGTCGATAAAATCCCGAACCACGTAGATATCTTCTAGCTTTGATTCCTTAACCTCTATTATAGTTACAAGGGCTAGGAAGGCCATAAAACCCTTCCTTATAAGTTTACTAGTTCGAAGAGGTGAAATAAGGGGTGACTCGTTATGGCTCCAAGGGCTAGAGTAGACAAGCTTCGAGTAATCACTAAAAGTTACCAGGCTCTTCCGACAGTCTATGATAGCCCTATGCCGGGATAGCCAATCTGCGCCTAGAATGACATCATACCCTTCCATGTCTAGGCATACTAGATCAGCAGGTAGATTATGCCCTTCCACCAAAACTTCACTATTTGGGTAATGATATTTAATCTCTGATCCAGTTCTAAGAGGAGTGGAAATAACTAGATCCATTTCTAACAAAACAGGTTTCATAGATAATGAAGCAACAAATCTTTGAGAAATAACGAATGAGTTGCGTGGATATCAAATAAGTCATGTGCAGTCTTGGAACAAATATTCAATGTACCTTCTACTATTTAGCCTTCACCTTGCTCCACCTCTTGTAATGCCTAGAGATTGCCTTGCTTCTTCATCGGGCACTTGTCATTGCATGTAGTCGGGAATCCGGTGATCACGGCTCCCACAACGGAGACAATCTCCCAATCTCCTCCAACACTCTTTGGCCTTGTGCCCTACCTTATCGCAGTGCTTGCAGACCACTTTAGATGGTGCGATGGTAATAGAAAACGGCCTTTCATTCTTCTTGCATTTCTTATCTTTGGAATGATCTCCTCCATCATTGGACCTCTTCTTTATGGACGAGGCCTTAAATGTGACGACCCGGATCCCGAATACCGGATATACCCAGTAGGACTACCGAGTAGATCGGATACCACTTGAAACCCGCGAGGCCTCCAAAGAGCGGTAAAGCTCCAAAGGGATAAAAGGATTGTCGTGTAGTACATTGAAGTCACAGAGATATAACAATAAGTAATTAAATTTCATTAGATCAGTTTGCGTGGAGGGGCCAGTCCTCTCAGTGTAACGGACCACGGGGTTTCGAGGCTCCGGTTGGCGGTAGGT
The DNA here is from genome assembly GCA_024336825.1 of Amorphophallus titanum. Classification (NCBI taxonomy): domain Eukaryota; kingdom Viridiplantae; phylum Streptophyta; class Magnoliopsida; order Alismatales; family Araceae; genus Amorphophallus; species Amorphophallus titanum. The sequence goes on along the minus strand of JANBPO010008365.1, from coordinate 343,968 downwards.
GGGAACCCGTGGGAAATACCAACTAAGCAAGGATAGATCCCCCTAGGGCATCAAAATACTAACTAAAGGAAGCAAAGCTAACTAGGAAGCAAACATAGGTGGCTTTCTTAGTCTTCTTCTTGTGATGAGCATGAGTGAGAACTCTGCTTTGGAGGAAGTCCGGGGACAAAGGATCTTCAACACTAATGGGTTGAACTTTCTCAAAGGAATGAACAAAAGCATTAATATCTTTGTAGACTTGAATGAATTCCCTATTGCATGTGATTCCCAACTCCAAGTCAAGAGCCTACGTGGTTGGAGTGTCCTCCGGGAAAGGTGTACTAGGCGAATGCCCAAGTGTAGGATAGTTAGAATAATAAGGAAAATCATCCAACTTATCCTCTGGAGGGTAGTCTTCCTTGTTGGTGATGTAGTCGTCCAAAATAGGATCTCTAAAGAGTATGTGAGGGCCCATGTGCACTTGGCAAAAATGTGGTGGTGGAGGAAGGCACCCACCCTTGTTGGCCAGGCGATTGTGGCTCATCAGGAGTATCGTTTGTGCCTTTGTATCTAGCTTCCGTTGCACGAGCTTGCAGCTACAACTCATGCAGGCTAACATCATTGGATCATAAGGGAGCAACTTCGGCATGTGCATGGGGACATAGGGGTCCCACCCAGTCCTGGTGGGGTCTTCGCAGCTCCCACCTGGTCCGAATGGGGTCTTCGTGGTACCCACCCGGTCCAGATGGGTGCTCCGCCAACCCCACCTAGTCCGGGTGAGCCTAGGACTGGGAGTGCCCCCACCCGGTCCGGGTGGGCCTAGGAGCCTCCACACATGGTCCGGGTGGGTCCAAAATCACCCCATGTTCAACATTGTTATTTTTCTTACGTGTTCTTTATCCTTGTAAAGGGTAGTATGATTCTTCAAATGTTTTATATATGCTTTATGCTTTTATCTAATTTATAGTTTCTTTATATGAGTATAAATTCTCCACGAAATTTCCTCTGTTCTCACCTTTCCCCCCCTCACCTTTGCTTCTCCTCACAAGCCCCACTCACGTAAACCCCCCCAAGTCCCTTTCTCCCTCTCCCTACTCATATTCCCCTCCCTTTTTATTCCCTGTACACCGCAGTGCCACCCCTCACGCCACACTCACACCGACAGTGCCCCACTCCACCTCTCCCTATGCCATACCCATCTTTTCCCCACCCCAGTCAGCTGCATCCTGCACCATGCCACAACCCACGATGACGGCCAGCAAGTAGGCCACCCTCCACTGCTACCCATGTCGGGCGTCCACCCACCACCACTGAGTACGTCACCGATGATCACAATGGCATCCTGCCTCCCCAGAGCTCTACCGAGTCTCCTCTCTGGCCCCCTGCAATGCCTTTGTTTGCACAAACCATTGGGGAAACCCAGCCGTATCACGTTGTCTCATCCTCCTGCCGCAGCCCTAGCATGTAGCATCATCGAGCCACCTCCCTCGTCTCCTACGGAGGCCATTCATGCAACATCGCCTCTATCCTCTTCTTCACCAGTTCCACCGTAACCCCCCATGTCAGTCTCCTCCGCAGCGTCGTCAGCCACCCTGAGCCTCCCTGCCAGTTCCCGTTCGAGGCTCACCCAATTGGCACCAGCCTCCCCAAGTAGGCTGAGCATGGCGGCGCCCCCTCTGCACACCCTCGCCAGCATCTCACGTCGCCATCCTCGATGAAGCAGCTTCCAAGGGCACCACTGCAGCACCGTTGCCTTCCTGAGCTCGTTGGCGTCCATGTGCACACTCCCACGTCGAAGCATGGCAAGCATGATCCCCGTCCTCTGACCATGGCACAGTCATCTGCGCTCTCGTGAACGCTCAGCTCGTCGGTCTTCAACCTGCAGGGCGGCCCACGCAAGCTCCAAAATCCACCCCCCACCTCCCGTGCTCTCTCCCTCTCTTTCTCTCTCTCTCTCACTCACTTTAAACCACCCACGTAAACCCCATCCCCTTTCTCTCTTCTGTAACTTCATTACCCTAGTGATCTCTCACATTATATGCATGCTACTACCTATCTTAACAACATCGCCTCCTTCAGTTATGCTAGGAGGGAGGGACTCCGTATTGGGGACCCTTCTGGAATCAGATGGCTCACTCATAGAGATCGGCCTAGCCTCACATGGAGATTCCTTTGTCTCAGGGAACTCAGCCGTCGACTCTAATGAAGGAGAACCTGCGAGACAGATATGAGAAAATGGTTAATACCATAAACAAAATGTGGACACAAGTTGAGTCATTCATTGGCAAATGTGGGGAAATACCTGTAAGTTGGGGGTCTACTGGTAGGGCGCTATGGTTGGGGCTGCACTAGCCCTCTGGCGAGCCCTGAGGAACTTCCCCTCTCGGGGCAGCCCCATCAGGTTGTTGCATGCCATCCTCAACAGCCTGGCTCGCCGTTATTCACATAAACAATGCGACAGGTATTAGTCAACTCAGCAATGAAGCAATAAAAATGTGTAACACAAGTCCGCAAATCTCTTATCTGAAGGATCAGCCACGCTGGCCTTGTCGGTACCAGCACAAGGGGAATCCCCGGGCGGAAGTGTTGGCATTACGATATCGGGGTCCCTCGGTGCTGGGGTTTCAACACCAGCCACCTCCATAGCCCTTGCAGCTTTTGGGGCATCGTCATAATTCAGGAGGTCCATGAATGAGCCAGATTCAACAAGTTGCGAGAATTCCTCCATAGAGCCGGCCAAGTCAACTCATATATAATGATTGGTTATATAAGCCAAACAAATCTTTACAAGAAGAGGTTAGGCTGAAGAGGAAAGAATGCATCTATGCTCACCACAAGTAGCCTCGAACTCTCCACTTTCACGGGAACCCAATGGGGTGGAGGAATTTCTCCCGCCTGGAGAAGAGCTCGAAGCCTCGGCACCTGAAGAGGAACTCGAACTCCCTCCAGTAAGTAAGGGAGTCAGAAGCCACAGAACCCCCACACCCAGAAGTGGACTTGGCGTTGTCTCCCATTGTTAAGATAGGAGGAACAGTATCAGGGACCCCCGCACAACCAAAATACAACACTAAAGAATTAGTGATTTTCAATTCTTCATCCCCCCCCCCCCCCCCCCCCCCCCCCCCCCCGAAGAGATCCGGTATAAAATGTTCAATTAAAAATTTAGTTAATTAAAACATAAATTACTGTTAAAGTATAAATAAAACACTTGAGCTCAGTGCCATGGTAGATTTAGCAAGAGTAGTTCTAAGGATAGATCAAAATAACATATATAGATCGATGAGGTCCACGCACCGGTTCAATGAGGTTCACGCACTTTCAAGGAGTCACGTTTAACAAGGTAGTTGAGGTCGACACAAATCACCGTTGTAACGTAGATGAAACACTTAAACACAGAACGCAACCCAGTCCCTTGTAGACTTGCGGACGAGTGGAACACAAGTGTTCCTGTTGGGGTATGCAGGATCGAAATCAAACACACTTATATAAGATATAGTCACATCATGCAATGCGGATGATAACTTGGATAGGACTGTGTAAAGTGGGGTGCTTGAGTGTAGGTATGCAACAAGTAAGGATTGGATATGCAGATGCATGAAGAGTCACACGAGTGGATAGTGTGGAGGTGGAGCAAAGTGAGTGCAGAATAGAAAAAATTACGTTCCTGTGAATAGAGATAGAGGAGATGGATCAACCGAATAAGAACATATTGATTGCACCAGATATTTTTAAGATGATTCGGTTGTAAACCTGTAACTTACGTCCACCTTCACCAAACTGGTTAGACTTTACGACACGTGGATGAAGTCCTCAACATACACGGGGATGAAGCCCCCCCCCCACACACACACACGGGGACGAACCCCACATAGCCACACATAAACAAAAGGAAAGAACAAGCTGCAAGTGCAACAAAAATATTTCCGATCTCTAACCAAAGCATCAAACACACACTGAAATGCAGATCAGAAATGAGACAGAAAACAAAGCAAGGAAGGACTCCCGCTGTAGCTTCAGATAAGAATCTGGAGACTGTAACCAGAGCTATTTTTCAAACTCAATCTTTCGCAGGGCTGCTCTGTGGTGACTCGGGATCCGAGTACCGGAAAGAAATCGGCGCGACTCGAACCTCGGCCCGCCTCCCTGAGGTCAAGACATTTGACCATCTAAACAATATAGTAGCTGAGATTGAGGCATTTCTTGTCCGATATTCTTCCGCCCCAGTTGCATCTAGCCAGAGAGCTAGGCAGGCCGAGAAGAGACCAACGCCGCTAGAAGTTCACACACTAAACTTCCAGGCCTTCGAGAAGCAGAAAGAGAAAGCTCAAGGGACCGCCAACCCTCCTCCACCCAGGTCCACTGAACGGCGGGAAGGTCCCTCGCTAAGGGAGAAGATGAGGAACAAGTTGTACTCTTGTTCAAATGGGCAACCAAGTATAACAAAATCACGTTGCCAAAACCAAAGAGGCCCAATGACCTAAGGAAAAAGGATGACCCTCGCTTCTGTCAGTATCACCATATGCTCGAACACACCATTGAAGACTGCTACATCTTCAAGGATGTTATTGAATCCTTGATCAAGAATGGGGAGCTGGACATGGGGGAGCATAAGGTGGATCCTCCGTAGCCACATGACATGCCTAACTTGGCCGCCACCGTCAACATGGTGTCATTATATCAGCAGCTGCCTGAGGAATGGTCGGAGGCCAGCACCCGCGCCACCTATGAGACTTTTGTCATGGTGCCAGCTCAAGGCCAAGGGGGTTGGCAAACCACGTCAAAGAAAAGCAGAAGAAGACGGGCCCCTTGGCCCACTCTAGGAGTTCATGTAAGGGGTGTCAAGCCTCGATCAGCGCCGCCACCAGTGAACCCTATGTGGCATGACACGACCTCTCGGATAGTCATTAGGCGACCCACATATAACAAGAAGGAGCACACCCCGATGCGGTTGCATAAAGAGGTCAGCCCTGCTGTTGAAAAACTCCAGGCCATTATTGATGGGCTCGAAGAATATGAACAGCCCAAGATCCAGCCTGTCGAGTTGAAGGAATGCGTCCCCTGGGAGGAGTTTAAATCCCTCGAACTAGCTTCATAACCAGAAGCTGAGGCAGAAGAAGAGCCTCCCTTGTGGAGTGAGCTTCCTCAAGAGCAACCACTGGCTACCGGAGAAAAGAAGAAAAAGAAGATAAGGAGTTTAAAGGCTTAGATATTAATTCATCATCCAACCATCTTGACTACGAATCGAAATAACATTTGAAGATTTCTTTTCTTTCTTCTTCGTAGCAGTTTCAGATTTCATTGAAAGAGCCATCGTCTGCATTGCATCGCAACCATGACTCCACGGAGTGTTATGTTCAGGTTCTTTGCTAAATGCGCCTGTATCCTCATTTATCTTATAGCAATATCGCCGCAGACATTGCAATCCGTCTGCGCAGTTTTCTTCGTCAAAATTGCAAAGATCAAAAATACTGCGGACAGCGTTGATACCAAGAAATTTCTTAGCTGGCCGCTCGATAATACGAACCTTGAAGCCGACATCGGACAATTGTTTGCGTGGCGTCACATTGGATAATGTTTCAGCATCACCATCATGAGGAAGATTATGAGTACCGTAGTTATAGCCTAAATCTTGAAGATATTTGATGTAGAAAGGCATCTTCTTAAGATTATCTTGATAGTAATTAATCACATTGAATTCTACACCAACCGTCTGAACAAACCAAATTGCGGTTTTATCGGAATGACCTAAATCCCAATAAGTAAACACGGGGCGCGAAGGATCATATCGTACTCGTCCAATACGACCTTCCAGTGTCGCCTTTCGCAATTCATTGGCGTAAATAGCACCATCCAGAACTTTCTTCGTATGACCTTCCCAAACCTCTAAGTATTCGTCCATACTACGAAGCTTGGATTCCTCCATTTCCGCACGAAGATCATCGGGGAACCATTTATTCTGTTGCCAATTAACCTTCTTTACAATAGAATATCGATTACCGTTAGAATCGTATTCAGCAGGAGGATTTAATACGAATCTCTTATACGTTTCATCATCATCAAGCTCCGGATTGAAAGTAATTATTAGCTCCGGACCTTTACCGAACGGACCACCCATTCCATTAGGGTCTGATTCATGTCGTCCGCGAATTGTCGGACCAAGTTTCTTCCAACTCGTTGCTGAAACGTTGTTAGCTTCTTCAATCCAAGCTACATCGATTCGAGACATAGATTTAATCGAATCGATATTATATCGTAAACCTGCAAAAATAAACTCCGCGCCAGTACGACGCGAAGTTATTGAAGTTTCAGTAATTACAAATTCATCTTGTAAATTAAGATCATAAATTTTCTGTTTAATTAACGAATGAACAGATTCCTTAATAGATTTCTGAAATTCACGAAAGCAAGCGATACGCAATTTCTTTTGAAGTGCCCACACGATTAACGCAGTTGCTACGCCCTCGCTCTTACCCGCTCCACGGCCGCCGTATATAACCTTATAACGAGCCGATTCAGTTAAGATAAAGGATAGTTCTGATAGAAATTCGATTTCCATAGACAAATGTTATTTCGGAACAATTGGATTAATGGCCGCAGCAGCCGCACGGGCCGCAGCAGCCTTTTCCGAGGCCAGGACATCCCTGATGATCGCAGCGAAATTATCAGAGACCATATTGGTCACAGCCTCTTGGGGAGTTGTTTCACGCGACGTGGGGTCGCATCCAGACGGGCGAGCCCAATCACCTACTGGATCAGGAGCGATACAGTCCTCCCCGCTCATCGTAGGCGGCACTTGGACCGTAGTGTACGCTCTCTTGGCGTAGGAGACGACACGAGCAGCATTCTCATCGGATAGGGTGCGTTCCACGGATACATCCATCGTCGCGCCATGGATTGTGAATGTGATCGTGGCATCGGCCTTAGCCGGCAGCGTCATGCACCAGATCATGAACAGCGGGACGAGAAGATTGCGCGTCACAGAATGCCTCCAATCCCGACAAATGTCGTGTTGACGATATTTTTCATCAGTGCTTGTCCTGCGTCTGTCGGATGGATTTTGTCAACATAATACGTCGTATTGTCTGGTGCACTATCCGCCCCGATTAGAGGGTCTAGATCGAAGTCCATAATGGCATCGCACAATGTCCCGAGCCATGACCTAATTGTGACATTAACCGCGTTCCTTTCAGCATTAAATCCCGCAGAACTCGTTGAAGGCAGAATAGTCCCACACACGATCGTCCTTCCAGGTTGCGCTCTTGCTGTGAGATACGAAGCATATGCGGCCAAGAATGTTGCTCGATTATATCCAGGGGCATTGATGTCATTGAAGCCAATCAGAACAGAGAAAACGTGCTTGAAGTTAACCGCATTGTCTATTGCTCCGCGATTCTGTAACTGAGTGATCGTATCTCCTGGAACGGCCCTATTCACGACTGTCAACGCTGGACGAAATAAATCCGGGTAGCCTCCTGTCGTGGTTAATGCGCCGTAAGTGATGCTGTCACCCTCTGCTAGATAAACGCTCTCAAAATTGTGACACAATGAACGTGCTGCCAGCAAGAATGCTCGAAGTACCATTCGAGACGTTCTGCGCGGCCTGCACGGTCAAAGTGCCCCCTGCATTAACGGTGATTGTTCCATTGATTTCAGCATAATAACTGGTATCTCCGACGATTCCGGCCGACCCGGCCAGTGCCGTCTGGCGCGATGTGACCACCAGAGCGTTAGTTGTGTTGGCGATGATGTTGATCTGATACGTGATCGCGGTCGCCGTGGCTGTCCCGCCAATCGCAAGCTTGATGCCGCCTGTAGCATCAGCCGTAATGGGGACAACCGCTCTGAAATAATACGACTTCGCCGCGATCACTGTGGACGACAACCCCGTCACATCAGAAAGGGTAGTGCTTGTCGTCTTGTCGAAATTTGTGGTAACCCTCCCCTGACCGCTCCATCCAATCCAGCGCGACACGAAATCTCGGAGCGTGCCTTGTGTACCGTTGTTTGCCTCGACAACGCCAGCTGCGCTTCGCCCGACGCCAGTATCCCATGTGCCTTCTGGATTTGAACTGCCCCATTTAACCGTTCCAGTTGGGTTTAACCCGAAAGAGTCCGCTGTTACGAGCGTCCAAGCGCTGCCAGCAGCATTCAAAAATCGGACACCAGCGCCGGAAGGGCCGACTGTATAAACGTTCGTTCCCGCATTCGCGTTGTCGAAATTCAATCCGCCGCCGGATGCGTTCCGCATTTGGACATTGCTGCCGTCCAAGATCGAAAAGGCGGTTACCCCGTTATCCCGCGCCAGGAAAATCGGAGATGTCTGGCTACCATTATCCGCGATCAATGCCGCCGAGACCGTGGGCACCGTCGTTCCCGCGAGACCTACAAGCAACCCGACCTTCTTGTTAACGAATAAACCCTTCTCTTGGCACAAGGCTTCGTGCCCTAGCTGACTTTTACACAATATCGCCATTACAGGCCTTACGTCCGAATAAGGTGTAGAAATTCTTCCTTTGCGTTAGCATTACCTTCTTATTAACGAATAAACCCTTCTCCTGGCGCAAGGCTTCGTGCCCTAGCTGGAATCACACAATATCGCCATTACGGGCCTTATGTCTAAATCGACGAAGAAATTCTCCCTTTATATTAGCATTATCTTCTTGCTAACGAATAAACTATTTTCTCGGTGCAAGGCTTCGTGCCCTAGCTGGCATTTACACAATATCGCCATTACGTACCCTACGTCTGAATTGGCAGAGAAACTCTCCCTTTGCATTAGCATTACCTTCTTGCTAACGAATAAACCATTTTCTCGGCACGAGGCTTCGTGCCCAAGCTGACATTTACACAATATCGCCATTACGGACCATGCGTCTGAATTGATGTAGAAACTCTCCATTTGCATTGGCCTTATTCCCTGGCCAACGAATAAACCCCTTTCTCGACGTAAGGCTTCGTGCCCTAGCCGGTATTTAGACAATACTGCCATTACGGACCCTACGTCCAAATTGGCGCAGAAATTCTTCCTTTGTGTTAGCATTACTTTCTTGCTAATGAATGAATCATTTTCTCGGCGCAAGGCTTCGTGCACTAACCGGAATCATACAATATCGCCATTATGGACCCTACATTCGAATTGGGAGAAATTCTTCCTTTGCACTGGCATTAACCCCCCGTACCCTATCCAATAGTCACACGCTATCAGTCAGGGTCGAGCATCGCATATCGATCCATCATCATACTCTTACACTTTGAAGAAAAAAATGGGGCTTAAAATAGAGGTGCCCCGCCAGACTTGTCCCTACATTAGGGCAAGGGCAAAAATGGTCATAACCAAACTGCGGTGAAAACCTGAAAGGGGGTTGCAGGCAAAATTGGGTACCCTGCCACGTGAAAAGGCCACCCCGGCCTGGGGGCACAAGAAGCAGAACTTACACCCCGCTCACACCGTCCCTCCACCCAACGGTTATACCAATAAAGGCCCGGCTCCCAAAAGAGCACAATATCCTCCTTTGCCCGAGTCCCTCACGGATATTTTTTCTGCTCTCATGTTTGTGAGCACAATCCAACTCCCTCCAGAACGGCCTAACTAGAACCCGGCCATTCACCAATCCAAATACTACATGTTCCATAGGCAACTCAGCCATACTATTGAAGGTTGTTTTCACTTTCGAGATCTGGTATATGATTTGCATGAAGGGCAGCTCATTGACTAGGTCGAGATGCATAAGGCCATTGTTGAAATTAAAGAAAAGAGAAGGCAAGCGCCAAGGCAGCAAGTGCAGCAACTAGCACCGGAGCCACAGCAGCAGCCACAGCCACAGTAGTAGTAGCCCGTTCAGGATTTGGGGATCCACCAAAACCTCATGCCAAACCATCTACCCACACCACAACCTCAGTCACTGGCACCGGCTCAGGTTAATCTTGTTCAACCCCTGGCTCCCGACGTTGAGTGCTCTTATGACGACGAGGCTTCAACATAGCGGCTCATGGCCCTCCACCACTCCTACCGCAACCCCGTTTCACCTCCTACCCCATGCATCCTCTCGCTTAACTATTAAACCCCTCCATCCTCCGCATCCACTAAACCCCTTGTCCTGCCATCTGCTTCCCCCATCTCCACTCTACCGCCAGCACCCACACCCATCACCAGCATGCCTCCACCTAGCCCTTCACTAGTTATCCTCCTTCCACAGCCTGTCATCTCCACCACTATGCCCATCACCCCCATCATCACCACCATGCCTCCATCTAGCCCTTCACCAGTTATCCTCCCTCCACGGCCTGTCATCTCCACCACTACGCCCATCACCCCCATTATCTCCACTACCCCTTCATCTAACCCTTCACCAGTTATCCTCCCTCCATGGGCTATTTTCCCTAGCACTACTCCCATTACCTCTGTCACGCCATTTGTCCACCCCATGGGGCCCATTAAGCCACTTACCATGAGCCCATCTAATGCCATGTCGGCCCAGACCATTGCCCTAAGTCTCAACAATGGCCCTTTGGGCCTTATTTAACTGGCCCATTAAGACTTACAGGACTCAAATAGACTTAAATTAAAATGTTTGGACTGAACTGAAAATGAAATAATGTAAATGCAACTGATAACTGGCTGGATCAACTGCTGGCGTGCTACTGTATCCTCCATCGGCGTGCGTCGCCAGATGTCCCCATCAAAGGCCGCTCAAGGATGGAAGGCTAGGGAGTGCCCGCTCATCCACCAGGGGTCCTAAGGGATAGGCGGCTAGACGTATGCTGCTCAAGGCATGGGCAGTTGAGGGTCGGCCGCTCGAAGAGATGAAGAGTCCCATGGGCGGTCGGTCGACAGGCCGTTCATCTGGCTTGAACGGACAGGTTTGGGCCGCTCTAGTGTACATCTTCCTATAGTCCGAAAAGGTCCAGGTCTTGAGCGGTTCGAGTTGGACCACTCAAGGGTCATAGGCCATCCCAAATGGGCCGCTCAAGCATGGACAGTCACATGGTGGCCGTAATGCAACCGTGATGGCGGGAAAGGGTTGGCATGGGCCAAAACCCCTCTTGGTCGGCTCAAAATGAGCGGATTTCGACGAAAAAGTTAACCTGCCATGCCCACAACAACATTCCACACCCATACATACTATTAAAACATAAAACGATGGCCATGGAGTTGATTTTTAGAAAATTAGGCTAAAATACCCTAACATGGAATCATGCACAGAAAACGAGAAAAATGGCATCGGACCACAGTGCATATGGTACCAGTGGGTTCCTAGCGAGGAGAGGATTCCATCCCCCTACCTATTGCGCGATGAGGACGCCGATCCGGAGTCGAACAACCGTCTAGAGTCATGCCACCATCACGCCCCCACGCCTCCACGTATCGCGGATCGAGACAAAGCTTGCGTCCACGTGATCCTCGCATGGAGCCCGTCCCGTCGATACCTCCCTCGCCTCGATTAGGGCCCGTCTGGACCAAAACTGAGAGAGAGGGAGAGAGGGATCGTGAGAGGGAGAGAGGGAAAGAGAGAGAACGAGTGAGGGAGAGAGAGAGTCACTGATGGACTTGGGTGGCCAGGGCTTTGGCCGCCCAGGGAGGTGGGCGACCAGATCTTTGGTCGCCCTTCTCTCAGGGCTGCGAGGTTGAAAGAAAGGAAAAAAGTAAATGGAGGTGGGTTGATTGGAAGATCTAATGAATTTCTTGTGTTTTTTTGTTGTGTGCAGGGTCCGAGAAGGATCAGAGCCCATGTTTCATGGGACTTGGTGTGGGCTTGGTACCATGCCTTACCTTCAGGGCAGCAAGGGAGGGTGGATCAAATGGGTTTTGGCCCGTTCTTTCCGATTTGACCTTTCCCCGTTGATGTTACCTTCCTGACGTCGGTACGGGAGAGATGGGTGGACAGTTGCAGAGCCTTTGTGATGCCGTGGGGGCATATGATCCCCACCCTTGAGGATGTGGCTTTCTTGACGGGGCTGCCAGTGGCAGGGGTCCCGGTGCTTGGCTGAGAGCTCAAGAATTATTGGGAGGAGGTGGAGGACCTGCTGGGCCTGCAGCTGGCTCGATTCGAGAGACCGGCGACCACTCTTCCACTCGGGAAGATCAGTGCTGCGATGGGGCTTGCGAGAGTGGCATGTGGACCACTAGAGTACTTGGATGCATATCTAGGGCGAGTGAGACAGAGACTCCGAGCCCAAGGGAGGAGTGAGCAGTAGGAGTTGAGACTATTCCTCTTGTATTTATTTGGGAGGCTGCTGTTCGCTACGGCCTCAAATAAGGTGAATCTCAAATATCTCTTGCTGGTGCGGGATCTTGAGCAGGGACCCCAACTTGCGTGGGGGAGAGTGATGTTGCTGCACCTCTTCGCCCACCTAGATCCTGTGCACCCAGGTTCGGGGAACCTGGGTGGTTTCACGCCCTTCTTACAGGTACGAGTCTACCCCTTTTCACTTGTTAATTCTAAAACTTGACCGATTGACTGACTATTTATTTCTCTATATTTTTAGATTTGGGGGTACACTCGATTTCCTCTAGGTCGCGGTACGATCCTACGAGCCCTGATGCAGACGGTCCCTCTTATGGCTAGATGGGAGATGGTCCGTGACGAACATGCATCATTAAATGCATAATTAAATGAACATGCATTAATTGGAAATCTGCGGGCATAAGCGGTCGAATACAGGGCCACTATAGTAATCAGACGGTCTAAGAATAGACAGCTGGAGGGTCATACATGGTCTAGTATTAGGCCTCTAAGCTTCCATTGCCATACAGAGTTCAAAGGCGTTCGCGGTCGAGGATTGAGCTGCGAAGGGGACTCAAGCGGTCGCACGATAAGCCGCCAGAGAAGGTAAACGGTCCAAGTATGGGTCGCTAAACCAAACCGCCTTACGGGTCAATGGTCATACATGGTCAAACGTTCGACTGCTAAAGTCAGTAGACGGTCCATCGTTGGGCTGCTACACAGGGTGAAACGGTCGAGGTATAGACCGCTAAGGTCCACCGCCATACCGATTCCCGTAAACGGTCTCTGGTAGAACCGTTTGCCTACCAGAGAACCAAAAACGTGGGGATCACCATGGAAACCCCTCCCAATCGATCTGAATCGATGGGAAATGAAGTTTCAACCTATTGCCTGCCATTCTACCATCAATCCACAACAGTTAAATGCCTATGAACACATCGATGATGGCCATGGATGGATTTAAAACATAAAAGACGATGTTCATGCTCGGAAGACATAACGACAATGTTCAGGCTATTTAAGACATAAAGACGATGGCTAGGGATAGCAAAGCGATCCTAACGAGGTCGGGTATCCATCCCCCTACCTAATTCATGCCAAAAATGCTGATTACGCGCCGAATGAGCCGAGGGGTGCCGCACCTTCTCTCACGGTTCCTCGCCTCCACGGGCCGCGGTTCGCCACCACGTCGACGTCCGTGCACTCCTTGCACCTCAAGCTCGCCGATGACACCTCCCGTACCTCCTGCGGTGACCCGGCGTGGCCGCACCACCGAGAGGGTGAGAGAGCGATCATGAAAGAGAGAGGGGGAGTGAGAGAGTGATCGTGGGAGAGAGAGAGTGTGTGAAGAGGAGAGAGAGGGGAATGGGGAGAAATCTCCCCCACGGTGGTTTTGTGTAAAATTTTGTCAAGCCCGGCGAACTCTCCTTGCAATTCCTCCTCAGAAGATATCAGCAGCAGTTTCGGAGGCGGGAATGGTAGAAGAGTTTTGATCGGCACGGGCAATGCCTCCGAGTTAGAAATTTCCTCTTCACTACCACTGAAATATATCTCTTCCTCCTCTGCATCAGAGACGATCGTGGAGCTGCTAGAAGAGATCTCCACCCTATCCACAGGTGGGGCTGCCATTTCCAAAGCATGCCGGCACGTGGACCTGGTGACCACTCGCCTCGTCGGGGCAACACTCCTTTTCATCTGGGTCTTGTGACCCTCTCGTGGCCGAGGTGCTTCCCCCGCTACTATGATAGCCCCGGTTCCCTCTCCAGCTGTTATTACAACAGAAGTCCCTAAGAGGAATGATAAAACAATGACCAAAAGATAAAAGAGAAAGATGGAAAAGCATATTTACCCTCTGCCTCACCAGCCGACGTAGGAGAAGGCAGCCTGGTTTCTCCCGCGGAGGGCGCCACTATTTGCTCTTGGGCTATGTCAGGAAGAAGAAGAAATTAGAGCCAAAGGTCTCCTGAGGAGCCAGTGAAGAAACAATAGAAGGCGCAGCTGCAAGCCATTGATTCTACCTTCAGTAGATGCCTAAGCGGCCTCCTGTTGAGATGAGAACTCCTCAAATGAGGGGATATCAGGAAGAGGAGTCTCAGCTTCTGTCATTGCTGATGCAGGCTGCTGAGCATGAGCTTTTTTGGCCCTCGTGGCCTTCACAACTGTGGCTTTGACCACAGAAGTCTTCCTCTTCTTGCCGGGAGGCAAGGGAGTGGTTGTTGGTACTGCTGCAGGAATGGCAAAATAATCAGGCTTCTCAGCCTGAGCAATTATCTTCATATATGGCCCCTGCTTCTTTATGTCTGGCCTATCTGTTGAAGACACAAGGAAGGCAACGACAGTTAATAAAGGTAGAATTAAACGACAGAATGAAAAGCTTTACAGTCAAAAGAAGAAGTCATACCAGCTGGGCCATCATAGAAAGTAGACAATGGCCAATATAAATAGGCCGCCTCCACATATGCACACAAGCACACTTTATTTGTTATCATTAAAACCCAACCACCAAAATCAACTAGGGGATGTAACAATCTCCCTATTTTTGATGATGACAAAACTATCTATGCGTGAGTTTCATAAGATAGAGTAGAAGCATTTCACTCAATGAAAAAACCATTATGAGTAGTATGAATAGTTTTGCAATCTTAACCACCCTCTATGAGAATGAAAAATTGAGCACTCTATTAGAATGAAGAATTAAGAACACACTCATGCCTATTCTCCCCCTTTTGTCATCAACAAAAACAAAACAGTCCGTGCGGTTAGATTAAGGCAGAAATGAGAAAATTTATTTTGAAACTTACCCCAGCTGGACAGATGAGCACAGAACCCTATAGATGCAAGACCCAAGTTGACTTATGCAAGAACACTATGATCAAATGCAGACCAAAAGGTAAGCTTTGTAACTTGATGCTGATTTAAATGGTTCATTTTATTTATAGTTATGCTGAATGTATGTGCAAAAGATTTATTTACAAAATTTATATGCAAGACATGCTATGCAAAATGGCATTAATCTCACGAGTCTCATGAGAAGAATGCATGACAAAAGTGCTATGCACGTGGCAAAAATGTGTGATCATTCTAGAATTATGCAACAATCCTCAAATGCACCTATGCACACAATCACTACCTCTCCCCCTTTGTCATTGACAAAAACAGACTGACAATGGGGTTATTAGAACTAATATGTCCATTGAAGACCTAAGGATATGTACAACATGTTCAAAATGATGCAATTCAAGGTATGCATTATATGAATGCTAAAAATGCCAGATATGCAGATATGCACAATATGGCCTCCATCTTCCAAATGCAAAGTGTATGCACTATGCTCTACCTATTCTACCTATGCACAAGAGGTGCTAAAGTGAGCACACTTATTATCTTCAGACAACTATGCACATGATATAACAAGATGAAAATTAACACCTTTATTATTTCTCCCCATTTGTTATTAGCAAGAACAAGATCAATGGGGAATGTATGAACAGGCAAGCACACCCAATATCGATGATGAAACCTGCTATTGATCGATTGGCACATCGCCCGATCACTGATGAAACCTATCCGGGGTAGACTTTACGTCTATTCTAATGAAACTCATGAATTTTCTTGTATTGGTATAAACCCAATATCGATGATGAAACCTGCTATTGATCGATTGGCACATCGCCCTATCACTGATAAAATCTATCCGAGGTAGACCTTACGTCTATTCTGATGAAACTTATGAATCTCCTTGCATCGGTATAAACCCAATATCGATGATGAAACATGCTATTGATCGATTGGCACATCGCCCGATCACTGATGAAACCTATCTGGGGTAGACCTTACGTCTATCCTGATGAAACATATCTTCCCTTACACCGGTATAAACCCAATGCCGATGATGAAATTTTCTTTGATCATATGGCACATCGTCTTGATCAATTATGAAACCCACCTGGAATAGACCTTCCATCTGTTCCGACGAGTCCTACAAACTCTTTATCTATACATTCACAAATACTCCTACATTCGGCATTTCTCGCCGCTAAAACATCTACTTATGATAACGGCCCGATTTCAAGACTCTCAAAACTCCATCATGCGGTGGAGCGATTCCCCCATCCTTTCCCTGAAAGGGTGGGCGCTCTCCTGTGACATAGACACGGGTCTATCTACATGAGAATCACCAAAGTGCTACCACACCATTATGAAGCAAAAATGGAGGAATGCACTCAAGACAGTAATAAGAAGATACTTTTTCATTGCAAAAGGGAACAGTTACAATCAGGCCCTTGAAAGGGGTGCATTACAAAGCATGGGACAACTAAGGTCATCGAAAAATGTCTTCAAAGTCAAGAAGCCCAACGGTTGGAGCTGTTCCTAATTCATGAAGGTGAGCTTCTTCTTCCTGGAGGTGAGCTGATTCATCTTGCAATGATGCCACCCATCCCTCCAGCAGAGCTATCTCCTTAGCACTCTGTGTAACATCCCAGAGTTCAGGGTACCGATAACCCGATAATATCGAATTACTGCCACCAAGGACTGGGGACGCCACCCGGAAAGGGGAATGATATAAACAAAATAAGAATGGTAGGCTTAAGAAAAAGAAACGCACTCACATACAAATAATAATAATAAATATAACAAAATAAAGAATAACATACGTGACTGTGCTCGCTCCTGAGCTCCCACCTCCTCTAGAATCTGGGAATGAGAATATTAATGATGTCCCGACAAGTCGTGCCTGGACCTCAAGATTCATCCCATTATGGCCAGAGCATGGCCTTGTCTCGGGCCAATAAGCCGCTGAATTCAATTTGTTTTGAATGGGTTTTAACTGCATCCCTTCGGTTCTCGAATATCAAATTTGTCATACCCTGGCATACATTGTCCTGACATCATACGAGTCTGCCCGAGTACGGTTACGTTGGGCCCACCTTGTGGGTTCGTGTGTGTGCATTGTAGTGTCATGCGCAGTCTAAAAATAAAAAGGCAACAGCTAATCGACAACCCTGTAAGTGATAGGGATTACTTAGAGGGCTAGCCCTCGGGTTCCCCACTCATCATAGGGTATGAGATTACCGTTTGGGCATGTGGTGGAACATTTTTATATTTATTTAGTTATTTATTTATTTATTTATGTAGACGTGCCACTCACTAAGTGACGAGTTTATTATGCCCACCGTTTGACTGATCAAACGAAAGTGAGTGATCGTGTCAGGACTCAAAACCCTCCGTACCATAAAGGCTACGGTGTTAATTACGCCCCTCCGAAAGAGGAATAACCCTTGATTAATCATCAAAAATAGAATGACCATGGGGCCCATAGAATATATAAAAGATGTGTTTGAATGTAAGCATACAAAATGATAGCATTTATTTATTAGGTCGGCTCCCGGTACATGGCGGAGAACACAGGTCCGAGGATCACCATCACGTATAGTGAAGGCCTCCGGTCAGGCATAACCTGACTTTCTGCCAATCACCATTTGATATACGGGAAAGTCAGCTCAAACAAGCATACATCAAGGTGATATATATATGCCAACAAGAGTAAGGAGCCATTGAACGTCCAAAAGGATTAAAACCATCAGTGCATAAGCCGTGAAGGTGGCTTGCAACAACCAACCATCTCCAAAAAATAGTGCCCCTACTAAGGCCATACCTGGGATACAACCTAGCCTCAGAGGGAGAAGCAGAAGAAAATTGGAGATAAGCTTTGTGCAAGATGGGAGATATCAGGACTTGACTTCCTTCCAAGGTACTACCCCTCAAAGAGATAGTCTATTGCACTGGGACTTTGCATCTTTGGTTTTTGGACCCATAGGCATGCATTCGAGCGGGCTCATGACGTCCCATTGGGATCTATACTGCCACTCTTGCCATGCATTTCATTTCCATAATTTTTCTTTTGATTTTCATATTGATTTTGATTGCTCTTATTGGCTAGATTTAGCATGAACGCTCATTTTGAGGGTCAAGACTACCGCTATTTGAGACCTCTCCCGTATTGGGGAACACTTAGGTCAGTCATCTCATCCATCAATCTCTTGCCCCTGCACTCGGCCGAGCAGAGAAAAGAAAAGGCCTTTGTGCATACCCATGGTATGGTCAAAGTAGCAACGGTGTTACCTTTGAGGGATCGGCTATGACTTCGCGTGAAGTGTATGAGAACCAATGCTAGTTGTCACCCTCAATGATTGGGGAAAGAAACTAGACTCTCAGCACAGATCTATCACCTGCCTAAGGTGCTACAGAAGTGAACTCATTTTGACTAAACAAACTAGAACTCCTAACTAAGCCACTCAAACATGTTAAGGAACCTGGCATTATAACCATGTGCAGAAGAAACATAAGCAATAGAAATGATAGCATGTTCTTACACAAAATAAAAGATACCTTGCAAATCCAAGGAGTTGAAAATAGGATCCTGAAGTGGTCTTGATCAACGTGAGCTCCACATTGCTTGCTTGACAGGATGAAAGGGAGAGGATAGCAAATTATTAGATTTCTTGACACATAAGAGTGGCAGACACTAACTTGGACGAAGAATGATAAAAAGGATGAGAGACGAGGGCAAAAACTCCCTCGTTAAGGCACAGAGACCTTGATAACATGGAACCAAATACAGAATAAATAAGGATTAACTGAGATCAAGACAGACTAAAGCCTCAAAAATAGTAAAAAAAATGGCAAGAACCCTGAAAGTGCGAGACAGGGAGAATGGAAAGAAAACAAGAGGATTGCTGCGAAGATGAAGAAGAAGGAGAATGATCATCCGCCGTAGTCGGAGAAGAATCAGAAGTAGCATCTGGCAGGGCCAAAGAGTGAAAATAGTGGTCATCCGACAGGGTCAGAGAAAAATTAGAGGCAACACCCGGGAGTCCCGTGGAAGAAGAATCAGGTGATGTCCTGAAATCAGGATGAAAGGAGGGTGGCCTAAGATGGGGCTGAGAACCGGGAAAATCCAGAGGATTCGGATAAGGAGAAGAGGAGTTGGGGTTTATGGACCCAGAAAAAGAATCGAAAACCATAGAAATAAGGTCGGGAGGAGGCAGGTACACCTCCCAAGGGTGGGAGCTCAGTAGAAGAAATGATGAATGAGATGACGAAGTAGGAGTAGGGGTCCCCTGAGTGCATAGCTGGTGACTTTGAACTTGCACCGTTGCCTCTTCTTAGTAGAAACTTCTTGAAAATGGACTCGCCTGATGAGGGCTTGGACCTTTGGGCTTCTTGGCTTGAAATATCTTCTCAAATGCTAGGCCCACCTGGCAGACGGCCTAGCCCAACTGTGAACATGTAGCTTCATTGGGGCAGTTGCCCCTAGACACCCAGCGCTAACAATAGATGGACATTCTTGAATAGACGACTCCTTGGGATTAACGTCATGAAACCATGGGGTTTTGTCGCTTGCCACCAAGATGTGAAAAGACTTGACAACCTCACTCGGTAATCAGACATGAGCCATAACTCCCTAGATAACGGGGAAGGGTGGAACTGTGGACACATAAAATTGCACGTCCATATGACCTGACCAGTCTAGTATCAACAACAACTTCAACAGAAGAAACTGCAGAGAAGGCGGGCCATCCGGACTATCTGAACAAACATACATTGCCGTGAAGCCGTCTCCAGAGTCACGACAGTGAAGAGAAATCAACCCCCGGGAAGCCCACAATCTATGGGCCCCGAAGAAAATCTAGTAAACCACAACTTGTGATCGTGATGGGCTTGAATGCATCACAAACGGTGCCCCGGTCAGCCCTCAACGGCACACTTTGGTGCCTTTTCAGCAGCACACCTAGCTTGGCCACCGCTCAGTGGCACACCCCAACCTGCGCTCCAGCGGCACACCCCCGGGGTGCCCTCAGTGGCACACCCCAGCCCGCGCTCCAGCGGCACGCCCTGGCAGGCCTTCCACGGCACACCCAGGGGCACCCTCAGCGGCACACCCCCAACCTCCCGCTCAGCGGCACACCCCCAACCTCCCGCTCAACAGCACACCCCCAACCTCCCACTCAGCGACACACTCCTGCAGCTCTTCACCGGTACACACGCCATGGCATCTTCACTGGCATACCCACCATGGCGCCTTCACCGGCACACCTGCAGGGGCCCTTCAATGGCACACCCCTGAAGCCCGCTCAGCGACACGCTTTGTGCTGCCTTCAGCGGTAGACTCACCCAGTGCCCTTCACCCACACGCTTCCAACGCTCTTCAACGGCACGCTGCAAATGCCTTCAGCGGCATGCTTCTTCAACGGCACATCCAGCAGGGAAGATCTTACGCCATTCCCCTACGGATTTTTGGTGGCAGTGAGTGTGCAAAGGTGTCGAATGGAGGAGGCGGCACGCTGGCTACCCTCCTACCACCGAGGATGACCAAGGTCAAATCCTCATTAATGTCGACCGTGTTTCCGCCTCCACCATCTCGTGCTCGAAAGCCCCTGCCGTTGGAGTATAAGATGCTCCTCTTCCCCGGCGAACAAAAACACAAGGGAGACAGACAGAGAGGCATACACACACACACAGAGGGAAGCAGAGGCAAATCCACAAAGTGTCCCCACAGAGAGAAGAGAAGAAGAGGAAGAGAAGAAGAAGAAAAAGAAGAGAAGAAAGAGGCTCCCCCTTCTGGCAGCCACCAGAAGAAGAGAGTAAGAGAGTGGGAGAGAGAAATGTAGCAGGAAAAAGGTGGAAGAGTAGGGAGCCGTCGCCCCTGCTCAACCCCCCATTCCTCCCTTTTCCTTCTTTTTCTTTCTTCTTCTCCCTTCTTATGTTCAATGTATTCGGTCTCCATTTGCCATGAATATTTGAATAAAGTGGCAGTAGAATCAGCTTTAGTGGACACCGGTGCTTCCATCAATGTATGTCCACTGAGTACATTGCATGCCTGTAACATTTCAAAGGATATGCTTAAGCCGATGCCAACCATGATAGCCACATATGATAACTCCAGACGAGCTTGTCATGGGGTTGTGACAGTACAGGTCGAGCTATGGTCGTTGAAGATGGATGTTGAGTTCTACATCCTAGACATAGACCCAATGTTTAAAGCCATTCTGGGTCATCTGTGGATCAATAGTTTACAAGTAGTTCCCTCAACTGCCCATCAATGTCTGATGTTTTCGTTCCAAGGCAGGGTGGTTAAGGTAAAAAGTATCTCCACGATCCAATCTGTTGATGGTCTTTCTAATAAAATTCCTCCTACCTTGTGGCCTAGCAACCGGCCAGTTCTTTCAGTCATGGACTTGAATTACCCATGGGCATATGTGTCACGCAAGCTCGCTACAGCACTAGTTGATGTAAAGGTCAAGTCCAAGATTTGAGACTCCAAGGGCTGGAACATGATTCTCAAGCTGGCTATCAGCCAGGGTTAGGCCTCGGTACGCAGTTACAGGGATGAACTAAGCCTATCCCCAAAGGCCGAAAAATGAGCCAGAGAGGCCTCGGCTACCGGAAGTCACCATTGTCTATCCTATGGGATTCTGGACCTCTGACATGGGATCACCGCCAACACTTTGTCAGAGGGCCCCAACAGCCCGGCACCTCGAAGTCACCTTTATTGCCGCTTTGTGAAGAAGATGTTGCCAAAGCCAAGCCAGCTTCGCTATTGAGAGGGGCCGTCGATGATTTTGAAGATTATTCTGTCAGTTTGGTTAAGTTGTTTGCTCAGAAAGAAGGAAGTTTGAAGAAACCCGAGCTATGGGTTGTAAAGAAAGTTTCTGAGAAGCCAGCCCTACCTACATCGGGAATGGGGAGCTCAACCGCCACTTGGTCCCTTCCCCGCCTCATCTCAATTCTTCAGAGGCTGACCTTTATTCCCCATCCTCCTCCTCTTCTTTTTGATCCATCCATGCTTTTCCTCAAGACTACCCAAATATTCCAGGAGCAAGGAGATACACAAAGATCAAATGGCTTCCTCTCCTTCTCTCCAAAATCATCATGGACATGAGATCCTATCTCTCTAGATGGCATCTCCTAGGCTTAGTCACACATGCCAAACATTATGATGATGTACATTTTGATTGGGCTGCCATGGGCGCCCTTATAGAAATTGGGCACTCGCACACACACACTTTCTTATTTGCTACCTTCGAGGCTACCATACTCCGAGAATAGGCAAAGATGCTACTTGGATTGAAAAGATTAAAGCAAGGTGAGGAAGGTAAGATGGTAGATATGCGTGAGCCGATAAGTGCAATAGAGATGTTGGTAAGCTTAATCCCAAGCCAAAATATGATAGATCAAATCCGGGTCACAAGAGGAATCAATTTGATGAAGCTTGCCGCATGGGTATACAAAGCTTTGGGACAAGCCAAGGAAGAGGACATAGAAAATATCATGAAGGCGTTCGTGATATGCCTCACAGGAGCGCTACTCTTCCCCTCGGCGGAGGACTTTTTAGAGGAGGAACATTGAGCACGATATGCGAAATTTGGGAAGGGAAGAGGATCGGGCCGGCGGTCTTAGCCTACCTCTATAGTGGGCTCACCTCGACTTCTATGGGGAGGCCCCTATACGGGTCTATGCTCTTATTCACTAGTTGGATGGACCTCCACCTAAAATTTGATCCATGTGAGGAAGCTCAAAATGCCTCTAGGATGTTCCACAAGAGCCCACTTCACTATATGATGGGCATACTCGGCTTAAGTGAAAGAGTGAGCAACTGTGTGCCAAAGCTAAAGAAAAGAGTGGAGTGGTGAGAGCACCTAAAAGCAATGCCTCAAAACATGTTCACATGCGCACCGGGCATCCTCTAGACCCAAGATCTTCACGCATGGCTCTCAATCGGGGTGGAACTATGGCTCATAGGCGCCACCGAACTTGTCCTCTACAACTCACATCGGTGCCTTTCTCAACTTGGCTCACCTCACCAACACTTAGAAGAAGCCTCACACCTCCCATAATGCCATAAATTTCTTGTAAAAACTTGAACCTTGAACTTATAGATACAAATCAAGTAGGAAATTTGTACATGAAGTATTGTCTTCAAACATCTTGCATTTCAAAAGTTATAGGGATACATTCCTCTCAGAGTAGTGATTTGGTTCATTGAGAAACCAACCCATTCACCTTGAAGTGGAAGAAAAGTTGAGTCATGAAGTGCCAGATCAACTCTGATTAAAAAGACATTGCCTCTAAAATCATGGCAGAGCAATGACACAAGAGGTTGAATAACTGGGTCACTTCACCTAAGACGTGTTGTGCCACATGATGAAAGACCTTTCCATTTGCTAACTCTGTTCTTAAAAGAGAGGCATTCAGGTTACCACACTGAGTAACTAGGGATTCCTGCATCTAACCAATGTGTCTCCTCACGAAGAAAAGTGTAGGTTCAACCTTGTTGCTCATTGAAAAAGAAAAATTGTCAAAATGTACTTGAAAAACCCCATTAATTGCCAAAAGTATTGCATGACTATTTGTCCTCAATACTACTGGAAAATTAGCCACTTAAAAGATCTGTTCATGTTTAGCTAGTATAGTTTTTGGGCAACTTATTCTAGGCATTCGATATAACAAGTTGATTCAACTTCATTATTGTTGTACGAAGCTAATCTTCATGTTCATCATGTGAAATCTCACAATATCATCAGATAGAAACATCTAAGCAGCTTTCATTTAATTTCTTTATACTCTTAATAGATAATCCTGCTATTTTTGAATCTGTGAACTTACTGTCTCAGGGATCTCTTAAACCCTTGGTCTGCCTTCTTTTATCACCCTCATCCTTTCTTTTTGATGATGTCAAAGGGGAAGAGCTTTCTGTGAGTTTCTGAAAGTCTCTGGTCTTAAGTCTGTTGTTGGTCTGAGTCCAATTTGGTGTCTTGATTGATATCTACTTTCATGCTCTGGTATTTTTGGTATTATGAATTTTGGTATTCTGAAATTTTTAATTTTCTGATTGATTGCTCAACTTTACTTCAAGAAAGATGAATTTTTCCTGACAAATAGCATTTAATAATTGCATTTGGTAGTTTCAAAGTTTTAGAGTCTTAACGAGATGGAAGGAAGTGTGTCAATGTCATCCTTGATCGCTCGCACTAGGCGTCACAGCAACCCTGTGTCCTGAACCACCATCCATTGCCTCGCGATGGGCACCCAATCCAGATGTACTTCCTTCCCTCTACCTAGGCTAGGGAGGTACAGGTAGCTCCATACCTACATTTGTCAAGTGTCAGCATATAGCAGTCATAATCACATTTGCATAAGCATTTTGGAAGTAGGGCATTTAACCTGAAGCAAAGGTGAAAAGCCGCCCAGCATCGTTTGTTGGTCAGTGGTGGTAAGGGAGTCGAAGAGGAATGCCAATGCCACGGCGCCCCACGCGTAGTCCCCTACTCTGTCTAGGTCTCATAGCAGCGGGAGGAGCTTGCAGCTCACTCCATCCACCCTCATCGCAAAGAGCAACTTCCTAAACAACAACATCAGGAAGCGACGGAGGATGATGTCACCCTCTGGTCCCGGTCCCGCTGCCACTCTCTGTCTAGCACGCTCTGTCAATCTCCTGAGGTGCTCCTTAGGTAGCTCTCCTATGGCTATCGCCGCTTCTCTTTGCCCCAGGCTCTCCTGTAGGGTCGCTCGTGCCAGTATGGATGAGTGATGTCTGGGCCATGTTAGCTCCAGCTCTAGTAGCTCCCGCGCCAACTCCCAGTAGTCGGCGTACGTCGTGCCGGTCACTGGCACTCTGCGCACTCTCAGTCCTATGATCCTGGCCACGTCCTCTAGCATGGATCATGTGTCCCCACGGGAACAGGAACGCCTTGCTGACTGCGTCCCACCAGTCATGGAGTGCATACAATAAGGCGGTGTCCAGCCTCTTCACCTCGACGCTCAGAAGCTCACCAAATCCCATCGAGGCTAGTTGCTCTCTCTGGAAGTTCGGTAGTTCCAGGTACACTGCTCGGACCTACAGCCAAAAGTCTTAGTCTGGCGCTTTCCCTACATGAATTTAACAGTTAGGGGTCAGTCATCCATATAACAATAATTAACAATTCATATGGCAACATGTATCAAGATTTGAAGCGAACATTTTGGTGGTAGGGTATGAAGAAGAATGTGGCTGAGTTTATCGCCAAATGTTTGATTTGTCAACAAATGAAGGCTGAGAATCAAAGACCATCAGGCTTAATGCAAAGGATTGAGATACATCAATGGAAATGGGAGGACATCACCATGGATTTTGTCATAGGTTTGCCTAGGTCCTTCAAGGACAATGATTCCAATTGGGCAATTGTAGATCGGTTCTCAAAAATCGCACATTTTCTGGCCATGAAGAAGAAGCAATCCGTAGAAAGCCTGGCACATTTATATGTTGAAAATATTGTCAGATTGCATGGAGTTCCAAAGTCCATCATTTCAGACTGAGATCCTTGCTTCACATCGAGGCTTTGGCAAGGATTGCATAATGCCTTTGGGTCTCAATTGAAGCTTAGCTTGGCATATCATCCCCAGACAGATGGCCAGTCTGAGAGAACTATTCGGACATTGGAAGATATGTTGAGGACTTGCGTACTTGATTGGAAGGAAGATTGGGAGTGACATCTACCTTTAGTGTAGTTTGCCTACAATAATAACTTTCACGCAAGTGTACGCATGGCTCCATTTGAAACTTTATATGGAAGACCATGCAGATCTCCTCTATGTTGGCAAGAGGTTGGTGATAGACAATTGATCGGGCCTAAAGTGGTGCAAGAAATGTTTGAGAAAATTCAGCTGATCCAGCAAAGACAGAAAGCAGCGCAAGATCGACAGAAGAGTTATGCGGACAACGGAAGGAAAGACTTGGTTTTTCAAGTTGGCGAGCATGTATTCCTCAAGGTATCACCTACCAAGGGAGTGACAAGATTTGGCAAACAATGGAAGTTGCATCTGAGATTTATCAGACCTTTCGAGATTTTAGATAAAGTGGGAGACGTGGCATATTAGTTGGTCCTACCTCCATCTATGGTAGCAATCCATCCGGTGTTCCATGTATCTATGCTCCATAAGTATGTCCATGATTCTACACACATCATCAATTATGAAGGCTTGGAGTTTCAACTGGATATTTTTAGATTTTCATAATCTACATCGGGCTCCCTTACAAAATGAGTTTTTCAGAGCAATATTTGTAGTGCCTAACTTTGGACATCCCGCGGACCTCCAATTAGACAGCCATATAAGTAACACTATTATTTTCTGAATTGATTGATTTTTCATGCTTGAAGTCCAGCCCACTTGACTTATGAGACCTGAAATTGAAATGAGGAAGGATTAGGGGCCCATGGGCTGGGCGGCCAAGTCTATGGCCACCCAGGTTTGGCAGACAGCCAGACCTCTATCCACCTCCTGCTTGAGAACTGCCAGTACCTTGGCTGCCTCTTGGCAACCGCCAGTCAACTCCCCACGCCCCACGTTCTCTCTCCCACTTTGAAAACCCTCCCATCCGAGCTCAACTTCCCGCCTCGTTGCCCACTTCCTGGAGGAATGTAGTTGGAAGTTGCTAGAAGGTTGAACATGGGACAAAACATTTGGAGGGAGAGACATTTTAGGGAGAAGAGGGGAGATCAGGGGATCGATTAGAGAGGTACAAAGAGACCATTTTTGAAGAGATTCGAATGGAGAGTTCGAGGAGAGTTTTTAGAGTGAAGGAGAGTTCCCAAGTGTGAGAGAGGAATCCCCATGTCACTCATGAGAGACTTCAGGTTTCCGACTAGTTCTCGTCGCCTCCATCTTGTGCTTCCCAGAGGGTGAACAACCATTGACTTGGCCATTCATGGCACTGGGTGGCCAACCTATTGGCTGCCTCTTAGTTTAGTCACTCTATTTCCATCTCTATTTTTGCTACGTATATATATATCTCATTTGTCATATCACTACATATTAGAAACTCCCATAGAATCCTTTTCTATGGAGGTTTTCAAAACTAAACAAAAGAGAAGGCGGGTGGTCGAAAGTCTTGGCCACCCCCCCTTCCCAACACCCCTCCAGGTAAAGCCACTGCCATATTTGTCTATTTTGTAGTTCATCTCGAGCATTTACTAGATCACTTAGTTCTAATTGGTATTTTTTATTTTTTTCTCAAGCTTTACTTTTGTTTTTAGGACTTTCGCAGGGTGAGGGATTTGTCTCCCTTGGGTCAAGCTATGAGTCATAGTCTGTTGTGGAGGTTCTCCATAGTTCTTGCTTTTGCAAGGGTAAGCCTCACCAGGTTCAGTGAGGGGTGGATGTAGGTTGCAGGTTTGCAACCGAACCACCTTAAAAATCCTTGTGTTATGGTTTGTGAATCTTGTGTGATTGCTTCTTAGCCTCTATCTCCATTCACAGGTTGGTGTGCTAGTTCTAGCAAATGTAATCCTGATTATGTTTGTTGCACACTTTTCTGATCTGTAGTAAGTGTGTTATCTTGACACCCCTTGCTATCATAGTTACACCTGCATCTCCTCAGTTGCCTACTGCATTCTTGCTCTCAGGCACTAGGGAGTACACTCCAATCAAAAGGGAGTCATATATTTCATGCACGCAACTTTCTCCTATGTGCCATCTGTGCATTGTGCTTTGCGGTTTTCAATTAAGCCATTCCTATTTAATTTCGCTATGCATTGTGTCTAAATATTCTATAAGAATGGTTCATGTGACTTATCACTAAGAGTTTTTGATTGGGCAAAGTTCATGATAGGATCTATTCAACCCCCCATTCTAGATCCTATTGCACCTCTTGGGACCCAATGAGTGGTATCAGAGCCAAGCTCTGCCATTCACAGATCCCACAATCTGCAGAGAAAGATCCCAGTGCATTCTAATCAAATGGCTTCATCTGCTGCACATGCTTCGATGGCTTCTCCGCCTATTTATGATGGTTCAGATTTTTCTATATGGCTGGGGAGAATGTTCGTCTATGTCAAATCCATAGATCTACAATTGTGGAACCTTATATACATTGGTCCTTATGAGTTGCCTTCAAATTCAAGCGAATGGTCTGCTGAACACGAGACCAAATAGATTGATAACCTTACGACATTCAACTTGATAAAAGCTACAGTTGATTTCATGTTACTTAGTCGTGTGTCCACCTGCAGCACAGCTAAGCAAGTTCTGGATGTGTTGGTGAACATCCATGAAAAAGGAGAACAAGAGTAGGAATGCCTCATGGCTGACCCGGGGCACAGGGTGTCTAATGGCGCAATTATTCTCCTATTTGCCACCTGCTAACTATTCGAACCTTTGCTTTATACAGCCATCTGTATGTCGCCCCTTTTGTGAGCCTGTAGCTCGTATGCCTACGACCAATCTCTGAACGCTAACCAGCTAACCCCTCTTATGCTCAAGCTATTGTTGATAGTTTAATGAGTGCACGGTGCATCTTTGCACTCTCTTCAACCCCAAGAAGAGTAGGGTGAGGGCACGTCTAATGTGGTCTATTCCCCTTGTTCTATTGAAGGGGTAGCATCATAATATTATCATGAATACTGTGTTTCTCTCAAATGTCAATCCACTAACCGGGGAGGGGGACATTCCCCATTACTGCTCCTACTGTTAATTTCTCTTTGAATCATCAAAAGGTCATAGGGTCCCGTCCTCACATGGCATGGAGCCCTATGAACCGTCGAAGGTGAATATAGATGGATCGCTCGATCCAACATCTAATTAAATCCACCTTCCTTTAGGGACTTGTGGTGGTCATAGGTCATGGAACCCCTTGTAGGCTAGCCCTCGGGGTCTCCCCCCCCTTTTAGGCTGTCCTATTGAACAATTACGGGCCCACGGAATGTCGATGCCCCTCGTAGGTTAGCCCTTGGGGTTTCCATCCGTTTGGGTCCGCCGATCGCCGTCTTGGCCTCCCGGCATTTAGGAGCTTACACCAATCTTGTAGGTATGCCTCCGCTTCTCCCCCGTGACCCCCTAGATATGAGGAGATGCTACCCAAATTTTGCCTGATTATTTTGACTAAGTCTTACAACAACTCAACTTATGATGATCTTGGATGCAATCTAAACTGAGAATAGACTGTGCTTGAGTATGAACCTCGCACAAGTCTTAATCTGTCATGCTTGTAGGGCAGTTAGGACCTGAATTCACTCAATAATTAACACTAATGATTAATGAAATCAATTGGTAAATGGGCTAAGTTGCAATCTAACTCAAAGGATTTGAAACTCAAAAAATTCACAAGAAAATGACAAAACCTCTAAATCGGCACGCCTTAATGAAAACATGATGAACCATTCAAGCATAAGGCCAAGCAATCACGAACTCATTTTGTAATCATCAAAATCACATACAAAACACAAACGTATACTCATCATGATCAAAACATCCAATTTCAGCAAAATTCAACCTTCTGTTCTGAAAAGCGCCTTCTGATAGGGCGTTAATTACTGAAAAAGTGCCTACTTCAAGGTCATCAATCACAACTAATGATCTAGTAAATGGCGCTATTTAAATGATGCCCCTCAAATTGGCATTATTATGCTTCAATTTTAAAAAAAATATTTCCTGTATTTTTTGTTATTCACACCTTTCCTTAAGTCATCAATTCAAATCTCATTATTACGAGTGTCAAACCAATCACTCTGCCATTTATTACACTCTGATGACGGTCCAAGTCCCCAGACCTTGTTAAAATGACGCCTTTGCATATGTCGTCAAATATCAAAATAACGCATTTCAACAGGGGCGTTAATCAAACAAATCATGGCTTTTATAAGGGCGCTATTTCATTTTGAAACGCTTCGAATAAAACCCCAGCCTTTCCCTCTTCCCTCCATTCAATCCATTCAACTCCTTCACCCTCCTTCACGTTCTGCAAGCCCCCAAACCGCAAACCCTAACCATCATCTTCATCTTCAATCCTCGATCCCAATCTTCGTCCAACCTTCATCCAATGACGGGGCCTCACAAATGCCAATGCGTGACGGGTCCGGAGGTCGTGGACCTCACCGGCGACGAGGGAGTGGACGCGGAGGAGCTCCTTGCGATAGTCGAGGAAGAAATCCCCGCGGTGGCACCCGATGAAGAACCGGTCATCGTTGGCGACGGCAGCGGTGGAGCCGAAGGCGGAGAAAGAGGAGAGGAAGAAGAAAATGAAGAAGGCGAGGAGGAAGAAGGAGAAGACGAGGAAGAAGAAGGAGAAGATGAGGAAGCACCCCCCTCGGTAGCCAATGCGAGGGGGGTACATGGCCTCCGAGCGGAGCAAGGTAGGCACCCAAAAAAAAAATCTCCTTTTGCACATTTTTTTATTTTTATAGATTTTCGGATGCAAGTTTTATGAAGCAATCAAAACATGCACGGGTGTAGGTTTTATGAAGCAGTCAAAACATGCACGGATGCAAGTTTTATGAAGTAGTCAAAACATGCACGGATGCAGGTTTTTATGAAGTAGTCAAAACTTGCACGGATGTAGTTTCCTTCCAAGAGGAAACGTGCACGGACTTGCTAAGCTGCTGCAGGGACAAGATGCACAAAGAAAGATATGCACGCGGTTTGGCTTCCACGGACTATATGAATGCGTGCACTGACTTTGTTTTAAAACCAAAACATGCACGAGATTTTTCTTGCACGAACTTAGTGAAGACATGACTGTTCATGCTCGGACTCTGCCTTCCTTCTAAATACAATGTGCACAGACTTGTGTTCTTGGCCAAGGCCAAAACATGCATAGACTTGCTATGCAGTGGACTGTTCATCCACGGACTTGGAAGAACAACATGCACGGATTATATGAAGACTTGCAAGGACTTAGTGTGAGACATGCATGGACTTTACAATGCACAGGTAAAATCTGCACGAACTTTATTAAGATGTGCAAGGACTTAGTATAAGACTTGCATGGACTTAACAATGCACAGGTAAAATCTGCACGGACTTTGATCATGCGATATGGTGGAATGTGCATGGACTTTATGATAGTGTGCACGGACCATGCACGGGCTAGCTGAAGTGTAGCTTGGACTCTACATAGCTAGGGCATACATGCTCTGAACATAGAAATATGCTCTGAATTATAGATCAATGTTGGCCATCATCAAAATATGATTTTCAACCTTCTCCCCATTTTTGATGATGGCAACACTAATGGACAATTCAGAGAAGATGATGCAATGTGACATGACAAGATGCTTGATCAGAAGTTATGCATGCAGATGCAGACTCTCTACTGAATGCAACTCTAAAGTGTGCTCCCCCTGAATGCCATGCAGATGCAGACTCGACAATTCTTCTCTGTACCTATGGCAACACTAATAGTGCATTTTGACATGACAATGCTCCCCCTGAATGCATGCACAATTCTTCTCTATACGCAGACCGCTCACTGTCGCCGGCCATGTCATCCATGGCTACTTGGCGGTGCCGACTCAGTTCGGAAGCTTTCCGCCCGTCGTCGGCTTCCCCAACTTCTTGGGGGTCGCATTCATCGAACTCCTGGAGACCCAGGAGGTGGACTGCGTCGCCACTGCAGTAGCGACATCAGACAAGACCAAGGTGGTGGACTGCTGTGGCGACCAGGGGTCCGAGTACCGGAAAGGAACCGGCGTGACTCGAATCTCGGCCCGCCTCCCACGAGCCTGGAGACTCGGAATGGATAAAAGGATAGGTGTGGTGTACATAGAAATAAGAAATAAAATAGGACAACAGATATAATAACAGAAATAAATAACTAACTATAGCAGAGTCCAGTCCAACAGAAAGTACAGTCTAAAGTAGTAAAACGTACCACACGCCAAGTGAACACTCGGCCCGGCAGGTTGGCAACTAGGGACCTCCACGCCGCTCCCTCGAACCTCGAGGAAGAACCGCCGCACCTGAAAACCAGTGATGAGTCTCCTATCACTGGCTCAGTAGGGATCCCGCGGAACCCCAACCGAGAAAAGAACGGCGAAAAGGAAAGCTACGCTAGCCACAAAAGGAACAACAGTAACAGTAGGAACAGCAAACCGGTGGCCGGTCAAAACTCGGCACTACAGCTACTCCTACCGCGCTAGAAAACACGACCCAGTCTCCCGTCGGAGGACAACCAAGTCACGCACCCGACATCCCGATCTCACAGTCGGGGGACAACCAGACACGAACCACCCTAGCCACACTACTAGGAAAGTGCCACGACGCCTCGGTCGCGAAAACCTGCCCTCACAGCAGGGCTTGAGCTGAAACCACACGGTCTGGAAACATAGTCACGACCTCACCATCGTGAACTCTACGTCGTCTAGGGAAAGCTCTTGGTGACGCTCACCGGAAGCCCCAGACCTCGGCTACGGGAATGCTCCCGAAAATAACACCTGAAATCTCGTCTCGCAGACGAGAAACAGAAACCCGGAACACGACAACTCAGGTCATGTGACGGGAGCACCACTCACTAGAAGAACGACCAGATGCGTCCCTTGACGTCTTACACCGTGTCACAAGTGTCTAGCTGCAACGCCCCGGGCGTGAGACTCAGACACACACAGTAACCAGAAGTACCACAAAATAAGGACTAGCTGAGGTCACGCTCGTCATCGCGGGTCTGAACCCTCAGCCTCGTGTGCACACTCAGACCATACGCCCTAGGCCTGTCCTCTAGCTAGTATTTCCCCCACCGACCCAGACTCAGCGGTACGTGGGGGCCCTACGGTAACCAACCTACTCACCGTCTAACTCGGGTATGCCGCTCCACCACTCCCGAGTGGGTCAACACGCGCGTGCTGTAAGAAGGCTGCGACTAGTGGAAGGTCACTGATGTGAACACAGAAAGCCACACACGCACCCATCGCGAGTGACATGAAGTAACCGGTGGCTCATGGCCACCAAACTCTGGACAGCTCACTAGACCTATTAACCCAACGGTCCTTGAGTCACGAGACTCGAGGTCAAGACCATTGAATGTGACAGCACAACATCGTCAATCTAGTCTAGTCCCTAGGTCTGAAATCACGGTATCACGGAACCCACGGACACCTCAAAACATGGACACGGAACCTCCGGGGTGTTTGGGACACTCACGAGACCGAAAGTCGACCACTGGGTCACAACCGGGTCGACCAGAGGCAAACACAACACTCAAAAGGTCACAGAAAAAGCCATTAAGGCAAACCGACAATGCACAGGGATGAGCGGCTCTAGGATGACCGCACAAGGGCATGCGCGGTCAGGGACAGCCCGCTCAAAGGGGGGATGGGCGGTCAAGGGCAGGACCGCCCAAGCATGAACGGTCCGGGATTGGCCGCTCAAGGGTCAGATCCTAAGGGGGATAGGCGGTCAGGGCAGAACCACCCAATGGGATGAGCGGTCAGGTCTTGGCCGCTCAAGCCCATGACCCAAAACTGTTCCTAGTCAAAACGGTCTTGACCAGACCGCTGAACGGAACCGACTTACTACAGTGTCAGTCAAAATGGTCTTGACCAAACTGCCTAACGCAATCGACACTCAACAGTTGACCAAGGGTCAACAGGGATGAACGGTCAGATCCTGGCCGCTCAACCCAGACGCTAAGATAGGCGACTAGAACCTGGCCGCCCAAGGGGGCATGGGCGGACCCTACCGGGCCGCACAACCTTGTGCGATCTATCGTGCGACCGCACAAGCCCCAAAACGCAATGGGGATGAACGGTCCAAAGCCAGCCGCCCATACCTTGGACGGGCCCTGGTTTGACCGTTCAACCATCACGGTGAACAACCCCAGGGGTTCATCCGATCGTGGCCTTTCCACGCCCCGTTCGTGCCGAGACGAAGGGGATACAGTCACAATCACCCTGGCAATCACATGGACTCCGACCGGAGTCAAAATGACGCACGAATCGCAAGAAACGGGTGACTAGCGAAATCACCCAAAAAGAGCAATTGGACTTCCCAGGCTCCTCATGGTCAACCAGGACCACTAATCGACGTGAAACTGGTATCAATGGAACGCTGACATTCCCAGGAGTCCCTTGACTCCAACTGATCTAAAATCCGTCACCGATTTTCGATGAAGCCTACGAAACCCACGAAACCCCAACGAGCCCGATCTCACTCATTTGAGCACCAAACGATGTGCAATCGCACGAAAAATATAGAGGACGAAGTGGTGATCCATCTCCCTACCTCCACCAAAGAAACCGCACGCCGAAGTGACTAAACCACACCGAATATCGCCAGGAACGTGAATGGCACCTTCTTGGAATCCACTGAAGGATCGTGCTTGCCACACTTCATCCGCTGCCCCATGCCACGAATCGATCACTCCAGTACGTCCCTGCCTCAGCCAGCTCCGCAACGGTGTGCACCCCGCACTGAACGGACAAGAGAGGAGAGAGAACAGAGAGAGAAGGTGAATGGTTGAAAATGAGGCAGGAGAGATAGTGGTTAGGTTTAAATAGAAGAAAATTAGGAATTTTCCTAATTTTCTGAAAATCTGATTTTCGTGCTGAAAATACACTAATTCAGAAAAATATGTAAAAATAGTCGAAACGATCCTTGTGAAGTGAACATCGCAACTGTATCGTCCACGAGTCAATGAATTGAGAAATAAACTTATCGTAGGGTTCCGTTCTGCTTTGCAGTTTCAATTTTGTTGTACACCAACCCCATGGTTGGTACTCTATTCCCATCTACACATCTCAGTACCCCATACAGTGTCTCTATCAATGAAACTAATATATTGACTCTATCCCAAAAGTTACTAGTGTTGACAATCCCTTCGACTTCCCCTCCTTCACGTGAAGCGGCAAAAGAAAAACTCAGCCAAGTCTCACCCCTAAACATTTGCTTCAACCCATCCTTGTGCTTCAAAAGGCTCTGCAATGCGATGCAGTTGGTGGCAAATCGTGTGATGCCAGGGCTCAACAGTTCGCCGCCACAATGCTCTCTCATCCATGCCAATACAGGTATGTGGTTGTAGATATATTTCGTGACCTTTTGTGCCACCTCGACCACAGATTTGATTACACGAAGCTGACTAATCTCTTTAAGCATTAGATCTAAATAGTGTGTTGCACAGGGGGTCCAAAAAATGTGTCGTCTGGTCCTCATCAGCTCCTCCCCAGCCTTCTTATAGTTCGAGATATTGTTTGTCACCACTTGAACAATATACTCCTCCCCGATCACGGTCACCACTTGTTCCATCAATGACAAAATATATTGATAACTGTGGACTTGGCCTGACGCATCCATTGATCTGTGAAAGAAAACCTGTCTATCAAAATAAACAAGGAAGTTGATCAGGTTACTTTTAGTGATACCTAACCATCCATCACACATTATTGTGACTTCGTACTTTGACCATTTCTATTTGAACGAGTCCATACAACTCTTGATCTCAGCAACTTGTTCATCAAGATATATGTCAGACAACTCTCTCAACGTAGATGGTTGCACGTATAACCCAAGAACTTATGCTTCCAGAAACATTGGCTTGTAGTAAGGGCTGTTGGCCGCATTGAAAGGCAGTCCCACGTGGTGCCACCATTTTTCAACGGCCTATCCAAGTTTTCATTTTGGCCCCTTCCAGCCATATGCATTGTCCATCCTCGTTTGCTTGCCATGCTCTCGGGATAGTGCACCGGGCTCCACATCTTCAATGTTGATCGATTGTGTCCTCATTTCTTCATTTTTCTCTTCTTCTTTTTTGTTCTGTCGTCGGATCAGGGTGGCTTTGTCGCTTCTCTCCCCCCTTTTTTTCTTGTTCTGTATCTTCTTCTTCTCTTATTTTTCTATGTGTGTGTTGACCTGTGCATCGATGCTGCCCGGGGTTGCATCGACACACCCTTGTTGATTCCCTTAGCAAGCTGCCTGCGGCTTCACCCGTGCATTGACACAGAGTGTGGGGTGCGTCGACGCAGCTGGTGAGTGGCATTGATGCACTTCTCCTTTTCTTCTTCCATCTCCTTTGTTCGGCTCGAAGCGGCTTGATGCTCTTGATGGCGAATTTTAGGTGTCAACAAATGCCCCCCACCCATGGGTGGCGCAAGTGAGGGATGAGTGCGCGGCCCATGGGTGTAGATTTTTTCACCATATCATCTCATTTCCTAAGCTGGCAAGCCGTCAACCCAATATAAGTACTCGGGAAAGTGCCCACCCCTTCAGCGAAGGGATGAGGGGTTCACTTCATCATAGTAAGTACATGGGCCGAGAAGTTTAGCCCTAGGGGGTTTAATCATCGGCATGGGCCTAATGCCGAAGAAAAGCGATAGGGTTTCTTGCGTCGACCTTGATGGACAGTCTATGCCAACGAGGCGGGGTCAATCCCGGTGGGACTGGTGGCTAGTGTTTGAGAAAAGAGGATTGTTTATTCATTGACTTAGACTAAAAGTCAAGGTCAAAGGCCTTATAATGAGCTCGACGGGATAAGGAAAAATTTGTGTATTCATTGGCTTAGGCGGAAGGTCCAAACCGAGGGTGTATTCATCGGTATCAACGGGGTGTCGGAGGCTAACGTAGTTTGTTCATTGGCACGAGATAAGTGTCAAAGCAGAGGAGTCTTTTGTTCCTAGCTTCAGATAGAAGGTTTGTTCGTCAGTGCCGACAAGGTGCCAGGGGTTGACGTGATTTGTTCATTGACACAGGGTTAGTGTCAAAGAAAAGGTCTTTTTGTTCATGGCTTCATACGGAAGGTCTGAGCCTAAGGAAAGAAGTCTTTTTGTTCAGGGGTGTTGACAAAACCCTAACTGGCAAGATGGCTAAGGAAAGAATGTTGCAACAATTGGAGGTTCTAGATTGCTTGGATGAGGCAGGGTTGATGGATGACTCTGACGGGGGTGAGCCCACAGCTTACCGTGGTGGTCTCACCACCTCCCCTGTTTTGGGGAGGTTCCTGGTTTGATCTCGTGTTCCCCCCTCCCGTAAAAAAAAAATACCTGGCAAAAAAAGAACGATTGTGTAGGGACACTTTTAAGGCTGAATATGAAGATATCCTCACCAGAGAAGAGATTTATTGGAAGTAGAGATTGAGAGATAAATGGCTCAAGGAAGATGACAAGAACACTGCTTACATTCAGATGATTGTTTCGGGGAGAAGGAGAATCAACCATATAGTCTCCATCATGGTTGGTGAACATATTATTCAGAGAGCAAGGCATGTGCCAAGGAGTTCTACTCCAACTTTTTTACTAACGATTAGATGGTCAGACCTGACATTGCAGATGACTTACTTCCACAGCTCTCTTCTACAGAGAGAGAGGCTCTTTCCAGTCCCTTTTTAGAGGAGGAGATAAGACAGATAGTTTCTCCCTTGCAGGTGATAGAGCTCTAGGCCTTGATGGTTTTCCTATAATGTTCTTCTAGAAGTGTTGGGACATTATTAAGGAGGAACTGATCCAGGCTTCAGAAGAGTTCTAGGAGGACAGGGTCCACTTGAGGGGCATAAACAAACCCCTCTTGGTTCTCATCCCAAAGAAGCAGGGTGGACAAGACTTTTAGATTTCAGACCCATTATTTAGTTTGTTGAATAGTACTTACAAAATCATCATTAAGCTATTAGCAAGAAGACTTGATATGGTGTTTGGCAGAGTGGCCAGCGGAAACCAAGGGGCTTTTATTAGGGGAGACAGAACCACGAGAACTTCCTAGTTGCCATGAGTGTCTATATGCTATGAAGACCTAGAAGAAAAGGGGGGTGGTATTGAAGCTGGACTTTAAGAAGGCATATAACAGTGTTAATTGGCAATGCCTTCTATAGACCTTAGCAAAGATGGCTACGACCTCCCGTTGCGCACTCAGATCCACTCGCACAGCCACCACAATGACAACTCAGGATCCTCCATCCCGACAATCCTCCACAACTCCGCAGGCTCCGATTCACAACACCTCAGAAAACACAACACCAATCGCAAATTCTCACAAACCCCGCCCAACTGGCACGCATACTTCCGGAGCAACGCCAACACCCTTACACATCAGGGAAGTGGGCAACACTTCTCATTGGCAACCACCTTGCCAACACACAGGACGCGTCTCTTACGGACTTCATGGCACGCGAAGGCCAACCAATCCGAACACATGATGCAAGATGATGAACCTAAACCCAACGCGACCTCCTCCAACCAATGGGAAAACTTAATACTCCTCTGACCAACGGAGGGGTCCCCATGCTCGACCTGACCTCGAACCTTACACACGCTGGGAATTGCACCTTCTAGCACTAGAAAAACCATTACTCCCGTCAGGTCAGCACCTTCGACACGCTCACCGAGTGTCTTGTTGGACCACGATCACAATACCTCTCGATGCACCACCGTTGCAACTCCTCGAACAGCAACACACTATGCCAAGAGCCGCGACACCAGCCATAACTGGCACCCGCCAACGCTCATCCTCGAGCCGCAAGCTTGCCACTGAGCCTTCACAATCTCAAACCACATCCGGGGCAACCATAGCCCAGTCCAAGAAGATCCTCTGCTCATCCGAGCACATCTCGACCAGAGCACCCGCTCTGCCACCTCGAACCACGAGCAATCCTCACCAGCCACCCGACCTTGCTGTAATTCCTCGAACGTAGCACCGCAGTAACACACCTGCCGGCAACCTCTGCCCAACACAACACAACTGGGGCCACCACCGATGAGAGAGAAAGCTCTCGATCTCGATCCTCAGACCCCACGTCGGCACTCCGACGATGACAGCAACCACCTCAAAGCGCCAACAACGTGCCCTCACGCTCTCACACGAGAAACCAAGCGAAAAATAAGCACAAAACCCTATGCCAGCTGTCAACTGTACTAGACCTTATGGACTCTGATCACGGGATTAATTTGTACAAAAAGTGAGATATTTCATGTCTAGAGATGACGTGGCATTTTCCTATCATTTTATGCCCATAATCATGTGTTAATCTTGTTGTATCGCGTAGAAATTACTTGTATAGTGTAGTTCTTGTGGAATTTTTTGTTATTCCTTCGAATCTCCACGTTTTGATACGCTTTTGGCATCTAAACATCGAGGTTTTAGTGTAGAATAGCGTGGTGTTGTTGTGGGATTAAAATCTCATTGCTTCGAGCTGATTTAAGAAGGTTTCTATGCAGTATGCCATAGTTTAGGGTTTTACATCGACTTTGGCATATTTTCCATCAGATTTTGTGTAGATAAAACTTCCTCAAGATCCATGCCACTGGCTTCTAGAATGCCCTAAGTCAGTTGAGAAGGCGGTGTTCTGGAAGACCACATTTTCCAGAAGGCAGTCGCCACCCTGACTGCCATCATGGTCAAAGGTGGTGGTCAATGCCTTGCATTTCGCGTTAAGGCGGTGATGACCCACAGCCCGTCGTAAGGCGGTGCTGGACGTGGTCACCCTGCTGACCGCGTCTTTATAAACATGACCACCGATCTAACCGTGTTTAGATAAGGCGGTGCCATGTGAGCTCGCATCTCTAGGAAAGTCAGTTTCAGCGTGAAGGTGACTACTCGGGGTGATGAAGAATGCCGCCAAGGGTTTGACCGCGTTTGTAAGAACGCAGCCAAGAAGCCGACCGCGTTCATATTGAGGCGGTGCCACATGGGCCCACTCCCCAAGAAAGGTCGATTGTGAACTTGATGTGACTGACAAAGGCGGTGGAAGAAGGCGATCTTCTAACCAACCACCTTTATAAGAAGGCAGTCTTCGAGATGAGCGCGTTCAGAGAAGGCGGCCAGATGGTCGATCACCTTTATGGTCTTGTGCCCTACTTCGTAAATTGTGTTTAGATATGTCGTGTATTGAGTAATGATGATGTTTCCCATAGAGATGTGAATCATAAAGTTGGTACGTAAAGTGTCTTGTATAGACCATGATTATATTCTGGGCTTTCACTGATAAAATGAGAAACTGAAGGAATTGAACACGGTCATTTCTAAAAGATTGTTGATTCTAGAAAAAAGAAAATCTGTGATTTTGGATGAGTGTGAAGATGTGATTGAAATAACACAAGAAGTTGAATGTCTTAAGAAAACCAATGTTGTGTTAAATGTTAGTCTTGCTTCCTGTAAAGAAGAACTCGCCAACACCCAAGTGCACATCATATCCCTAGAAAGTGAAATCAAAGACTTACACAACTCCTTGTCTAGATTCGTGGATGGTCAAGAAAACTTGGACAAACTGTTGGGGATGAAAGTAAACTTTCAAAGAGAAGGGCTGAGTTTCAATCCTGTAAACAAAAAAAAATTTGAGAGCAAGCTATACACTTCATTTGTCCACAGCACATGTGCACCCAGCACCTCCAAATCTCATTCCTAGCAACACACCATGTCAAGAACTCTACCAAATTCGAAAAATAATGTGACTGTCCTAAATGTACATGCCAAAAACATTCATGTGAAACCCTATGCATCTAAGAAAAGAAATGCTTCATGTCTCTACTGTGAAAAACTTGGACACATGATGCACAATTATTTCACTATGAAGAATGATGATTTAAGAGCATGTAGAAACCAA
Organism: Amorphophallus titanum; assembly: GCA_024336825.1. Lineage (NCBI taxonomy): Eukaryota > Viridiplantae > Streptophyta > Magnoliopsida > Alismatales > Araceae > Amorphophallus > Amorphophallus titanum. The sequence continues at coordinate 303,438 of JANBPO010008365.1, read as the reverse complement.
GGTGGTCTCAAAATTTTCAAGGAATTAGTCACCACAAAATCTTCCATGCATTGTAATCACTGTGGTAAAAGAGGTCATACAATTTCACACTGCTGGCTACTGATGAAGAAAAAGAGTTTTCATTCAACACATCATGCTCACATACACAAACTGGTCAAGCCATTGAGAAGAAACAAAGTGATGCCACGTGCTTCCTCCCATTTCTCTAGCAAATCTGGGCATGTTACGTATGATTATTTTCTAAGGAAAAAAGATGAATTGAATGATGTTGAATAGTGGACATCACGTACCAATTTTGTTTCTAACCCACAAGGACCCAAGATGACTTGGGTACCTAAGAATACAAAATGAAAAATCTATTTTGTAGGTGTGCCATGGGAATATGAAGTGTGAAATTTATTTTTCATCAAGAAGGTAAGGCAAATGGGCCTCTATCCAGAGATCTACGTCCACCCCAGACTAAAGTATAGTGTGGCTTCACTGTTTATTACACAACTTCAAAACTGCTGATCCACAGCTTCGCGGAAAACCTTCCCTACAACCGCTGATCCACAGCTTTGGGAAGTACTATCCCAGACTGCTGAGCTTCACAGCTTGCTGATAGAGGAATCCTCCTCTGCCGCTAAGGTTTACAGCTTAACCTGTCCGCTGTCACACAGGTTGAAGAACATGAGTTTAGAAAACAAACGAAGAAAATAGAAAACCAAAGCACACAACGAAAATGTAGCTCTTAACAAAGAGTGAATCGGCTCTAGTTCTGAACCAAGAGACCAAAGACAGACTGACAAATGCTCTTCTCACAAAGCCCTCACAGCTCTCTCTGATCTGCTAGCTCTAACTCTTTTGGACTCTGGCTCTGCTGGATCGAACTTGCTCTCTGGCTAGAAGTTGTTTCTGCTCTCAGTTGCGATCTCAATCAAATCTTTTCTCTCTGTGAATCTTCCTCTATTTATAGGCAGCAGAGAGATGGCGTGTGGAAACCATGTTTCCCACCCAAACTTCCGTCCAGATCTGAGTTTCATTGGACACGTGGCAGCTTCTGAGCTTAATGGCTTTCCACGTGTCACGAGTAGCACTCAGCTTTCTACCTCGAATCACGTGCCTTCCTTAAGGTTCACGAATAATATTTCTCCTGGTTCTCTGGAGCCCTTTAAGTAAAGTCCCTATCAAAAGATCAAGCACTTAGATGACATATGACAATCAGACAAATACAAGAATTGCACAGACTTGATAGGGCGCTGAAACAAATATGCACAGACTCAAACTGTTCACAGAGCAAACTTGGTCAGACTATATCTTGCTATATGCCAAGTATGCTTAGACATGAAACTATGCACAGACTTAATATGTCTGTAGGGCTAAAAGATGCACAAACTTCATGTGTACATGATACAAAAGATGCACAGACCCTATATGCCATAAGCCTAATGTGCACGGACCTAGCATGTGCAAGAAATAAGACGTGCACGGACCTGACCTGGGCTGGTTCATGGAACTCAAGGTCTAGGATGCACACACCTTCTGAGAGGGGGCAATAGAGTTCACGGAGCATGTGCTGTTCAACTATGCTTTGATACTTGTTCGGGCTGGCGTCTACCATAGCGTCTACACCTCCCGATATGGCTACCCCGTCTCCAAGGGTCTTTGCTACTGAATGATCGAGGTCTTCAACACAGAGCTGAATACTTTCTATACTGCGGAAGGTGAGACCTCGTTGGGCCTATGGAGTATGAATCAGCTGAGTGGCTTGCCCATTGACGGGGAGCCCTACGAAGAGGTGTGCCTCCCTGATCTCATCAAGGACAAGACCAACGGGGACAGATTCTATTCCCTTGGTTTCTCCTACCGGTACCTTATGAAGGCGTACCGTGAGTTGTACCAGCTAGCTCATGGCGGGAAGTAGCCTCCTCGCGGGGGATCGAAAGAGGGTCCACATGAACTTATGGTTGAAATATTTCTTTGATGGGCCGAAGAAATATGAAGACTTCCCTTGCATCGGTGCTACTGTAGTCAACAAGAAGCGTAGCAAGAGCAAGGCCGAAGTGAAGATCTCCTCAAGAGGACGTCGGAGCGGCGCCAACCCAGCAGGGGTCGATCCGATGACTTATTGTGTAGCTTATTTGACGTACTGGCTCTGTTCCTTTGCGATGCCATACGAAGATGAAACTGTCATCCTGCCCGATGCAATCTACCAGGCCTGCCAGATGGCGTGGGGGATCAAGCTGTCTTTGTGCCCGACTGCCCTATGCTTGATATACAAGATTATCGGGGACGTCAGCACACATCAATTTTCATGACAAGCCCGGTATATCGGCCCACTGCACTTCTTCAACGTGTGGGTCTATTCGCTATTCCAGGAGTATGCTCCACACACCATCCAGGCTTGGGGATTATTTCCGCGAATGCTGGAATTTGCGACTGCAGAGTCAGGCTCGACGTCCCTCCAGTTATACAATATCTGAGGCCGGTTGACGACAGTCCCCCATGATGCGGCGGGCACCATTCATTTTTGGATGCTGGATGCACAAGACTCGGATCCTCTTCGAACGGGCCCAAAAAAAAATATGGCAAGTTGGTGCTCCCGAAGCCCAAGAGACCAAATAAGGCTAGAAGAAAAGACGACCCCCAATTTTGCTTGTACCATAGAGGGTTTGGGCACTCTGTTGAAGACTACTTTATAGTCAAAGATATCATGGAAGGCCTGATCAACAGAGGCAAATCGCAGATGGGTGAATATAAGGTGGATCCACCGTGCCCTCATCAAATGCTTGTCTTTGAGATAGCGGTCAGTAGGGCCTCTTCACATCAGCCGGAGCAAAGTCAACACTGAAGGGCGTTCCTGGCCCCTCTACTTATCCCCCCAGTCTGGGGACATTGAAGCAAGAAACTGCACCCCGGTCTGGGGGGCAGCCCAAGCTATAAAGTTATCTCGGCATATCTAAGCCCTGCTGAGCCTGTGAAGCTGTTTAGGGCATGACAAGGGCCCGCTGGAGCTGTGGAGGAAGACATCTTCGCCCTTTACGGCCTACTTTATTTATATCTTCGACCTTCACAGCTTGCTTCCAATATCCCTTGGCTTTTGTAGCCCCCTGTCTAATACCCTCAGCCTTTACGACTTGCTTCCGTTATACCTTTGGCCATTATAGCTTGCTTCCAACAACCCTTTGACTTACTCAACCTGCTCCCAGCCTCTTCGGCTCTCACCGCCTGCCCTTGGCATTCCTTGGTGCTCATAGCCTGCTGCCTCGGTTGTCCCTCATCCCCTGTGGCTCGCTTCCCTAATTGCCATTTGGCTCTTACAACAGTTGGCTGTCAACAATTCCTGACAAGTGTTGAATATTGTGAGCTGTCACCTTTGCTACGGCTTAACAACAACTTACTCTCGACATCTCCTGGCTTTTATAGCTTGTTGTCGCAAATATCCCGCCGCACAATGTCTGTTGGCTCTTTAGCCAATTTCTAACATCTGTGGCTTTTATAGCCTGCTTCCCCACTGTCTTTCGGCCTACTCGGCCCGCCTCCCCGTGATCGACTCTTGTGGTCCGTTTCCCTATGATCGGCTCCTGTAGCCGGCGGTTCCGCAAGGGAGAGGGCTCCCTGCGACGGAAGGGGAGGGGGCTCGGCGCACGAGAAAAAGTTCAAGAGGGTAGGAATCTCTTTTCAGATGCCATGGGGTTGCTACCTAGAGTGCCTCGGGTCCCCATTTTCCTGGCATTGCTGGACACTAGCATCTTGGTGGATAGGATGAAGGAGGAGGTGAAGCTCCTCTACTAGGTTAACAATGGTGAGGACCTCCTTGAGGAGGTTAAATGGCACGAGAAGGGACTATCGCCAGTAAAGGACCAAGGCAACTATGGCAAGTTCCTCTCTCTCTCACTTGTATGCACTTATCGCCATCATGTCACTCTTGATGCACACATATGAGCTCAGCCTCCCCTACTTCATAGGCCTCCACCCTTACCAACTATGATGATACCGTCATGCCCATCGATTCTAGGGGGCTCGACGGGTCCTAGGTGGAGACCGTGCATGCCATGAAGTCCCAACTATGGGAGTGGGGCATGCTGGATCATGGAGGATGCCGCTGCCATGTCGGATGCCTCCCTCTCATCCCCATCCTTGGGGACCTCCTCCAGCTCCTCCTCCTCGGACAAGGAATCATCAATAGAGGTGATGGGGGCTAGTGGCTTCAATGGAGGTACAACTTGTGGGGGAGTTACTTTAGACTGGAGGGGGGGTGGTTGGTTCCCCTTCGGCACCAAGAGAGAGAGAGAGAGAGAAGTTAACTATAGGTGGGTTAACATTTTGGGATTTTTATATACTAGTCTCTACAGACTTGTGACATGGAGTTACCACTATTTGGTTAAAAGCCCTTACAATCATCAACATTATGCAAAGAATTCCTTGTCGTTTCCTCCGTATGATACTACCAACCAAAATGTTAACCAATCTCTGATTAACTCAACCCATGTTTAGTAAAAGACCAAACTGCCCTGGGTGATTGAGAAAGAGAGAGAGAATAGAGGGAGAGAGAGTGGGGGGAAGAGAGAGTGGCTAGGGTGTTCTGCCACCCAGAGGGGCGAAGGAGAGAAGGGGGAAGAGAGAGAGAGGGTGGGGCTTTTTATGAGTTTTATTATTACTATTATCATCATTATTTGTTGCATTTGGAGTGTGCGTGGCAGGGTCTGGAGTGTGTCAGGCAAGGCACAGTCAGTGTGTGCACTGGACAAGGGCCAGGGCAAGCGTGCCGGGGAGGCACCCAAAGGGGCGTGCCAGACAGGCTCTGGATGGGGGTGCACCGGGCAGGGCTGTGTGATGTGCGCCGGAGGGCGTCGGGACAGGTTTGAGCGAGGTCGGTGCAGCTGGAGGACAAGGTCAATGCAGCTGGGGATTGGGTCGGTGCAGGATTGAGTCGGTGCAGCTGGGGGCTGGGTCTGTGCCGGTTAGCCTAGGCAGAGGGAAGGTTGGTGCAAGTTTGGAGGTGTACCGGCAAAGCCCAGGAGAGGTGTACCGAGCAAGACTGGGCTAAGGCGTTCCGGGCAAGGGCTAGGCTAGGGTGTGCCGGGCTAGCACTGGGCGAAGTGTGCCGGGCAAGGCACAATTGGGGTGTGCCGGGTAAGGCATGGTTAGGGTGTGCCGGGCCGGGTCGGCCAAGGGTGTACCAGGCTGGGCCTGGGCAGAGTGCACCGGGTAAGGGTGATTGAGGTGTGCCGGGCAAGGTCTGTGAGGGGTTTCTTCTTTTTCTTCTTATATCGTCTCTTCTCTTCTCTCCTTCAGTTTTGTGTAGTGCATGTGAGCCTTCTCCCCCTTCCTTTTAGTCTTCTCCCCTTTTTCCTTGTTCGTATAACCAACGCTCAAGTTCACATGACTAATTCTCGGTCCGGTTCTTTTCGTGTTATCCGCAATTCTCTCATCTTGGTTGAAGCATCTTGTCATTATTCATCCCATTTGTTTGTTGCTTCCTTTTATCTTTTAACATGTTATTATTCTTGACGAAAATTCGACAGCATCTCCTCTTGACCTGGATGGTAAGGGGAGTAAAGGGGAACGCACCCATAAGGAGTGGCGGAACCCGACAATTCGAGGTGTGTGCCAAGGGCAGCAGCACCTTTAAGAAAACTTCAAAAAATTTGGAGGTCAGCAATCGAGAAAACACTGGGCTAAAAATGGGCTGGGGATGCACCGGACGAAGGGACAAGTCAGGTGCACCGGGTGGAAGTGGCCCAAGGGTGCGCCGGCAAGGGGGTGTGCCGGGTGGTGAAGTGGTCAGGTACGCCGGGTAAAAGAGGGTTGGCATGGAGTGCGCTGGGTAAAAGGTAGGCCGGGTGCATCGGGTAAAAGGATGCATTGGAGATGCATCAGATCAACACACGGAGAGAAGCAAACCAGGGGCTCAGTGGGCTAGGGAAGGCCAACGACCGTAGGGCCCAACTCAGACCAAAGGAAAGTTTCTCCTATGTGGCCGAGGGGATGACGACTGAGGTACAAACTAGAAAACCAAGGAGACCCGAGGGGATGGGATTTTATGCGAGGATCTAACCTCAGAGTTTTACTAATCATATTGAGTAAACCCGTGGAGCACCATCCCGAAGGAGCTCTCCTTAACAGAGAGAGGAGTTGGATCAAATAGACAATGAGGGGGAGGGGGGGCCTTCTCACGATGAGATGAGTAGGGGAAGAAGGAGTGCCACACCAATAGGCAATAGAGGGTATGGGAAAGCACCAAGCAGCAACAAAAATTGACAAACCTTTCTTTTATTCTTGCAAAACGGGAGAAGTGGCCCAAAGGGCTAAAACATCATAAGAAATCAAATGAAGAGTGGAGGGGAACAAGATACGATGATGGGAGGGGAATAGAGCTTTGACTCCTCCCCTTCCGAGCTTTGACTGCTATAGTGCTCGGACTGCTACAGTGCTCGGGCCGCTACAGTGCTCAAGTTGCTACAGTGCTCGGAGTACTACGGTAGCTCGGATTGCTACCGTAGCTCGGCCTGCTACAGTAGCTCAGATTTGCTACAGTTGCTCGGCCTGCTACAGTATCTCGATTTTGCTACAGTAGCTCGGATTACTTTAGTAGCTCAGATTGCTACAGTTGCTCGGTCTGCTACAGTGGCTCCAATTTGCTACAATAGCTCGAATTTGCTATAGTAGCTCAGTAGCTCAGTAGCTCAGCCTGCTACAGTGGCTCGGATTTGCTACAGTGCTCATCCTACTACAGTGCTCAGATTTTTGCAGTGCCCGTCCTGTTACAGTGCTCGGATTTGCTACAGTGCTCGTCCTACTACAGTGCTCAGATTTGTTGCAGTACTCGTCCTGCTACAGTGCTCGAATTTACTTCAGTAGCTCGGAGTACTTCAGTAGCTCGGATTGCTACAATAGCTCAGATTGCTACAGTAGCTCGGCCTGCTACAATAGCTCGGCCTGCTGTAGTGGCACGGATTTGCTACAATACTCGTCCTGCTACAATGCTCGAATTTACTTTGGTAGCTCAGATTGCTATAGTAGCTCGGCCTGCTACAGTAGCTCGGATTGCTACAGTGGCTCGGCCTGCTATAGTAGCTCAGATTGCTATAGTGCTCGGCCTACTATAGTAGCTCGGATTTGTTACAGTACTCATCCTGCTACAGTGCTCGAATTTGTTTCAGTAGCTCAGACTACTCCAGTAGCTCGGCTTGCTACAGTGCTCGGGCTGCTGGAGCGCTCACCGGGGCGTGCCGCTGAAAGGGCTCCAGTAGCGTGCCATTGGGGAGGCACCAAGAGTGTGCCATTGGGGGCCCTAGGGAGTGTGTCGTTGGAGGCCTAAGATAGTGTGCCGCTGGAGGGGACACAAAGGGCGTACCACTGAAGGGGCACGGGGAGTGTGCCGCTAGAGGGCACAAGGAGCGTACTGTTGGAGGGCACGAGATAGTGTGTCGCTGAAGGGCGCAAGCCAGTGCCCTGTTGAAGGGGATTTGAGCTTCTCTTCAGGGGCCCATAAATTGTAAGCTTCCTAGGACATTCTTCACCGCTAGGGACCCGAAGGTAGGTTCACGACAGTGTATAGATTCGGGAGGACACTCTGCCTTTCCGTGTCTTTTAATGTGCCCGTGCAAATGCGGGGACTTGCCGAATGGTAGCATTCCTCGGAGTCCTAGGTGGTGCACTATTTCTCCGAGTCTTCTTTCTTCAGCTCTGACGTTGACGCGGGGTCGGGAGAGATGGATAAATAGATGAAATTTTACGTGTCCAAAAATACCCCCCGCCCGCGGGCAACGAGAGCGAAAGGATGAGACAAGCGGTGCCCGTGGGTGCACTTGCTCTTACAGGGTATTTTCTCTCTTTTCGGATGCGACTCGAGACCAATTTGGAAGCAAACCTGAGACTCTAGGCAAGCTCGCGACTCGTCCCTAGCAAGAGAAGCATGTGCATCTGCGTGGTTGAGAAATCGGTGATGAGTCAGGATGGTCAACAATCCTTCGTGCCCGGATCGGGTCACAGGATGGGTCACGCTCTCACTCTTACAGTGGTGATGAAATTTATTGAGCTAGATATTCTATCACTCACTAGTAGCGGTAAATAAACACATACGAAGTAAGTAAATGCCGAGAGAGATAGAGACGATACCTCCATGCTTCGGGCGTGGGGAAGATGATCCCGGTCAAGACCCGTACTCCTGGTTTAGATAATTATCAACAATTACAGAGATTATATTCACTCCACGCAGTGAGGTAATAGGTAACATGTGGGACCCGGGAATATCGAGCTCGGGTTGACGGACATCGTTTTGGACAGCTCTGGCGGTGCCGACACGTTGCTATTCAATGCTGGCCGGACGGCGCGTGCTGACGACCGCGGGGACCATGCTCCGGTCGGGCGGCCGATCAGGTTGGGAGTGGTACCATTATGAAGAGGACTCCTGGAGGGACAATCTCTTGGATGGGATCGCGCTGGATCGCCTTGTGGAAGGTGAGGCGGCGTGATTTGTGAGGCATTGCTAAGTGTTGTGCCGAACCTGTTTTGCAGTTTCAGAAATGTGCAACCCGGTGAGAATAAATTCTGCGATCAGACTCAATGTTGGATCGACGCGAAACCAGCGCCGTTGCGAAGCTCTTTCGAAGATCTACGAACACCTGGTGTTACAGGAATTTTCCTGTTGCTGTATTCTCTGTGGTTGAATTTAGAACAGGCAGACTCACTGACTCAGAACAGACTGGGTAGGTTGGGATCTGCCTGATAATAAGATTTGGCTGAAGGGAAAACGATGGATCTAGATGATGGCGATTTTATGGGTGAGAGGGATATGTGAGGATTATTCAAAAATATTTTTGTAATTTTTGTAGTTGATTTGAAAGATGGAAATGATTTTATGACAGGGGAGGTCGGATCTGAGCAAACCCCCCACCCCCTTTCATCTCTCTCACTCTCTCGCAACACACTCTCCCCCTCCATAATTCTCTCCCTCTCTCACTCGCTCGTCTCTCCCTCTCTCCCTCTTTTCTCTCCAGCAGTCGACGGGGACAACGGCGATGAGGCGGAGGGTGGCCCGGAGCGAGGATCGGTGAGGATCAGGCTTGGATCGAGAGGCGGTGGCGCGGGGTGCGATTTTGCGAGTTTCGTGAATCGGTCGCGGGATTCACAATGATTCAGGCTTGGATTTCAACGGTAAAAGCTCCAAAAAGGTAGGGTGATGGATCCTTACCTTCCCCACGTTAAATTCCCGCAGTTTCATGTCAAACAGTGCGGGATTGAGCGGGTTTCTTTCAGTTGGGGTTCAAACCATGTTTTGGGGACGAGCGTCGATCTTGCCAATTTAGGGGGTTAATCTTGTTGGTTTGGTAGAACAGAGGTTGGGGAAGGTTTCTGCCTTGCTTTCCCGCCGTTTCCCCACGGTTTCGAGCCGTGGTGAGGCCGAAATGGGTTTTATTTGTGTTTTAGGGAAAAATAGGCTTAAATCAGGGTGAGCGTCGAATACGTGGTTTTGATCACTATTTGTGGGCCCAATGGGTCCCATTATATGTATTCGGGGTCGGGGAATGGTTCCCCAAGCTTCCCGGTCACTTTGGATCCGAGTTGGGCATGGAATGGACCCTCGAGGGGCATTCCCGTGCGTGAGTCGTCGAAATTGGTCGACCAATTAGTCGATCAGTTCTGGCAGAAATTACAGGCCGGATTGTAGTTGGGTTAGGTCGATCGAACATCTGGTTTCAGTCGATCGACCCTGGCTGTGTCAATGCACTGAGAAGAGTACGTTAACATAGGTGCAACCGTTTTAACCCCTAGGAATTTTGGTCGACTGACCAGCCTTGGCTGGTCGACTGAACTCTCTTGGGCCTGGGTTTTCATGGCCGTTTTGACCCCAGAAGAGTGGTTTTCCACCTCAAACCTAAAACTCCATATTTTTCCCATCAAAACCAATGGGAATTGGGCCATTCTGAACTGGTTAGACTAGGGGAGTGGAACTTTAAAGTACATCAAAATACTACCTCCACGTAGGGAGGGGTGTTAAGCCGGCCAGGCGGGGAGGGGGAAGAAAGCAACGAAGTTGTCGAAGAAGGACTCAGCCGAATCTGCCGGTTTCAGGAACGTGTTGACCACCACTCGCTGTTGACGGCTCCACGGTCTGAGGCGAACTCGGATGTCGGCGAAACCAGCGCCAAAACATTGCTAGCTGGATCAGGAGGTCCTCAGAATTTTTTGGGAGTGGCCTGGAGTCGCCTCTGGTCGCAGCTGGCTCTGTGGCAAGGCGGCTCTGGCTGGACTGGTTCTGTTCCCCGAACGTAGCAGCAGGAAGGTGGCACTGGTATGAGCGCTCCCGGAGTCGGAATGGTGCGGGACCAAAGCCGGCACGTCCGTCTACAAGTCTCCTTCGGTCTCCAACTAGGAAGACCTCCAGGAGTGGTTGGAACAGAGAGATAGGAGGTTCACAGCAGCAGGGAGACTCAAAAGATCTTAAGATTTCAAAAGATGTCAAAATCAGTGAACCAAAATTACAATGGTTTAATTGTAAATATTTTCCTCCGAACATAATTTTTATCTTTGTAAATTTTTCAAGGAGAACCTAAACAGAGTAAAGTTCAAATCCAAACTATTTTCCTTTCTCGTCTTGAGAACCATTTATTTATCAACATTCCTTGGTCTCAAGGTGCCCCTGCAAAACAGATTCTCATTTTGAAGATTTGGGTACCCAAGCCATCTTGAGTCTCGAGGGGTTAGTGATAGCACGAACAGATGGATTCCTACATTTCCTAGCAAACCAATCATCATCAAATCTCATTGTAGAACAATCATCCATAGAATGACCATTCTCGTCACAATAAAAGTAATAGGAAGATTTTATTTTCATGGACTATTTTTCATCATTTTTTATTAAGGAACAATCATTCATCATGTGTCCAACTTCACCACAATAATGACATGAAAATTTTTTTTTAACATACCGTTCATCATCTTCTTTCTTTGTGAAATAATTTTTAAAAATATGACCTACCAGAAGTCAAAGAATTCAAATGTTTAACTCATGCGAAATTTGTCATGTTGATGAAATTGTTATGATGATTGAGTTGTTGTTTGATCCTCTCTAACATTTAACAGCCATGTGAACTTCTTCCTTAGCATTGTTGATCAGTGTTTTTGATGATGTCTTCCATGGCTGTATATATCTCAACTCATCACTCATGTGGATAAACAACATGCTAATTGTCTATCTTAACTTCCATGAGCATTCAACAAACGGGGGGTTTAAGGGTGTGCACCTTAGTGTAGAAATGCATTGCATATGTTTAAAATGGTATGTGTTATGATCATTGAGCATCATCTTGAAATTTCATGTACTACCATGCATTTCATGATCAAGGGACCCAACACTGTATGACTGGCATGTTTTACTCATACTCTCTTGCCATCCTGATATTTCTAACTCACACACTTAGAACATTTGGAGAGAGGGAGTAAGTAGCATCTATCCATCTGCACATTAAAATATCTAGTCTGCATTGCAGTTCTGAATGCATTGCAAATAATCCATGATTGTATCATATTGTGGTCTCATACACGCCAATGCGCACCATGTTAAAGGGACTCAGCGATGGCATATCAAGTGGCATCTTTTTTAATGAATCATGTGTTCATTTAAGTCATAGGTTGCATACACCTTTGTCAACCCATGTACATGTTTAGGGGGAGTCATCATCAAAAATTTAGTCTGAGCTCACTGCATATCCTTAGGGCGAGTGTTTAATATTCTGTTTCACTGTGTACTCATTTGCACTCCTGCTCAAATCAGACCTATGCATAATAATGTTAATATTCCATGATTGTACCTCGGGTCTGAAATACCTTGGATGTCCTTGAAGCCTTCTAGACTGTCTGAAATCTGCCATCTCCTGCATGTCCAGCTAACTGGTTCTAAAAGTTCTTTGAATACCTTGAACTTCTTGGCGATTTTTCGATCTGTTATTGAATTCATTTATCAGAGTAAATCTTCTAGAAGAATCTCCCTTTATGGAGCTTTATGACTGGCCTGAACATGAAAGCTCCCAAGTGGGTCCGCACCCGCGTGCGTAGGAAAGCTACGACTAGTGGGGGCTCACAAAACGTGAACACTGAAAATTACGCACACACCCATCGCGAGGAAGCACGGAGTAACAGGTGGCCCGAGTCCACCAGACTCTGGACAGCCCACTAGACCTAATAACCCAACGGTCCTTGAGTCACAAGACTCGGGTCAAGACCATCGCACGTGACGACACAACGCTGTCAATTTGACCTAATCTCTAGGTCTGAAATCACTGTGACACGATTTCCAAGGTAGCTCACAAGTCGCCAAGTTGATCCCCTAACCAAGGGACACACGGAAAACCTCCAGCCCCAGATTGGTTGACTGGACTCACAATCCAAGGGCTAAACTCACAGCCCACTCGGAAACCACCTTCCGAAAAAACTCACGTCGTGCGGGTAAGAGCCCACCGCACTCATGCCGACTCACGATGACTTGATCTAATGCAATCACGAAAGCTCAGAACACAATAGGGTCACCCGAACCCTTAAAACCTATGGGTACATTAATCGAGATAATAAGGTACCTCCAGACACCCAAAAATATGATCACGGTCTCCACGGGGTGTCTGAGACACTCACGGGGTGTCTGAGACACTCACGGGGTCATAGGCCGATCATTGGATCTCAACCGGACCGACCGGAGACCAACACAATGCAAAACAGACACAGCAAGCAAGAGAAACCACCTAGCGGTCCTCTCCGTGCCGCAAGGGATCCTGGAGGTCTCCTCTGGACCGCAAGGCCCAGCCTAGCGGTCCAGCCAGGACCGCAAGGCCCCTGAAAGACACGAATCGCAAACGGTAACACCTAGACCGCAAGGCATTGCCTGGCAGTCTCCTAGAGACCGCTAAGCTCGGTGGCGGTCTATCGCGTGACCGCAAAACACGAACCGACATAAGGGAGACCCTAGCGGTCCTCACCTGATCGCTTAACCCCCTAGCGGTCCCTGGAACGACCGTTAGGTCGTCCCGAGCCCGAAAATGGCGAAAACGGTGAAAAATCCTATTCCACGTCCCGTTCACTTGTATTACCAGGTTGTCATGATCTATGACGTGGGTCGGATCATGAACATACTTCTTGAGCATAGAAATATGAAATATGTGCACTTCGGATAGTTGCGGAGGCAAGGCGATTCTATAGGCAACCTCGCCAACTCTTTCTAACACTTCAAAGGGAAAGATATATCTTGGTGTAAGCTTGTCCTTAACTTGGAATACCTCATCCTGGAGAGACTTTAAGAAAGACGTGATCGCCAACTTGGAATTTAAGGTCTCTCCTTCTGGTATCGGCATAAGTCTTTTGTCTAGACTGAGCCATCTTAAGTCTCTCTCTAATAATTTGAATCTTCTCTGTGGTATCCCTTACTATCTCCGGGCCTAATAGTTACTTTTCGCCAACTTCGTCTCAGCATATGGGTGATTGACAACTCCTTCTGTATAATGGCCCAAAAGGTGCCATTTGTATACTTGCCTGATAACTGTTATTATATGCAAACTCGACCAGGGGTAGATAATCATACCAGCTTCCACCGAAATCAATGATACAAGTTCGTAGCATATCCTCTATAAATTGATTTATCCTCTCGGTCTGACCATCCGTTTGAGGATGAAAAGCTGTACTATAGTTGAGTCTGGTCCCCAACGAATGTTGTAGACCCTTCCAGAAATTAGAAGTGAAGCCCGGGTCTCAGTCAGACACGATTGAAACAGGAACTCTATGCAGTCTGACGTCTTCTTTGTTGTATAAGGCAGTAAGAACATCAACTGGCCATCGACTCTTTATTGGGAAGAAGTGAGCTGACTTGGTCCATCGATCTATGATGACCCATATTTCATCATGTTCTCCCTTAGATTTGGATAGACCCATAATGAAGTCCATGCTGATATCCTCCCACTTTCATTTGAGAATATCTAGAGGATGTAGCTTATCGAGAGGCTTTTGGTGTTCTGCCTTGTCTTGTTGGCATGTAAGACAATGAGAAACAAAGTCTGTTACCTCCCTTTTCATGTTGGGCCACCAAAAGGTCTATTTTAAGTCTTGGTACATCTTGGTAGATCCAGGATGAATTGGCATCTTGGTGGGTGCTCCAGTTTTCTGAGTTATCTGATTTTCTATTTTTTTTGTTATTTTAATTATTATAAATGCAATTCTATTAAATCCTAGGACTCTATGACTAACCCTATGACTTAATTTGTGCAGGGGAAGAGATGGACACGGATTACATGGTTACAAGTCCGGGCGGTCTATCTTGCGTTGCCAGTGTATCAGCGGGACAGATTGGCTACCATGGGCTTCAGGGAAGTCCTCAGCATCGAGGTGGCGAGAGTGGATACGACAGTCCTACTGGCTCTACACGAGGGATGGGACTCGGTCAGCCGAGCTTTCATATTCTCGTGGGGGCATATGATTCCGACCTTGGAAGATATGGCCCAAATCAGTGGGTTGCGGGTGCACGGCAAGGCTGTGACCGGGTGGGCATACGTCGACTACTGGGAGCTTGCTCAGGAGCTACTCGGCTTGGATTTGATGAGGTTGGGGCATCCATCGTCCCAATTGTCACGATTAGTGCTCCAAGAAAGTCTGGGACTCTAAAGAGCAGCCGCAGCAGTAGGAGAACTCCCGGAGCAGCACATCGACCGAGTGGTCGAGCAGGCACGTTCGAGCATGGCGGTGGAGCCGGGACCAGATGGAGATATAGTCCTCAGACGCTTCCTTATGCTGTTGTTTGGGAAGCTTCTATTCGCGACGCGGGCCGATGTGATCAGCTGTTGGCTCCTTCCTCTGCTATTCGATCTGAGCCGAGTGAGGAAGTATGCGTGGGGAGCAGCAGTGCTGGCTTTCTTATTCCACTCGCTCAACGCGACTGATCGGGTGACCATGCTAGGCGGCTTCTCACCTTTTATGTAGGTAAAATGCCTGAATGCCTCTATTATGTTTTTATTATGCTTCTAATTACCTAAAATGCTGACACCTCTAACAAATGCACTTTTGGGCTTTTCTGTATCTGCCGGGGATTGGCCGAGGCGTTGAGCTACACCCGGGGCGGTTTCCCGTCGCGAGGCAGTGGAATATTGCCCGGAGCGTAGGGTCAATTCAGCGGTCGACTCGGGTGATCCAACAAGTGGCGCAGGGTGGAGCAAATCGTGGAGCAATAGATCTCCACAGATTCTTCCGAAACATGAACCCACCTAAGTTCGTTGGCTCTTCCAACCTTGATGATGCAGAAAACTGGCTGAAAGATATTGAGAGGATATTTTGTGTCATGCAGTGCATGGATGATGAGAAGGTTTTATTAGCTACATTCCAACTTGAATGAGATGCGAGGTGTTGGTGGGAATCTGTTGAAGCTACCTTACTGGAGGATAATGTTACCTGGGCCGCCTTTGTTAATCATTTCAACAATAAATATTTCTCCGACCACGTCCAAGAGAAGAAGGCCGCAGAGTTCACCGCTCTGAAACAAAGGAGCCTGACTGTGGTTGACTATGAGGCCCAATTTTCAAGGCTATCAAGGTACGCACCTCACTTGGTGTATACGGAGAAGATGAAAGCAAGGTGCTTCTCAAATGGGCTTCGGCCCCAATTTATCACCCAGCTAGCCCCGATGGACATCCAGGTCTATCCGGAGATGGTTCGGCGTGCACAACTGCTGGAAGATGCCACGGAATTGTATGACAAAATCCGTGGGAAGGATAAGAAGGACAATGTCACAAGCTCAAAAATTCAAACCTTCTTTTAACAAGAAGTGGCCTAACAATGGAGGAGAGTCTTCCAAAGATAAGAAGTCTAAGAGTAACAACAAGCCTTTCTCCATCACTACACCACCCAAGGAGAATTGCAAGTATTGTGACAAGACAGGCCATAAGGCCGATGAGTGTTGGAGGAAACTGGGAGCGTGCCTCCGATGCGGGAGTCGGGAGCACCAGATTCCTGATTGTCCCTTATTAAATGAACAGAATGAATAGACAACTAAGGAAGAAAAGTGCCCAGGAAAGAAACAAGGTCATCTCCAAGCTCTACAGGAGACAGAACCAACTAAAGGTGGCCTGGTGGAAGGTATTTTAACTATTTGTTCTAAGTCTGCTGAAGTTCTATTTGATACCGGCGCAACCCATTCTTTTGTTTCAAAGAAATTTGCTGCTTCATTCTCTATGGAACCTGAACTATCGGAGGTTCTGTAGTTTCTAGCTCGCCAGGCCGAGTGTTCACTCGACGTTGGGTACGTTCTTTTTCCTGTTGACTGTACTTGTGGACTACACTCTATAGTTATTTAATTGTTACAAAATGCTAATTATTTTCTGTTAGAACTGTAGATTAATTAGATAGATTTACTTTATTATTATTGTTTAGAATTTCAATGCATAACCACACCAACGCTTTAAACCTTCCGGGCCTCCTGGCCCGTGGGTGGCGATTCAGGATCCGAATGGTATCAGGTCGTTCCCAGTATCCGGATCTTGGATCGTTACAGTTGGTATCAGAGCATGGTTGTGGTAATGCATGAAAATTCTAGACAATGTAGTGGTTCTGAGTCCAGAGAGTCCAGTACAGTCGGCAGCTGGCATAAGGTTTTGTGTTTATCTTCTACTTTATTTCTTGCGTGGGAGCTTGGGTGCGTGGCATTGGCGTTGTGAAGGTAGTTGCGGTCTTCATCGGAGTGCCAGCAGGGGCTCAGGAGGAGCCTAGTGGCAAGTCTTCTCCTCCGGTGGTAGTGGCTCGGGGTGTGCCGAGTCAGGTCGAGTTTTTTGCCGGCATGTTTCAGTTTCTTGTACGGCAGCGGAGTCAACATTGTGGTCAGGAGGCTGGCAAGGGCAGTTGGTCACGTGGTGGCCATAGACATCTCTTATGAGGGTTTCGATAGTTTCACAGTTGACGTTGGAAGGCCAACCGGATCCTGATGTGGCGAGATCGTGGAGTGTTGCGGTGGATCGGGTGTTCCGGCCAATGGTGTGCCCCGAGGATGAGAAGTGCCGGTTGGGGAGTCCCAGTTGTAGGGTCTCGCCTCGTTATGGTGGACCATTGAGTGGGCCAATGGTGTCTCTTTCGTCTCTTGGTTTGAGTTCCTTCCCTTTGAGGTCAGGGTTTGGTCGGATGGCTAGATTGTTCATAAGGAGTGGGGCTAGCAGGAGGCACCAGGAGTAGGAGGAGTAGGTGTCCACTATATCTTTTCAACGTCCACTAGTTCGACCACTGTAGTTTGGTTTGAGTGAGCAGCCAGGAATGTGTTCGAGATGTGGCAGGCTTCTCATGGGCGGGCCGTGCGTCATGGGTGGGGGCTGAGCTAGAGTGGTTTCTGGTGTGTCAGATTGTTCTTGTTGCTCGCGAGTGCCCATGGCGGTCGCCCCAGTTTCAGCCATTTTTACCGCTTTCCATTTGCCTGGTGAGTTAAGGTTCCCGACGTGCGCGAGGCACTTGTCCAGGCAGAGTTGTTGTGCTCACTCCATGGAAGGTGCGCGTGAATTTTGGCCAATGTGCATTGTGCTTGTGTTTAATTCTATTCTTTTCCTGATTATAATTGTGTTTCTGTGTGCTTGTGTCCTTCCCGAGGTGTGTTCGGGAGCATTGTGTGTGAGGGCAGTGGAACTGCCGGTGAAGGTTGTGCAGTTGTCCCTCGTCATGTGTTGGTGCATAGGTGTTGGCAGGTCATCCTGGATTGGGCAAGTAGAGTCACTGACTCTGATTGGGTGTCGTGTTGAAGGGCTAGCGTGGGGTCTCTCCAGGTGCCCTATTGTTTAAGACCTACGTTGGTAGGTGGATTGCCTTGGCAGATGCCAAGTTTTCCTTCGTTCTATGGGCTTGTTACTGCAAAGTTGCGCAGCGAAAGCATGGTGGGTTGGTAACCCACGGGCTCTAGGACTGGTTTTGTAGTGGAGTGTGGTGTGTGCATCTCGGTAAGCATGTTTTGGAGGTCCCGGAGTTGGTCGTGAGGTGTTGCTCTTGGGTGAGGTGCTGTGTTTGGCCATGTGAATGGCCTTGGTTGCTACGCGTGGGCAATAGTATCGTGCTGAGTGGTGCTGGTAGCATGGAGAATCGGGAGGCTCAACGGTGAGCGTGGTCGGCTGAAGTAGTTCATTGCGCCAGTCTTTCCCTTGAATGGCGTCATGTGGCTTGGGATGGAGCCACTTAGTGATTGGTATTGAGGAAGGTCGTGGCTTGTGGGGCCAGTTGTTTGGTGCAAGTGCTCGGTGCTCAAGAATCGGTGTTGGAGTTGACCGCCTTGGCTCGGTGCAGATGTTCCAAAGGTGGATTCGAGGAGTGAAAGGTGTCGGAGTTGGTAGGGAGATCCCGTGTGGATGTCGTGTTGTGTAGTCGAGGAAGTCGCTGGATTTGTTAAGAGCCTGGCCGAGAGGTGGTTTATTGCGCTGGATGTTCGACGGGCATGCGGTTCGAGATCGATCGAGAGGTGTGGTGGTTATGGATGGAGTGCGTGTCTGTGGCCAGACTCTAGAGAGTTCGGAGCATGGTGCATCTGGTGGTGTAGCTGGTTGGATTGCGGTGTCCCCTTGGCTCGGAGGGAGTTGTGCAAGGGATCGAGGTATGTGTGCGTGGGTGCTAAGAGTTGATCGTTGGGCATGGTGGCCGCCAGTTGGTGAAGCTCTAGCGGTGGCCCTTAAGGTGCCCTTGGTGCTACTGGTGTCCGGTGAGGCGTTGGTTTTCGGGACCGGTCTTGGCCGGTGAGCATTGTGGCATTCGACTCGAGAATGGGTGTTGCTGATGGTGGAGAGCCGACGAAAGAGTGTGGCTAGTGTGCTTGGAGGTGAGCTTCCCGCCTGAGGATGAAGTGTGAGGTGCTTCTTGTAGGGAGCGCTCGGTGTCCTGTAGCTGGAGTAGACCCGAGTGATTGTTGTTGCGGTCTTCCATTGAGGATCATGTGGTTCTCCGCATGTGGAGTGTGTCGGGTGTGTTGTGCCCTGGAAGTTTTGAGGAGGCTAAGGTGATGACGGACTTGTTGGTTTCGCGTACCCCGATCGGTGTGGGGTCAGGTGTGAATTGGTGTGGTGGAGCGAGAGGGATCCAGTGGTTGTGCTGGTCCGGCGGTGTCCCTCAGTGTTGGTTGTGCGGTGTGCACGGTGGTGCTGTGACCGTGAAGTCCTTTCCGAGGGTGAGTCCTTTCTCTTGAGTTCCGTGCTCCGTCCTAAATTTCGAGGGGAAATTTTTGAAAGGAGTGAGGGCTGTAAGACCCCAGATTTTTGGATCTGGCTTCGAGGGTCACGGATCGTGCCCGAGTGGGCTTCGAACCTTCTATAATGATTTTTTGGACCCATTGTCAGTGTGTTTCTGGATTATTCTGGGTCCGTGGTGGCGCGTGGAGCATCCCTGTGTTTTTCAAAAATTATGCGGAGTTTGGTTGTATTTTTTGGGATTTTTACTAAAGGGTGTTGCATTTTTCAAATAAAATCTCATTTTCTTACCCTTTTTATTGACCTGTGCGATACATTTCTGCATTTCACCTTTCTTCTTTCTCTTTCAGCACTGCTTCTCCCCGAAGCGCCTACGTGCCGTTGCATCTGCGAAAGGTCGACACCTCCACTTCTTTACAATGTCGCCCTCTGCAAGTGCTTCTTCACCCTCCTTTCACCTGCAAGGTTAGCCAAGGTCTTCCATAACCCTCCTTCTCTTCCTACCCTAGCTCCATTCTTTTCCTCTCTCCATTCTGGAAGATGACTCTGTCGATCACTCGTGAAAAGGGCAAGGCTCCAGTACCAGAACTGCGAGCTCTAGTGGTGGCTGCAACAAGGATAGAGCCTCGTACCAAGCTAGTCCATGACCTACCAGCTGCATCCGGGAAGAGGAAAGAGGCTCTGTCTAAGGCTTCAATCGGTAAAAAAGTGAAAACCCCAGGACAGCCAGCAAAGAAGCAGAAGCTATCTACAGCAGAGAAAGGAAAAGCGAAAGAAAAGCAAGCCTCGTCATAACCAGTTACAGCTCCACCTCCAAGGGAAGAAGACAATGATTCAACGAGGATTTTATTTCGAAGGTTTGTGGACTTTAACAACTACAAGGTGCTTGATACATTTCCTGAGTTACTGCCGTTGTTCGAATTCCAAGGGTGGAAGAAATTCTTGACGAGACATAGGGTCTGCTATCCATTCTTAGTTCAGCAATTCTATAAAAATCTGTTCTATGATCAGAACAAAGAGGAACTTTGGACTGAGGTGAAAGGAGTGAAAATTAAGTTGCAACCAAAGCTCCTACATAAAGCCTTGCGTATCCCCTTGGACAGTTGTTAGAATTTGAATTTCAGTATGATTTGTCTACTGCTTACACTATTTTGACTGGCAAGCCTAGTAATCTGGAGGATGACACACTATTTCATGTCACTAATTTTTAACATAAACAGGTTTCCTCCATTACAACGACTTTTACACCACATTTTCTCTACTATAATCACTCCTCAAGGTGGTGGCAGAAGTCCAGCCCTAAGCTTCATGAGAAAAATCTGAGAAGAAAAGAAAGAGAGCGATTAGTGGTGAGAAACTGTAGTTCTATAAAAAGCCCAAGATTGAAGAGTGGCCTTCGATCTGAGAGCAGTCTGGATCTCAGCTTCATGAACCAAGTTTAGAAGCTACATTTGCCTTTCTCATTTTTGTTTTATGTTCTTCCCTTTGAACTCTGAATCCAATATCAGTGTGTTGTGCTGCAATTGCAGCAGTGTGTCTGGTGCTCTATCTAGAGACCGGAGGTGGGTTCGGCTGTGCTCAACCATGTGTGTGACATGGGGTCTATTCCAGAGTTTTTACTGCACTTGCAACATGTTTTCTTTCCTTTGTTTGTGTGTGTGTGTGGGGTTCGTCCCCATGGGGCTTGTCCCCATTGCCGCAGTTGTAGCGTGAGGAGCTTGTCCTCGTGAGGAGCTTGCTCCTCGTGTGTGTGTGGGGCGTCATCCCAGTGTGGTGCTACGGCTTTGCAGTATGAGGACCCTATCCTCGTGAGGAACTCACCCTCGTGTGTGTGTAGGGCTTGGCCCCGTTGCTACGTTTGCAATGCGTAGTAAAGCCTCATCGAGTTTAGTGAGAGGTGGACGTAGGTCTGCAAGTTTGCAGAGTGAACCACCTTAAAAACTCCTTGTGCAATGGTGTGTTCTTGTGTGATTGATCCATCTCCTCTATCCCCATTCACAGGGACACATGTGTTTTAGTTCTGCACATGATTTGACTTGCCTGCACTCCGCTTGACTCTCACATTACACTTGTATTTCCTTAGTTGATTGTTGCACACTTGCACACAAGCACTAGGGAGTCCACCCAGGCCTGGGGCAAGTTATTCTATTCACTGCATGCTGGGTTTATCACATGCCAAGCGTTGCTTCCAATTAGCTCAACATATCTTGTTGGGAACCTTTTGTGTTCCATTTACCTTCGATTTTGTATGTGACTGGACTGTGTTTCATTAAGTAATCAAACTAGTTTGGCTAAGTTTTTTTTTTTTTTGTAACTGGGCATTCTTTTAAGAGATCTATTCTCCCCTTGCTGTCTCTTCACCCCTTCCCACCCCTATCTTCATTTATCACCACCCTGCACTGTCCAATTCACAGGCAGCAGCAGAGCCACAAGTTTCAGGTTCGACCACGATAGCAAATCAAAGTTCCTAGTGTCAAGCCCTACATTGCTGGAAATCTCGTCAAGTCTCCTTTGCAAGCGAGGTGGTCTCGCCTCCGTCTGAGCTCTTAGCTGCCTGGGAGAGCCGTTCTACTCCGACTGCGCAAGATTGGTCGGGCCAGCAACCTAAAGCGAATTCCAGGAGCTCCCACGGCCACGTCCCTTGGATTCTGGAGGTGCCACTTGTCTGAGAGCTTCTAGCACAAGTCTTCTTCCATCACCAAAAATTAGCATCCCATTCGGCATCTAGAAGGCATTTTCTTAATTTTCTCCCACGGGTGCTCTATTCTGTCCAATGTTGGACTGAACCAACACCTATTCACAATTCGGGATGCTCCGGTCTACTCTGACCTCATCTGGTGTTCTTTATGGTCACGTTTCGAAGAAGACTCATCAACGGTTCCAACGATTCTAGCCGCGCTCGATTCAGAGGTCGGGAGCACTCGTGGCGAACTCTTCTTCCTACTGATGAGGTACCTTTACTGTCAGAACCAGCACTCAGGGACCCTGTGTGCGGCCTGTCCCCGACCAGCACCGGCGACCAGGGAATTCAGTAAAATTCAGACGTCATCCCGAACCAACTACGAAGATTTTCCAACTGGTCTCATCATCGTCAAAATTCTGGAGCAGCCCAGCAGCGTCAACTCCAACTATCTGTCCCCTATTCTAGAGAACGGGCAGAACTGACGTCGCCCACCCGTTCGATCTCACTAAGGCCTTTCCCTTCCCCGCCTGGCCGGCTTAGCACACCTCCATGCGTGGAGGTAGTGTTTGAATGTAACCTTGATTTTTTCGCCCCTAGTCCATCCCTCCTACGTGAGACGTAGTTCATTTACTACTTAAACAGGGAGAAGCTTCACCGACGCAGTGTGCGGGTAACCCACACTTCCCCGCTCGTCCACGTCTCTGAATCTGCATGGGAATCAAGTACACACACTTTAAATAGAAGTTTTAGTAAAATTCATGCATATGATATTCAATTATGACCCGATGCAGTTATCCAATTATGCACCCCTTAAAAGAGAACATTCAACTAATAACCACAGAAAGGTTGCAACAAAATCCTTTTGGATGTTGATGAAAGCATAGCCTGGTGCCAGGAAGACCCAGGGAGGACAGGGGACGATGATTCTGTCATCCACATCTTACCATCACAGTCACAAGCTGGTTTGAAAACACAGCCTCCAAAAGGAAGAGTTATGACCAATCAAGCCACATGATGCAAAACAGACACTTCACCGTAAAAGCAGTTACATGAAAAACAAGTTTTCATGGAGTAGAAGGTTTGATATGCATGGGCTCAGTCAGTAGTTGAGATAGAGAAAGGTGGTAGCAATTGTCCCAACACAACAAGCAAGCCTCATTCTTGGGACTGTATTGATATGCATGTAACTTTGGAAATATATCCAACTCAAAATTGGTTCACTTACCAAGCACCCTGTTATTTTATTTTCTGCACATCCTCAAGGGCCAAAAGGAATACACAGGGCGAGAGCAATAAAGAGTTAAAATTTTATAAAACCTTCATATTACTTCCTCAATGAATGCTATGATGCCACACTTGTTGCCATCCCATTGCCACTCTCATCTCAACTGTCTCACCATGAGATCAAATGGCCAAGGTGAGATTAGCCCCAAACTTAAGTTCAATGTTCCTTCGCTTGGGAACACCAAACATAAGTTAGCCCTTTCTCACTATATGATTTTCCAATTGGATAAAGGAAAAATAATATGACAAAGAGAGTGGCAAAGTGTATGGCATCATCAACTGGTGTGCAGTGACATGATCAGAGAAGGTGGGACGTGACCAGAGAAGGCAGGAAACATCTAACTCACATGGCACATTGAGATTGAAAATTGTTGTGTTCTCGTAAAGTCTGTATCTCATTCATTTCAAAATTACAAATTAGCATCCAAAGAAAAGAGAATGGCATGTTCAGGAAAAGGTTCCGTAAAACAGCTTTTTCCTCACGATTACCTTTCACGCGAGTATAAGAATTCAAGCATCCGTAGAGTGCTAAGAAGAAAGTCGGGCAATCCCTAAGGTCGAAGGCCATTGAACACATTAAGTGCGAAGTGGGGGAGTATCGTCTCGGGTTTACTTTATGAGTTGGGCTTAGCAATTTAGCCATGACTCTTCCCCTTGACGTGTGCACCTGCCATAATTAGGTTCCCTTAGAGCGTATGCCGCGATGCACATGCATCCGGAATTGGGCAATATTTTTTAACAAGGAAGTAAAGTCCTAGAAAATTCCAAGGAGGTGTATTATTCTAGATTATAAGCAAGCAGGGCAGCCAAGCATTTTTTTTGCGTAAGAAGATACTGTCGTTACGTATACGTATCTTGTATGTGCACATAGAATCAATGCAGCAGCCGAGGTGCTGAGGAAGGAGACCGCAAGGGCCAGAAGAATATTGGGGAAGCGGGCTATAAGAGCCAACAGGAATGCTAGAAACAGGCCTCAAAAGGTCAGAGGACGCCAGAGAAGTAGGCTATAATAGCCAAAATCTGAGAAGCGGGATGCTAGAGCCGACGTTAGGAAGCGGGCTACGAGAGTCGAAGTTGAGAAGCGGGCTGCAAAGAGCCGAAGTTGAGAAGCGGGCTGCAAAGAGCCGAAGTTAGCGAAGCGGGCTGCAAGGGGCCAAAGTATGGGGAGCGAGCTGTAAGAGCCGAGGTTTGTGAAGCAGGCTACGAGAGCCGAAATTCTGGGGAGAAGGCCACAAGAGTCGAAACTGGGGAAGCATGCTACAAGAGCCAAAGTTTTGGGAAGCAGGCTACAAGAGCCAAAATTGGGGAAGCGGGCTATAAAAAATCGAAACTGAGGAAGCAGGCTACGAGAGCCAAAGTACTGGGAAGCAGGCTGTAAGAGCCAAAATCGGGGAAGCGGGCTATAAAAGTCAAAATTCTGGGAAGCAGGATACTAGAGCCAAAGTTCTGAGAAGCAGGCTACAAGAGCCAAAATTGGGGAAGCGGGCTATAAAAGCCGAAAGTGGGGAAGCAGGCGTGGATGTTTTCCTTGATTAATGGGGGGGGGGTAGTGTAGAGCATAATGTTGCCAGCTTGTATGACTGCTACGTCCTTTGATTACGCCTCATGAAGGTTGGGAGAAAGTGGAAAGCAAAGTGGGGCCTTTCCTTCATTGATGGGGGGGCGGTGTAGAGAAGATTGTGATGGCCCAATAATGTTACCAGCTTGTATGGCTACTGCATCCTTTGATTGCACCTCATGAAGGTTGGGAGAAAGTGGAAAGCAAAGTGGGGCCGCCTCTCCACATGGTGGTTGTTGAGTTTTGTCTATAGCATTATAGACTTCCGGAATCATATGTTCCCTACATGATTGAGATGCTATATTTGCAGCCGATGGCTCTCCATAGTTAGGTTGCTGGTGGGCACCCCCCATAGATAGCGCCATATCTGCAAAAAGGAAAGGTGAGTAAGCACCTTTAGATTGTGTGGCAGCCATCACCGTTGTCTTTTCCTCCTTAGCTTTTGTGGAGGATGATTCCCTTGCTATATTATCCCCCTTAGAATGGAAAGTAGTGTGAAAGCATCCCAAAGAAGGTTTCACCTCTACATGGCCCTACATGGAATTGGTAACCTTGTTGGCCTCGGACTGAGTCACAAACTCAGTACTCTGAGTCCTCTGAACTGCTAGGGCTTTAAGAGGCTCGGAGATCTGAGTTGCTGTGACCCCAAGGCCCTCCAGAGCACCATCTTCCTCTGAATTCAGAACCTCAAAGGAGTTGTGAATATGCACGCTAGCTGAAGAGGGAGTTGAATGTTCCTTGAGTTTGTAGACCTGAACCTGCTCATGTTTCTTCTCGAGGACCAGTTTGCATGCAACATCTGAGTGACCAAAGGAGTAACACAATGAGCAGCATCTTGGATGCCATTGATAGGTTAGTTTTATCTTCTTGACGCTGCCATCAAGATCTTTGTAATGAACAAAATCAGCTCCCCTGACGAGATCATGATGCATGTCCTCGCATAAGCTAGTCTCTTGTGCTCAGCCATTTGCTTATCACACGATAAATTATTAACACAAGAAATTCATTCACCCAGAGCCGACCTGAAGTTGCCCGAGATCAGCAAGGATGTCTATGTGAAGATGCTTCGGGGGTTGTGTCGCATAAGCAGCGAACGGGTAGTCCTTCAGCAGCTCCCTTTGCCGGTGGAGGAGCCCATCCCGTCCGTGGCCGATTAGCGTCCCGAGACTGACAGTCTGCATCCTTACCAGACTTTCATCAGAGGGGAAGATAGGCGGGACGTACTGTATAGTAACACCCCCTGGTTATTTGCATTGCTCCACTCTCATGGGATCTCAGTAGGTGGCCCGAGTGAAGCTATTCTGGACCAGTTATATCTCCAGTTGGCTTGACTGCTCCTCATTTACATTTCAGTTGAGATATAGTTGCCTTCGCTTCCTGTGGCCGGGGCCGCTGAGGAAGCCTCTGTTGGGGAGAGAATCATTCCAGGAGGTGAGCCTACTCTCGGGATCCATCCGGCCGACACCTCTATTGCAGAATTGACCGAGGAAGTCTTCGCCAAGGGAGATGTTCCTACTGGAGGGGCACCTGTTCCGACGGGGGAGCGTCATGCATTGGTAGAAAGCCCTTCCTCCTTAAAGCAAGTTGATTATGGTGGTGATTCCAGTGACGAGGAGTTCTCGCCTGTCGAGATGGAGACTGAAGATGTTGGGGCATCTTCAGCTTATGAAAGTGATTACACAACCTTTAGTCCGCCCCGACTGACGTGGAGCGGCATCGGGCCATCTGGTCTACTTGTAAATGAAGGGGTTGGACCTACGGAAGCCATGATTTCTACCGCCGCCAGCTTGAGCTTGGTGCCAGTTGAGGGGAGGGGTCCTCTGCCGCCTTCACTTCGCAGCTCTTCTCATTATTTTCATGTCAGATGCCTGACGCATGTTGTATTCATTATGCAGGCTGAGGTGTCGCTGCCAACCATAACTGTGAAAATACCTCTCCCGACTTTGGGTGCGGGTCAATCAACCTTCCCACCAGTCCTGCGGCCCATCGCCCTATGATACCCCAAGGACTATGTTGCGGCAGCCAGCTTGGAGGCACCTGGGGCAATTATGGAGACCCTACAACCCACGCCCTTGGCGTGCTGGCCGCCCGTGAAATTGGGCATCCCGGGCCCTTAGGGGTTCAGCCTGAAGCTTGTCAAATCTCCCAGAGCATCAAGGTCCCTTCTCGGACCCTCTCCATCACCATCTGGTTGCCCACGGGCACATGTGTGCATTACGCAGGTAAGCCCGCTTGAGTGATATCGTCGGGTACGCTACTTGCTTGCAACTTTAGGTCCAAGGGCATTGGTCTTGTGGCTGCCACCCCCATAGTGGTGTTACGTCACCTTCCGCTTAGTCTATCAGCTACGACTAGTGGGGGTTCACTAAACGTAGACACTAAAAATCACGCACACGCCCATTGTGAGTAACATGAAATAATAGGTGGCTCAAGGCCACCATACTCTGGACAGCCCACTAGACCTATTAAACTCAACGGTCCTTGAGTTACAAGACTCGGGTCAAGACCGTCGCACGCGACAGCACTGAGCCGTCAATCTGGCCTAATCCCTAGGTCCAAAATTACGGTGACACGCAGAAAATCCCCAGCCCCAGGCTGGTCAACTGGACTCGTAGTCCAAGGCCATACACATGGCCCGCACAGATACTCGGAGCATACGCATGGGGCTACTCAGACCCCAAAACTCACGAGCATGCCAATCGACACAACACGGCACCTTCGGACACCGCCAAAACACAAACACAGGTCTCACGGTGTCCGGGACATTCACGAGGTCGAAGGTCAACCACAGGGTCACAATCGGGTCGACCGGAGGCCAACACAATGCGCAATAACACGGTAACCACAGATCGAAGCAAACGGGACTGCAAACCACCCGGTGCAGCCCAGACTCTGGCAGTCCAACCTTGGAGTGCCACAGACTCTGGCGGTCCAAACTTGGAGCACCACACGCTCTGGCGGTCCAACTCTGGTCCGCCACAGGACTCTAGCAGTCCAACCTCGGAGTGCTAGAAGAGAAGGTCACACTGGCTCTGGCATACCTGCCTCAGGCCGCCATAGCACTCTAGCAGACCAACCCTAGTGCGCTAGAAGACAGAAGAATTCGGTGCGGGTCGTGCTGGCGTTTCTGGAGCGCCTGGAGCGTGAATCAAAATCGTCCGAAAGTTGACCTGGTCAAAACGCGTTCCGTCCGGCTATGGTCGTCGTTCGCCATCCTTCCGACCGGAGACAGCCGCGTGCGCCCTTGTTTGACCGTGACGGCCCTGATCGCAACCTGGGCGATCGCCACCCTGCCGGCCGCCGCCCGGGGGCAGGACCATGATCTCGTCCGCTATCACCTCGACACGGTCATGCATGGCGAGGATTTGACGGAGGTCAAGGTGACCTTGCGCTTCACGGCCGATGCGACGTTTCGTCCAGCGGACCGCGCGCCGGAACAAAATCGCGTCGTTTTCATATATTCCGGGCATGCTCCTGCACGGATCCGTCCGGGCGCTCCGCCCGGCAGACGTCGCTGCGCCGCACACGGCGGGCGTCCAGCGCCACAACGACAAATTGCGCAGGCGCTACTGGCGAAAACTGGTGGGGCCGCTCGCGGCCGGGGCTGGGGAGTTGAGGGAGTGCTGGGGTGGGGGGGGCTCGACGGTGCCGGTGGGGGGGTGGTCGACGTGGAGAGTGGAGGTCCGATGGGGGGCTCGTCGGTGGGAGTGTTGGGAGGTGCCAGAGGTGGCTACGGGGGGACGCCGGCGGCGGGTTCTACGTGCGCAGGGGGAGGGTTGAGTGTGTGCGACGGTGTGTGTGTGTGTGTGTTAGCAGGGAGTGGGTTCACACGAGGTGGGCGGCGACGACGTGGGGAAGGGGAGAGGGAGATGGCTGGCTCCGGTGGCAGTGGGGAGGAAATGGGAGAATGAGGTGAGAGAGAGAGTCCAGGAGAGAGAGAGGGATCCGGTGAGAATGAGAGAGAGGGCAGCAGAGAGAGAGAGAGAATCGGTGAAAAAATGAGAGCCTCCCCCTCAAACAGTGAGAATATGAGTGATATATAGGTGGTGGGGGGACATATTAAATAACATGGGGGGACAAGATCCGGGGGATGGGAGTAAGTTAAGAGGGGTAGTATAGGGTATTTAATATTGATATTATTATTGAGGGTTGCTACATGCTCCCCCACTTAAAAGAATTTGATCCCCAAATTTAATTTATATTTTTGACATGGAGGGTGTAGAGTACATACCATTTAGAATAAGCGGGAGAATCGCTTCTTCTTGGATTTCTCGGTCTCCCATGTGGCTTCATGTTCTGAGCATTTACTCCATTATACATTGACCATGGGAATCATCTTATTCTGTAGCGCACGTACCTCGTGATTGAGGATCTTCATGGGCTTTTATTCATAAGTGAGATCCTTTTGTATTACCAGGTCTCCATGATCTATGACATGTGAGGGATCATGTACATACTTCTTCAACATGGATATGTGGAACACATTATAGACTTTAGACAATTGAGGAGCAAGGCGATGTAGTAAGCAACCTCGCCAACTCTTTCTAGTATCTCGAAAGGTCTGATATACCTTGGTGTAAGCTTGCCCTTAACACTAAATCTCCTAATTCCTCGCCCTCGAGATATCTTAAGAAAAATGTGATCTCCAACTTGGAATTTGAGATCTCTTCTTCTGGTATCAGCATAAGCCTTCTGTTTAGTCTGAGCCACTTGCAGTCTTTCTCTAATGAGCTGAATCTTTTTAGCGGTATCCCTTACCATGTCTGAGTCGAGCAGTTGCTTCTCACCAACTTCATCCCAGCATAAGGGTGATCAACAACTTCTTCCATATAATGCTTCGAAAGGTGCCATCTGAATACTTACCTGGTAACTGTTATTATAAGCAAACTTGACCAAAGGCAAGTGATCATGTTAGCTTCCACCGAAATCAATAATACAAGCTCTGAGCATGTCTTCTACTACTTGATTTGTTCTTTCGATCTGACCATCCGTTTGAGGATGAAAGACTGTACTAAAGTTGAGTCTTGTTCCCAACAAATGTTATAGACCCTTCCAGAAGTATGAAGTGAAGCGCGGATCTCTGTCAGACACGATTGAAACAGGAACTCCATGCAGTCTGACAACTTCCTTGATATATAAGGCAGCGAGAACATCAACTGACCAGCGGCTCTTTATTGGCAAGAAGTGAGCTGACTTGGTCAATCGATCAATGATGACCCATATTCCGTCACGTTCTCCTTTAGATTTAGACAGACCCATTATGAAGTCCATGCCGATATCCTCCCATTTTCACTTGGGAATGTCTAAAGAATGTAGCTTACTAGCAGGCTTTTGGTGTTCCGTCTTAACTTGTTGGCAGGTGAGACAGCGGGATACAAAGTTTGCTACCTCTCTTTTCATGTTGGGCCACCAAAAGGTCCGTTTTAAGTCTTGGTACATTTTAGTAGATCCAGGATGAATCGTTTACCTTGACCTGTGAGCTTTGTCTAAGATCTTCTTCTTTAATTCCGGACAATCTGGTACACAAGTCCTTTCTCACCAAAATGACAAGAACGGAACACGACTAGCACAAAAATCAAGTGGTGGTCATCTCCTAGACCGTCACCTCAAGTGGCGATCCACCTTGGACCGCAAACCTCAGATAGCGGTCCACTCTAGACCGCAACCTTTCAGGAACACCTGGACGAGAGACGGTCTTCTCCTAGATCGCAACCCCTAGTGGCAGTCCTGGCTTGACCGCCGCCATCTGGTGGCAGTCAGACGTAAGGCCGCTACCACCCAGGACCACTGGGCATAATTCAAAAATACCCAGACCACAACCTGAAGGATGCGGCCAAGGCCAAACCGCAACCCCAGGGGCCCACAGTAGACCAGGCTGATGCGCCCTCCGAGGGTGCATTGACCCCGCCAGGTGGTGATCTCCGCATGGCCGCCAGCGTCAGGTGGCGGCCAGTAGTAAGGCCGCTACCTGGAACTGGCATACGGGCCAAGAAACGGTCCCCATTGGACCGCCTTCACAGGTAGCAGTTCCTAGTATGACTGCTACCTGCTTCCGAGCCCGAAAATGGTGAACACCACGGAAGTGGCCATTCCACTTCCTGTTCACACCCATGCGAAGGGGAAAATAAGGGGAAACTCTTCCCCAACCGCTCTAGCACCGAGAGGACTCATTTAAACCCCAAGAATGCGATCAAAATGTGAAATTCGGCTCACACCCCAAAATCACACATTTTAACCCTGGCGGAAAAATAAACCCTCTTGGCTCGCCTCGGCCTACCAAACTTGCGGGAAAGGAACTACACGAGCCAGGGAATCATCTCCCTACCTCCACCAAAGATTCTACGTGCCGAGGACGCCGATCCGCCAAGAAAACACAGTTTAAACTCTCGTCGGCTCGCGAACCCATGAATCGCCGCCACCATCGCGATCCTCGTCCCGTTCGCGCCGCTCCTCGCCCCACGAGCCTCGCCGCCTCGCCCTCGCCGCCTCCGTCGGCCCCCCACAAGCAAATGGGATAACCTCCACGCAGGGAGGGGGAACTCGGGGATGGGCACACAATATAGCACTATCCTCACACAGGAGGGGGAACACGGGGAAGGGGAGATGGGCCTGCTGCCCAATATCTGTTCTGCTGGACAGAACTGAAGCAATCCGAGCGGTACGCTGCACTCAGGGGTCTGAAGAGGACGCCGCTTGTGCCAAGATGAAGCTTGAGAAGTGTAGATGCACTCCTGAAAGTCCGGCGTCGTTCTGAGGTCGCAGGAGGGTAGGGCAGGCTGTGGAAGGTGACCTGTGCAAATCTGTCCTGCAGGATTGATCTGCGCAGTCGGCGTGCAGAGGGTGGTGCGCTCTCCACCGGACTCCGAACGACGCAAGACCAGTGGGGTCGGATGGCCGACGGGCAGATCTACTTACCCTAAAAAAATGAATACCAATGGAGCACCAAGATGGGTGTGGTCGGCACTTTGGTGAGGCTCTGGTTTCTGGGTGAACATCCAGACACAGTCGGGTTGCGCAAGGTGGAACGGGCAGCACCGAATGCGAAACATGATGAAACCACCTGGAGTGGTTTAAATACGTCGAGAGGTCCGACTCCGATGAAGAAGGCTCAGCCCGGAAACCAGCATAGGAAGGTGTGGTGCGATCGGCAAGTCTGCTGCACACTCTGGGCGGACTGGTTCGCATCGGCTTTGCGCAGTTGTAGGAGAATGGATGCCATGGGCTGTGCCGATGTCAGAATTGGGCGATACTACCTCTGGAACGTCGAGGGCTCGGAGAAGAACAAACTCTCAGAAGAGAGTTCAGGCTGAATCATGCCGTAGAAGTCGGTGCAGTCTATGCCAAACGGTCGGACGTGGCTGGGTGATGGACCGTGACTAGGAAAATAGGCCAAAAAATGTTTAAAAAAGTGAAAAATATCTTCCAGGACTTAATGGGCCAGAAAATGAATCAAAATGGGCTCAAAATGTGATCAAGAAAAATTTCAAAACATTAGGTATTTCAGGACATCATGAAAGATGAATAAGAGAAAGACTTGACTTGTTAGCTAAAAATGGGTGTCAACAATGGGCACTGGACACGACCTGCCAGGGTGAAAGTCACCACGTTGAGGACACGACCCTGGCTGACCACCTATTGAACTTTGTCACTGTGTGAAGGCTACTGCACACTACCCACTGATGTCTATCTCTCCTCTTGGTGGTTCTGGGGCCTCCTACCAAAACCAACCCTCCTGAACATCCGCTTGAGCCTTAATCCAAAAGATGTAGAACCAATAGCCGATGATGCTGATGAAAATCCTCATGTCCAACCTGGGGAATGTTTGAAGGCACTCTGTTGCTACACAAACCTCTGCTAACTACGGCCTGACTGAGACTGCCAAACACTACTCTACTCCTGAGTTCTCAACAAGTCCTCTTCCAAAGCTGCCACTGCTTAATATGTTGCCTCCATATCTGCAACATGAGTCTTAATCACAAGATGCCTAAGCTTCGGCCTCAAACCCCTGACAAATTACTAAGTCTTCAATCCTTCCTCTGACATAATATGAGGTCCATAGCAACCTAACTCGCATAATCTAGACTAGTGCTACATTACTATCATATCCCCTTGGGTCAGCTCCATAAACTGGTACATGCCCTCAACAAACTCCTCTGGCCCCTAAACTCTAGCTACTACAGCCGCACCTGTCGTCACCACCGAGGGACGTGAAGACCTGGCGGGACAAGTGGAAAAACTGCTGGCCGCGGCAAAGACCGAGATCGAGCAATTGCAGCGCCGCGCGTAGGGGTTCTCCGGCAGGTTCACCGTGAACTTCACGCCGCCGCAATGGCAGCTCGCCCGATGCGGCCCCGCGCTCACCATCCCCAGGGCCTTTCGCGATACCACTTGGTGATCGTTTAAAATGCTATCCTAATTTAAATTAAGCGTGGTGTAATTCCAATTCATTATATGCTCCCTCGACAAACTCCCCCAACCCTTCAGGGCCCTCATCAGCCTCTTGGGTGACTTCCCTAGTTCCTGGTAGTGGTAATCTGATGTTATACCGAGTTATCGGTATCCGGAGCTCTGGGTCGTTATAGTTGGAATCAGAGCGGTGTTGAGGAATCATGTAAGGAATTGAAACTGCACAGCTATTGTCCAGAATTAGTCTATTTACGTCGTCTATTGCTAGCTTAGGATGTTTTTCATATGATTAATGGATTTTCTTGTTTATTATCCATATTTTCCTATCGTTTCAAAATGCCGCCTCGACGTCGGAGAATTTCGGTTCCCCAGGAAGCGAGTAGTGTCCCTCAAGATGTTCTTGCTCTGGCTCCTATTATTCTGGCTCAAGAGGATGCGCCTTGCAGTCGCGGACGTACTTTGAAGGAATTTTTGTTATTTCACCCGTTGACTTTTGAAGGCCAGACTGATCCTGATGCCGCCAGGATTTGGTTTGATGCGACTGAGCACGTGTTTCACTTTATGGAATGCGCGGAAGACAAGAAAGTGATGCTCGGCACTTTTCAGCTCCAGGGTGCGGCGCTGACGTGGTGGAATACGGATTGGGAAATTTCTTTCCAGTCTCTCCCACTTCGGCAGATTTTGTGCGTCGAGTTCATCGCCACATTCGAACTTACTTTTAGTCCGGCTTACCTCAGGATGGATAGAATGCACCAGTTTTTGTAGCTCATCCAAGGAGGAATGTCGGTGCTTGAATATCGAAACAAGTTGATGGAATTAGGCTGTTATGCGCCCCACGTGCTGGCGAATGAAGCTTTGAAGATGGAGCAATTTCTTCGTGGTCTCCATTCTGAATTGAGGCAGCCATTGATTGTTGCTCGCATGACTAATATGAATGAGGTATATCAGGCTACGGCAGCATTGGAGTTGGACTTGGCGAGATCCCAGACTCCTTCTCAAGAAGTGTCGGTTCAGCCGATGGTTCAGCTTCCATCTGGTAGAGTGGCGTCTGATAAATGACACTTGAACACCTCAAAAGGGTGGAGGTCGGTGAAGATTCTGGCTTCTTTCCCGTCACAGGGGTACTTGATGTATTGATGCAGGGTGGATGGTACCACCCTGTTTTAGTGCAGCCAGGGCCGGCTGAGTAATGCCTTGTAGGAGGTGTTCGAGTTGATTACATGAAATTGGACCTTAGTTGTGAAGTCACCAAGGGAAAGGTTGAACTCTGCGACCCCTATAGGGACCTCGCACTTCTGGTTGAAGCCTGCGATGTTGACATTCCTGACCTCAACTAAGTGTACGTCAAAGTAATGTTTATGGTACACCCGGTAGGGGAGTATATCCACCACTGCCCCTGGGTCGACCAAGATTCTGTTGATAGGCTGTCCATTCAGCTGCCCCTTCATGTAGAGTGGCCTATTTTGACTGCAGGTGGGCAGAAGCATGTCTTCCTCTATAAAGGCTACAGCTACTTCAGATGACATCTCTGCAAGGCAGGCCTCGAGGTATTCTGGCGTCTGGAGCGCAGCAATGACGACCTGCCACGTCTCTTCATCTAAAGATAGAATCTCCCAGACGGTGAACCAGGCTGGGATCTTCTTTAGATGTTTAACTATTCTGCTGTCGACCCAAACTTCGAGCAGCTTCATCTCTTTCTGATCAAGGATCATCTGGGCTTGTCTTCTACAGAAAATTTCCACGAATTGACTCCCCTTTGCCCCAAAATGGTCCGGAAGGGTGGGATCCGCAAAGTGCATATACATATCAGAAGAATTTCAGGGGAACAAATTATTCTGTAAGAATATGGAAGTGTCACAGAGGAACATGCAAAACTACATTTGCAATGTACACAATTCATGAACCATTTGTATGCATCATGGCTGTCATTACCCAGTGGTGATTCTCGTCAGAGAGACCAAGGTGGGGAAACAAGCAAGAAAGTCGTAGTTATTGATTCTGATGAAGAAGATCAGCAAAGGCAGATAATGTACCATGGCATCGGAAACGCTAGAGTGGATTCTAGCTTTTCTGTTGATCTGAATTGCGTCTCCCCGAGCGAGTCTTCCACGGTAAATAAAGGCTCGGGGAGTGACAAGCTTGTCAGGCGCATGCCCTGAAGCTTGCGCGGCGTGGAGGATCCATGATAGTTTCTTCTCTTCTCGGGGCCAAGCCCCTCTCATTCCTCTTCCCCGTCTCAGTAGGCTCGGGGCGGTAGCAAATAGGTGCCTCTTGGTGGACAAGTTGGATCTTTTTAGGGACCCACACTTGCTTGAACTTCTTTGGCCTTTGGATCAACTCTCTTCGGCCGTGATGACCGATTTCTTCCTTATCAGCCCTTCTTCCGGATAGAGCCTGAAAAGAGTTATGGGTTGGTACGACAGTGACCACCTAGTCTGGGATTACTTGGGTGTCACGTCCGTCTAGAAAAATGTGTACACCACTAAGCAAAATGGACTTCCCAGACATCGATAGTCGTCCGGTAGTAGGGACAGTAGCTCTTCTATGGGAATTCTCCTAACGGTGACCCCTAGGCTTGTTGTAGTAGGTGGGGCGAACTCCCTGAGCTAAATGGTGCACCAGGTCACTAGTCAGCCGAGTCTGGCCTGCTATCAGGCCCCTGCGGCTTCGGGCATTGTGGGCCCTTGGCTTCCTATTGATCCTTCCTTTGGCCAGCACTGGCACTTCCATTTCTAGCATATCAACAAAGACTACCCCCCAAAAGTTGGGGAAGTCGACCACCTGCGGGAAAGAGCCGAAGACAGTCGGTACCACTAGGTACCCAGAAGCAGCGTGGTTGGCCATGATCTCAGGGCCGAAAGTCAACGCGACAAATCCAGCAGCCATTATCGATTTTTGTAAGCACAGAAACAAGCAAACAATCAACATTCTTTGGGAGGGCCTTGGGGATCATTTATCTCGACAAAAAGATGAAAGGAGACTCTTATCCCACTGGGTGTGCCAAGCTTGTGGGGGTGAAGATGTTCCTCCCCTCCGTCCGATCTTATTTCTTAAAGAAGGAGGATGAGAGAAAGGGCACACCAGTCACTAAGTGACAAGTTTTATTATGCGCTCAATTTGACCCGAGTTAGAAAACTCGAGTCACGAGAATCTCACATCACGTGACGGGAGTACCTGCCCACTAGAAACAAGGCCGGATGCGTCCATTGACGGCTTAGTCCGTGCCTCAGTTGTCTCCTTCTCCCCAGGCAAAATTGAGACATCGTACCAGTAACCACTGAACAAGGACTAACTGGGGTCACGCTCGTCAGTGCGGGTCCGACGTCTCCAACCACGTATGCACACACAGACCATGCGCTTTAGGTCAGATCCTCTAACTGATTTTCTCCCCAGCCCAAACTTAGGCTGCAAAGACAAGGGGCCCTACGGTAACCAGCCTGAAAACTATCACACTGGGAAGGCTCTTCACCACTCCCTAGTGGGTCTGCACAAATGTATGCAGGAAAGTTAGGACTAGTGAGGGTCACTAGACGTTAACACTGAAAGTCACGCACACACCCATCGTGAGTAACACGGAATACCAGGTGGCTCAAGGCCACCGGACCCTGGACAACCATCTAGACCTAATAAGCCCAACGGTCTTTGAGTCATGTGACTCGGGTCAAGACCGTCGTACAAGACGGCCCCATGTCGTCAATCTGCCCTAAACCTAGGGTTAGAAACCACAGTCCACGTTAATTCTTAAGGTGGCTCACCACCACTAAGATCATTCTCCTTTTAAAGGTAAATACCTGAGAAACCTCCAGCCCCAGGCTGGATGACTGAACTCATAGTCCAAGGGCCATACGCCTGCCCCACACATAAACAACTTTTCAAGAAAGCTAACGGCGTACGAAAATAGCCCTCCGCACTCACATCGATCCGTGGTGACTAAACCAAGCATAACACAAAAGCTCGAAACACACGGGGTCACTAGAACCCTCAAAACTAATGGGCATGCTAATTGAGGTAACACGGTACTTCTGGACACCCAAAGACATGGTCACGGTCCCCGCAGAGTCCTCAAAACACCCACGGAGCTAGTGGGAGTCAAATGGGTCGAAAAAAAATTATCCGGAAGCCAACATGACCCAAAAGGAACACCCAGAGAAGGTGGCAGTCATCTGTTGTGTGCCTTACGAGACAAAACTGCATCCTACCTTGGGAGCATGAGGAAGAGAAGAATGCACCCCAACTTAGGGGTATTTAAAGAAGAATCACACCCTGCCTTGAGGGTGGAAGAGGCTGAGAGCTACACCCCGGCTCTGGGGCATTTGAAGAGAAGTCTCCCCCAGTACAAGGGTACTTGAAGAAGAGACATACTCCGTCAGGGGGCAGAGAAGCCGTAAAGAATACACCCCGACTTAGGGGTATTTGCAGAAGCTACATCTCACCTCGAGAGCATAAGAAAGAGGAGAGTACATACCCCTCTCATAGAGGCATGTGAAGAGAAGCATACCCCACTCCTATGGGCATATGAAGAGATTACGCCCCGGCTTAGGGGCATTCGAAGAGGCTACAACCCGCCGTGGGAGCATAAGGAAGAGAAGAATGCACCCCAGCTCAGGGGGGTACTTGAAGAAGGAATATACCACCCTATGGGGGCATAGAAGCCATGAAGAGTACACCCCGACTCAGGGGTACTTGATGAAGAATATACATCCCGCTTTGAGGGGGCATAAGAGCCATGAGGAATGCACCCCGGCCTGAGGGTACATTAAGAGAAATACAACACAGCCTGGAGGCATTAAAAGAAAAGAAGAGAAGAAAAAAAGGGAGTTACGAGGTAGACGTGGTCTTTGTACCCGCCTCTCCACACAAAAGAGAAGAGAAAAAGAGAAAGAAGATGCTTAGCCATCGGGGCCCTAATCCGATAGATGTCCAGCCAATCGAGGCTTTAATCCGATAGATGTTCAGCCAATCGGGGCTTCAATCCGATAGATGTTCAGCCAGTCGGGGCTTTAGTTCGATAGATGCTCAGTCAATCGGGGCTTTAATCCGATAGATGTTCAGCCAATCGGGACTTTAGTCCGATAGATGTTCAGCCAATCGGGGCTTTGGTCTGATAGATGCTCAGCCAATCGGGGCTTCAATCTGATAGATGTCCAGCCAATCGGGGCTTTAATCCGATAGATGTTCGGTCAATCGGGGCTTCAATCTGACAGATATTTAGCCATCCAGGCTTCAATACAATCATGTAGAGCCTCGTGGTTTTCACTCGTCTATAAAAAAATTACTCACAATGCAATGCGACGTCAGTATTCATTATACCCCATGGTTTAGAGCATGTTTTCGACAATCAGCCGAGGGGGCTAGTGTCGAGCCCTTGGACACAATCATTGCCCGATCTGCATCTTCAAGTTATAGATCTAACTACTTCCACGAGAAATATCAATAAAGTAGGCCAATAATGTACCAGTTCAACTATAGTTTCATGATAACAATTGCCAAGGTAAGAATGCTCAATTACGAGTATGAGAGTTCAAAGATGACTTAAAGCAAGGTCATGCTACGGAAGAAAATTTGGCAGCACAATGGCATTTTCTTTAACTTCCATCATTTATTAAATAGCTTTGAATAAGGTGTTAAGTTCTAGATAATCAGTAGACTATCTAGGAACATAGGAAAATCAACCATTGGGTCCAACCTTGGGTTAAACAGGGTCAGGAACCATGCGGTCATTTCCTAGACCATTTTCAGTCATTAGCGGCCAGTACTGGACCGTTTATGGACGTACTGAACTCAACGAACGTGCTGGAGCCATACGGTCATGGTAAGGCCGCTAGGCAGTCTTTAGCGGTCAAGTAGACGGCCACTAATCAGGCTCTTGTGGTCTCCATAAGACCGTTAGGGTCCAGAACACAGAAAAATCTCTGGTAGTGTAAGTGTTTTCTAAATAATTGGGTTTTGAGGGTACAACTAGCTCGGCATCCTAGTGGGAATCCCAGGCTCGCGGAGACTTACGGAGGCCTTGAAACAAGATCACCTAGTTTGGTAGAAGGAATATCTGACGGAGAAGATCACAAGCCCAAGATTGTGTGCTTAATAGTGCAAAGTGTATCTAATAGTCACATACCGGGGTATGCATTATGTACTTAAGAAAAAGACTCTAGATAAGAAAATATCTTTATAAAACAGTGATCAGAACAATAGTAAGCCAAGTCTTTCTATCATTTAAAAGATGTATTAAATACAAAAGTATAGACTTTTGGCATGAAACTAACTTTAGTAAAAACAGTAAAACCAGTTAAACTAGAAATTTCTATAAGGCTGTGTCAACTCTAGCAACTTCATATCCTTGGATGCATCGACTCCGGATAGTCTCCAAAAGCAGCCTCAAGCGCACATAAACTAATGCATTGACGCAAGTATCTTACTGCGTCGACACAATGTTGACTCCAGCATTAGTCAGATGGGTAACCATTGTCAAATGCATCGATGCCATTTTCTCAGGGTGTCGACACTAGGCTGCCTCACAGAGACCGCTTCAAATGCATCTTCAAAGGATGCATCGACGGATCTTCTCAACTGCGTCGACACACAATGGCTTAGCTCGTAGCAACCCAAGCGGAAGACTCGATGTGTCGACATAACTTCTTCATTGCATCAACGCATACTTATTCATTTTATAGCTTCGCTCGTAGTAGTTCAAGAAGACTGGAAGCTGTGTTGACATAGGGAGCGAAGCACGTTGATGCACATGAAGATTTTTGTCTAACCTAAATTCGTTCATTCTAGCTCGTTGCGTCCTCAAAAGTCAGCAATGGTAGCTCCCAGAACTTGTGATTCGAGGTCTGAAAATGGTCCTAGGACAGAGAGCTATCCTTTTTATCATGAGGTAGTCAGAATGCCTTTTTGTGAGAAGGATCTATCAGGTATCAGATGTGAGAAAGGTCACCTTTCAAGGTATCATTCTTTTTGCAATGGGACAATCAGAGTGAGTCCCTAAAAAGTACCTAGGACAGAGGACCGTCCTTTGTGTCCTAAGCCAATGGGAAAGCAGAACTGGAAAAGTTCTTTCAACCAAGAACCTTATTTTTATTCTGACCAATCAGAGTGTAGGTATTGGGAGGGAAAATCTTCTACCATCTCTCCTATAAATAAGGGGCCT
Source organism: Amorphophallus titanum (assembly GCA_024336825.1). Lineage (NCBI taxonomy): Eukaryota > Viridiplantae > Streptophyta > Magnoliopsida > Alismatales > Araceae > Amorphophallus > Amorphophallus titanum. The sequence goes on along the minus strand of JANBPO010008365.1, from coordinate 263,200 downwards.
ACTGCATGGAGAAAAAAGGCTGATGTCTCTAAGGAAAAAGAGCTTAAGAGAAATTGGAAGATAGTGTGAGGAACCCTGAAGAAGATCTGAGCAAGAGAGAAAGAAAAAGTGAGCAGCCCTGAGAAGATCTAAGCAAGAGGAAGAAGTAGAAAGAAAGAGTCTGACCAGCCCTGACTGGCCTGGATTTGATCCACGGTCCAATATAGACTGAGCTTCTCTTCAGTCACTCTCTCTTTCTCTGATCTCCCTCTTCTTCTATTCCTTCTTCTTCTCCTACTTTGGCTCTCTACTGCTCTCTCTTTCATTTTCTCTGTTGAACTCCCATTTTTCTTTTCTCTGCTCTGCACTTCTTCTTATTCTCTGGATCATACAGATGTCTTCTCTTCACTCTCTTCCATTTAGGGATCTTCAAAAAGGATTCTTAATGAATTGCAAAAGGGATGTCCTTTTATATACATCTTCACTCAGAGGACGCCCTAGGCGTGTGGAGAGCTTATACCCCCCTTCTCCAAGAAATTCACGTGTCAGCTTCCAGGGCTCTGGGATCACGTGCCAGTCTTATCCTCAACGAATGACGACCTGTTACAGAATAGAAATATTAGTTCAATTAACAATATACTGAAAAGAAAAAGATGCACGGGGTTGTTATGTGCTCGACTTATAACACTGGCTTACCTACAGTGTCTACACTGACTCCAACATGTAGTGAGCCAAAATATGTGCGGGTGTGGTTATGTGCTCAGACCTTGCTAGGAGAGGGACGATGCATATGCTCGGACATGCACAGCTAGTATAATAGTGAATGCTTGGACTTGCAGGGAAAGCATGATGCATATGCTCGGACGTGCAAGGCTTGTATAACAGTGTATGCTCTAACATACACTGACTTGCAATGGTGTACACACAGACTTTTATACAAAGTGAGCAAGGTCATGCACGGACTGACCCTATAGCTGATGGCAGGCAGAGGTTGCAAGGAGTTTTGCTTGTGGATTGTGCACGGGGTATAAAATGCGCACGGACTTGATTGCCAAGTCGTGGGCATAGTGAAGCACGACAACACATGCACGGATGCATGTTTTGTGAGGCAGGGTCAAAACATGCACGGATGCATGTTCTGAGAAGCAGAGCAAAACATACACTGATGCATGTTCTGCGAAGCTGACTCAAAATGTGCACGGATGCAGTTTCCAAAAAACATCCATGGACTTAAACACCCTTACTCCCTCTCCCTCTCCCTCTCTCTGTAACACATGCACACACACACACAGAGGGGGGTGCTCGACTGTAACGACCCAAGATCCGAGCATGAAAAAGGAACCGGCATGGCTCGAACCTTGGCCCATCACCCACGAGTCTGAAGACTCGGAAGGGTTAAAGATAGGTGTTAGGGTACACAAGATGCTAAAATAACTACAGAAATAACACAATAACCTAAATAATAATGCATGGAAATAAATAAATACTCACTAACCGCTACAAGGTCTAGAGTATCTCATGTCCAGCATAAGTACAGTCAACAGGAAGAAAAGTACAAGTACACAGGGCATACCCCGCCTCTGGCAACTAGCGACTTACCCTGACTGTGCGAATCACGCAGAGCCTCGGATGCGACTCTCGATGACCCCGCCTCACCTTAAAACATAGGGGTAAGCCTTATTTCATAGGCTTAGTAAGGATCCCGCGGACCCCCACCTCGCGACAAGAGAAACAAAGCAGCAAGGTACGTACAAGCATAGAAAGTAACGCTATCTAACCGAAGTACGGGAGTAACAACAATAAATAAACGAAAAGCACCCTACAACTAACCATACCTGACCACAGGCCAACGGGAAAACCTGTCCATACCTGCCAGAAGACAGGAGCACCACCCACCAGAAGCAAGACCAGAAGCGTCCCCTGACGTCTTACATTGCGTCCAAGTGTCTCCCTACACGCCCCAGGCAGATACTGAGACACACAACAAGTACCATGAAGAAGGACTAGCTGGGGTCGCGCTTGTCAGCGCGGGTCTGACACCCCCAACCACGTGTGCACACACAGACCATGTGCTCTAGGTCAGGCCCTCTAGCTAATTTTCCCCCCAGCCCGGACGCAGGCTGCAAAGGCGAGGGGCCCTACGGTAATCAGCCTACAAACAGTCTCTCTCTGGGTCACACTCTCCACCACTCCCACGTGGTCCACACACGCGTGCGCAGGAAAGCTATGACTAGTGGATGGGTCACTGAAGGTAAGACTCAAACTCATGGAAACCACTGCACGTCACACTGACGAGGAGCGAGAACAACCCACCACACCACACAGACTCTCGGTGGCACAGACCAACGAAGCACAAAAGCCGAGATGATAACAGGGTCCAACAACCCCTAAAACGGACGAGCACACAACTCGTCTCAAGTAATACACTACGGAACGGAAAAGCTGAACGCGCCCCTCAAAGGCGGCGCGACCAGGAACGTGCCTCCCAGAGGCGTCGCGATCCCATGGGAACGCGACCTCCCCGGGTGGCGTAATACAGTCGGAACGCGACCCCCAGGGGAGGCGTGTTAACAGAACGCGCCCTCTGTGGGTGACGTGTTCCGATCACAACGTGCGCAAACTGATGGGCACGATAATCGAAAACGCGACCAGTCGCCTGTGCACGATCTCCACCGCCACACTGTTCATCTTTCCTGATGAACGCGACCGCACGACGCGTTATGTTCCTCAAGAACGCAACCCTTGTTATTACCGCGATATAAAATCGAGCCGAAAATGACGTACACCCGCGGGAAAAGCCCGATCCACGCCCCATTTACCCCCAGGTGAAGGGGAATACAAAGGGGAACTCTTCCCCAACCTCTCTAGCATCAACTCATGCCCCTAGATCGGTCAAAAACCTCAAGAAACACTAGATCCGGCGCTCAAACCCCAAATCATGCATTTTCCCACTCTGGTACAAAACAAGTCCCTCTCGACCTCTCCTCGGCCTAGAAATCGTGGGGAATGCGGGAAAGAAGGCAAAGATCCGTCCCCCTACCTCAAAAAAGCTCGAAAAGCGCCGGATCGCCGCTGATCTCGGATCCAAGTTCAAACCACGATCTCCACACCCTCGCTGCAAAAATGCCACCGCCACGATCACCTCGCCTCCGCCTTCGCCGTGGCCTCCCCTTAGCTCGCCGTCTGCAACCGGAGAGGAAGAGGATGCCGCGTGCTCTCGGACGGGGGAGAGGAAGCTTGCAACGGTCGGGAGGGGGGAGCTCTCATGGGAGAGAAGAGAAAAGGAAAAGAAGAAGAAAGGGAAAAAGGAAAAGAAAAAGGGTTGAATATATAGAAATCCAAAAAATTCAAAAAATATGAAAAATTAGAAAAATCATTTTCTCGATCCTCGGAACACGCTCAATGCACTGGTAACGTTTCGGAGTAGGAGAATGCAGCGGTTCATCCTGTACAGGGTTCCGAAGGCTCGTCAGGGAAAAACACGTGTAAACTACAAAACACGCTCCGGGACCCTCGAAAGTGATCCGAAACTCACGGATCCAGATCCGAAAAATATCCGAAAAATCCGGGATATTACAATATACCATCATGGCCACCCTGAGTCCTCAGTAAACCGACCACAAAATCTGTAGTCACATGGTCCCATTTTAATTCATGTAGGAATCTCCAAAGGCTGCAAAGTGCCACCTGGCCGCTGATGCTCCGCCTTCACTTGCTAATGTGTTAAACACTTGGCCACGAACTCAGCAACATCCTTCTTCATATCTGGCCACTAGAATTACCTCTTTACATTGCAATACATCTTGGTTGCTCTGCGATGCACAACATAACGGGAACCATGGGCCTCCTGCAAAATAGCTTTCCTCACCTGGTCTTCAGCTGGGACATACAACCTGTCTTGAAATCTCTCCACTTCATCATCACCAAACTCTACCTCGACCACTGACAAGACACGAGGTAACTCAGGGTCCACGTGTTGAGCTTCTATCACCTGGCGACGAATAGCTGGCGTGGCAGTTAAGCTAGCAAGAATATCTGGCGCCTGATCCCAAGGAACTCTAATTCTGAAAGTCTGTAGTGGTACCTGCTGCCATAGCTTCCACTCTCTTATCATCAAGTGACTGACTGCGACCTTCCTGCTCAATGCATCGGCCACCACATTCATTTGCCCGACTGGTATGACAAGGTGAAATCATAATCTTTCATATATTCCTGGTCCAAACACATTCCAGCTAGCACGAAGGCAAGGTCCGAGCACATTCCAGCTAGCATAGTACAAGGTCCGAGCACATTCTACCTAGCACGATGGCAAGGTCCGAGCACATTCTAGCTAGCACAGCACAGGGTCCGAGCACTTTTTGACTAAAACCTAACTAAGGTCGATGCACATCTGGCCAATCAAGACCAAGGTCGAAGCACATCTACCTGGAACAGTAATGAAGGCAATGGGGGAGAAGTTATTGATGATTCATCATTTGTATGAGTCTCTCAGTCTACAAGTTTTCATTGCATATCCTATTGGGTTCTTCATGTATTCAAATTCTAGATATGCCTCATGATAGTTATGTTCAAATCTGTATGATTGTGTGCTGCATGCCAAAATTTGCTGTCAAACTAGTGAGCACAATGACTCATAGTTGCCATCATCAAAAAGGGGAAGAATGTTACATAATTTATCTTTCGATGATGTCTCACTATAAGTCATTGGCCAATTGATTTGGAAAATCATGAAACACCTTTTATTTGGCTAGGTATGAAGAAGCTTAACATAGGCTTAAAGGCTATGTCGACTCCACCATTGGATGTGTCAATTCATTTGATGACAAGAGGAAGAAAAAGTTCAAATGGGTCTAGGCTGCATCAACCTCATCGCCTCACTGCGTTGACCTCATGGCCTCATTTCTAGCATGGGAATTAAGGGAGTCGACCCATGGTGTCGACCCCTTGCTACTTGTGTTCTGCCATGCCACACTATGTCGACACCATAATCTCAGGGCATCGACACAAGGCTCTCTCATAGAGCATTATAATCGCACTTCTCAACAGATGTGTCGACTCTAGATCTTCACGACATCGACTCCAAAGGCACCTCCAGCAAGCCTTCAAGCAATCTTTATAGCTACGTCAACCTCACTATCTTGATGCGTCGACCTCTTCAAGCTCGCAGATCAGCCAAGTCAAAAGTGTCGACCCATGGTGTCGACCCCTTCATACGAAGGCTCTGATGCACCTACTATGTCAACCCTGCGCTCTCAGGGCGTAGATGCAAGGGGCCTCCCAGAAGCAGTTGAAAGGCGTATCTTCAATAGATGCATCAACACGTGGGTGATGCTGTGCCGACGCACCCAAGGTACCTCTGATAAATTTAGATAAATTTACACTTTTCAAAAACCATACAAAGAGTAAAAATAGCCGACATAAATCTCTAGAAACACGATTTTTGAAGCCTAGAAAAAGTTCCTAGGACTGTTAACTATCCTTGTCATCATTCTCCTCAACAACCCCCACTAACCCTTCAGGGGCCTCATCAGCCTCTTGGGTGGCGTCCCCAGTTCTTGATAGCGGTAATTCAATACTTGTATTGGGTTATCGGTACCCTGAGCTCTGGGTCGTTACACAGGGGCATCCATTAATGTTTGCCCTCTCAATACTCTAAGGGCCTACAACTTGTCAGAAGAACTATTGAGGCCCACCCCGACTACCATTGCAACATATGACAATTCAAGAAGGGCATGTCATGGGGTAGTCACTGTTCAGGCTGAGCTTGGGCCTCTTACGATGCCCATTGAATTTTATGTGCTGGACATCGACCCTATGTTCAAGGTTATCTTGGGTCACCCATGGATTGACAATCTCAGTGCCGTACCATCCACTGCTCATCAGTGTCTCAAATTCCCTTTCTAAGGGAGGGTGGTCAAGGTAAAAAGTATATCCACATTCCAGTCTGTCGAGGCCATCTCAGAGAAAATTCTGCCAACATTATGGCCTAGCAGTCAGCCGGTCATCTCAGTGTTAGATCTAGACTTTCCATGGGCTTATGCGCCACGCAAGCCCACCACTACACTAGTGAATATCAAGGAAAAGCCGAAGACTTGAGATTCAAAGGGTTGGTCCATCATATTGAAGCTAGGCTATCAGCCGGGGAGGGGCCTCTGTGCACAATTACAAGGGTGGATCAAACTAGTCCCCAAAGCCAGGAAGATGAGCAGAAGAGGTCTTGGTTACCGAGAATCCTCATTGTCAATTTTGGGTGACTCAGGACCACTCACCTGGGATTATCGTCAACATTTTGTTAAAGGTCCTCTCCAGCCAGGCACATTGCAAACATTACCATGTCAGCCCCAGAAAGGAAATATAGCTTGTACCGTTGTCGGCCCGCCATTGTTGCCGAAAGGGCCCATTGATGATATGCTCGATTTCAGTCAGGCTTTTGCCTGGTTATTTTATGAAGAAGATTGCTGCCAGAAGAATCAGGAGGTACGGCTTGTACAATATGAGCCGAAGAAACTAGCTTACCGTCCGCGAGCAAGGGTGAGCATTAATTCTGTGCACATGCCATTCCAATTCGTTATGCAACCCCTCGACAAAACCCTTCCAACTCTTCAAGGGCCTCACCAGCCTCTTGGGTGGCTTCCCCAGTTCTTGGTATCAGTGTGTCAATATTATTGGCATATCGGTATCCGGATCTCCGGGTCGTTGCACTATTTACCAAAACAAAAGGTAATGACACTCTTATTGTTCAAATTTATGTTGACGATATTATGTTTGGGTCTACTAATCCTAAATTATGTGAAGATTTTGCTAACCTTATGACCATGGAGTTTGAGATGAGTCTGATGAGAGAACTTAAATTTTTCCTTGGTCTACAGTCACTCAAAGTGAAGAAGGTTGCTTCATCACTCAAGCCAAGTACTTGAAGGAAGTGCTAAAGAAATTTAGCATGGAGAACAGCAAGGTTATTGCAACTCCCATGAGCACAAACAACTTCTTTTGATGCAGATGAGAAAGGTAATATGGTACATGTGAAAACCTATAGAGGTATGATTGGATCTCTATTATATCTCACTACATCTAGGCCTGATATTCAGTTTTGTGTCTGCATGTGCGCTAGATTTCAGGCTAGTCCTAGAGAGTCCTACATGGGTGCTGTCAAGCATATCCTAAGATACCTTGCTGGAACCCAAGACTTGGTACTGTGGTATCCTACATCTTGTAATTTTGATCTCATTTCCTATTCAAATGCTGACTATGTTGGTTGTAAGTTAGATCGTAAGAGCACTAGTGGCTATTGCCAGTTTTTGGGTGGGTGTCTGGTTTTTTGGGCATCCAAGAAACAACACTCGATTGCCCTCTCCACTACAGAGGCAGAATATGTCACTATAGGGAGCTATGGTACCCAAGTGTTGTGGATCAAACACCAACTCCAATACTACTTAGTAGATCTTAGGAGTGTCCCAATTCTTTGTGACAACACTAGTACTATTAATCTAACAAAAAATCTTATCCAGCACTCTAGGACCAAGAACATTGAAATTAGACACCATTTTATTTGAGATCAAGCCAGCAAAGGAAACTTTGAATTACGTATACCCAAGTAAATCTAGAAAAGTCATGAACTAACACAAAACTATATTTTCTTCCAGATAAGCTAACTGATCTAGGGGGTCCAAATAAATCCATGTGAATTAGCTCATAAGGTTTAGAAGATAGGTTTTCAGTCCTAGACTTAAATGATTTTCTAGTTTGTTTACATTAGGTGCATGCCTCACAAATTTTATTGTCATGTTTGAAAGAAATTTCAGGAAGACCTTTCACTATGCAATGTTTATTTAATTTATAAAGCACACTATAGCTGGCATGACCTAACCTACGATGCCACAAGTAGACTAAGTCATCCTTATTAACAGTAAGACATAGATTGGTGTGTGCTACATCATCTAAATCTACCATATAGATGTTATTTACTCTCTTGCTAGTAAATTTCACAGATTCAGAATTCGGTTCAAAAATAGTGCATGCGAGAGAATCAAAAATAACTTTATGGCCTTTGTCACAAAGCAGGCTAATACTAAGCAAATTATAATTTAGCCCTTCAACTATAAAACTTCATCAATAAAACAGGAAGAGCACTTACCAACCTTTTCTGACCCAATGATCCTTCCCTTGGTATTACCTCCAAATGTAACATGACCAGCATCTTTCTTCACCAACATGCAGAATTTTCCTTTGTCCCCGGTCATGTGCCTGGAACAGCCACTGTCAAGATACCATTTGTTCTGGTTGGCTGCCAAGCATACCTGCAAATGAAATCAAGGGAAAGGTTTTAGAACCCAAGAATGTTTGGGCCCCATGATAACAGTCAAGTCATGCAAGCAAGATAGAAGATGCTTTGGAACCCACACTTGTTTTGTTACATTCAATTGAGTTATGGATTTCTTTGCTTTCTATTTATCCTGTCTTACCTTAGCATTTTGAGCTTTGGTTGGTATCTTCTGTGGTTTAGCATTTTTATTACCAGCCTAAAAATTTCCATGCCAGTGATTAACCCAATGGACATTAGGATGTGAGTGTCCAGTGTGGGTTCTAGGCAGACCAGACTTAGAGTGAACAAAGCTATGAAAGTTCTGGTTTGATCCTCACATGCGAGAGGATTTCGCGGTGCGATTGACCATTTCAGAGTTTCCCCTTGTCATTAGATTTAGGTTAATTTGAATTAAGGATTAAGATTTAAAACCCTTGATAACAACTGTATGACCCTTTAAAGGATTGCATTTGAAGGGAGTGCTCACTTCTTTATCTTCATTTTTCTCTACAAGTCGTAGGAAGCTTTTGTGCTTTCTATTTTCTCTGTTCTGAGAGAGAAGGGTGTGAGCGCTCATACTGCCTTCCTGCTGTGAGTGAGAGATTTTGGAAAGGGAAGCAATGCGGGGGTGTCTTTCGAAGGACTCTTGGACCGCGGAGACTGCATCGAGAAGCGTGTTCTTTTGATCTCTCGATTTTCTTTGTTAAGACAAGTTCCTAAGATTCAAAACATCCTTTTTGGCATGTTCCAAACTACTTTTAGAGATCTTAGATTACATGCATAGTCCATTAAACATATGTCATGATACTTGTTTTGATTTTGTTCCAAATTTTTATTTCTATTTAACTAATATACCATGCAATATGTCAACACATCCATGCAAGATCTGAAACATCAAATCTTCCTTTTGTGCATGATATAATATCTTGAAACTTAGATTTTAAATCATGGGTTGAATGTGAAATATGCTATTTTTACTTTCATGAAATTCGGTTTGATTTCTGGGTACTCGGACATTGGCGAAGATGTGCAGGATAGGGTTGTTTTCTGGACAAAACTGCATTACCTTCTGGATGTAGGTTTAAGTCGACTTAAGACCAGCTCAAGTCAACTTAGCTTGTGACTAGAAAATCAGTCCAGTTATGTTTGTCAGCTTAAGTCGACTTAAGGCCTACTCAGGTCAACTTAGCCTATGACCAAAAAACCAGTCCAGTTCTGTTTGTAAGTCGACTTAAGGCTTGCTCAAGTCGACTTAGCCTGACTACCCTGTATTATGTTCCATTTTTTCAGAAGCTAAAAGAAAAGAGATTTTGAAAGGCCATTTTGATTTAAAAAATTTGAAAATTGTGAAATGACAAAGAACCAAGTTGGTAACCAAAATGACATGATGCATGTTGGGCTAAAATAAAGAAATCATCAAAATGAATGCAAAGAAAGGATAAAATAGAAAGTACTCAAGCATAATATTGCTAGACCGACCCAAGATGGGGTCAAGAGTCTTCTTGCAACCACGGCGTGCGAGATAGAGTCCATCATCCCGCACCTAACTCAACCTAACAGCCTATTTAACGATTAACCGTGTGCCGCTAGATCATCATCATTTTTGTTAAAGGGGTACATTAGATCTCAAAACACATGGAGAACCAGCTGGCCCTTGAGAGGCTATAATAGCATAGATATCATATAATAATGCAACAATGAGAAGGGATAGAAAGCCAGACCTGACTTACCTGCCAAGTGAAAGGGCATTTTTTTGATTTTTTTATTTTCAAATTTTTATTGGTTTTCAAATAAGATGAAACTATAACATGAATATAACATGACAACAAAGATGAATGAATCATAATAACAATGAACTAAACATCAACATAACAAATACCACAAGAACAAATGGCAAGCATGCATGTAACTGAAGACGCGGTGGGACAAGACAACACACACGCGGTGGGACAGCACACGCGGTGGGACAATGACATGGTGGGACAACACGACACGTGTGGGACAGCATGACACGGAGGGACAACAAACATGTGTGACAAACATGTGGGATGATACGGCTAGATGACCACAGGGACAACAAACATGTGGGATCAAAGCACAACACGGGGGACAAGAGACATGAGGGACCAAAGACATCACGTATGACGATGACACGGGGGACGACAAAAGACACGTGTGAGACGACATGGGGGACAAAAGACCACACGTGGGTTAAGACTATGACACGCATGCTTTTCAACTAAACCCAAGATCTGATGAAGCAGAACCGCCAGATTCATAATCGTGAGGGAAAACCCTCTCATAGAGACATAATCAGGCAAGTAAACGAAAGCTGAGAAGGACATGAGTTTCAGAACAGATCCAGAGATAGGATTGAAGAGGGGAGAACAAACAGATAGATGATGAGAACAGGAGACAGAGAGGAGTCATTTTGGGTTGATTTTTGAAAAATAGCCCATATCGTGTCGTTTTGTGTGTGGTTTGATCCCTTCCGGCTTGTGGAAGGATGATAGTGTGATTTCAGATATTTTTCCGTCGTTCTGGAGACGATTGGGGCATGGAAAGCCATTTTTCCACTGATTTTTCAAGTTCCCAGGTTCGGCGTATTAACGCGGAGCTCCCAGGGGGCGCGTCTATTAATGCGCTATATCGTGCGACTGCATTCATCTAAGAAGATGAACAGTGGGGTGGTGAGGTGGTAAGGGACGCGGTCCAAGTGTTGGACGCGATCCTGAAGAACGTGACCAAGGTGTCAGCCGTGATCTTCAATAACGCACTCGAGTACTTAGCCATGTTCTTGGCTTAACGCGCTGTAGGCTATGGCCGCGTCTATTAACGTGACCCTAGCTTGTGCCACGTCAACACGTTGATGCACTATAAGGGTTGGACGCGTTCTGCTGGCATCGTGAAGCATTCTTTGGACGCATTAACCATCGCGACGTAGGCTTGCACCACGTTAATGGTCTTCTATTTTCAGAGTTTTATGTAAGTTGTCTCGGGCTCCAATGAACCTAGTATTCAATGCCTTGTTGGCATTTGACTCGACGGATGCCTTGGGTGTTTCGTGAGAGTCAGATCTATATGTCGAGGGATCCCAGAAGAGTGGTCTCATCCGGAGTAGTGTTCGGTGTTTTCTCCGTGTTAATTGGCTTGACTTTGACCCCTTGGTTAGCCTATTGTACGTAGATGTCGTGGACATCCTATGAGGGCTGTGACCGTGTTATATGGTGTTCAAATATGCCATTACACTGAATAGTGTTTTGTGTATTTCGATGGTCATTATGGTTTCTGGTCAACCCGGTTGTAACCCAGTGGTTGACACGTGACCTCGTGAGTGTCTCAGTTATCCTGTATGGATCGAGACTCTGGTTTTAAGTGCATGGAGGTATTGTCTTACCTTAGTTTACGTGCTTATCTAGTTTGAGGGCTTTGATGTTTCCTCATGTGCCATGATTTGTGTTATATGGAATTCTTTGTTCTTTCCCCCGCATCCCCCATTTTTTTTTTTTCCTGTAGTTAATGCTGTTTCTCGTCGGAGAGGTGGTCTTTGCACCCGTCTCTCCACAAAAATGAAGAGAAGAAGAGAAAGAAGAGACCCGAGGCCGATGTGGTCTTCACACCCGCCTTCTCACACGAAGAAAGAGGAGAAGAAAGGAAAGAAGGTCTTTAGGCAGACTTGGTCTTTTACCTTCGGCCTTTGACCATCCACTCGATAAACCTCTCATACTGTCGGCGTCACGACCTTTCGTTCGAATCGAGAGCATTCTGCCAATGGGGCGTTAAACCGATCGGTATTCCACTGATGGGGCATTAAACCGACCAATATCCCATCGATAGGGCGTTAAACTGACTACTATTTCCACTATCAGGGCGCTAAACTGCAGGCATTCCACCATCGGGGCGTTAAACCGTAAGCATTCCGCCAGCGGGGCGTTAAACCGACTACCAGTATTCGGCCGACGGGGCGTTAAATCGACTACCAGTATTCCGCTGATGGGGCGTTAAACCGACTACCAGTATTCCATCGACGGGGCGTTAAACCGACTAGCATTCCGCCAATGGGGCGTTAAATCGATTAGCATTCCACCGACGGGACGTTAAACCAACTAGCATTCTGCCAATGGGGTGTTAAACCGGCGAGATGACACATCATCGGCCCCTGCGTCGACAACTTTTCAATCATCGACTCCCATGCCGATAGCTTTTCAATCATCGGCCCCTGCGTCGATAGCTTTTCAATCATCGGCTCCCATGTCGACAGCTTTTCAACCATCGACTCCCATGCCGACCGCTTTCAATCATCGGCCCCTGCGTCGATAGTTTTTCAATCATCAGCTCCCATGCCGACAGTTTTTCAACCATCGACTCCCATGCCAATAGCTTTTCAATCATCAGCCCCTGTGCCGACAGCTTCTCAACCATTAGCATTCGAGCCGATAGATGTCGAGCCAACAAGCAACCCCACATTTGGCCTTTGGCATCGATTCTATTGGCCGAGCCTGAAGAGGGATGTTGCTACGCTCCCTCAACAACCCTCACTAACCCTTCAGGGGCCTCATCAGCCTCTTGGGTGGCGCCCCCAATTCTTGGTGGCAGTAATTCGATACTTGTATCGGGTTATCGGTACCCTGAACTTTGGGTCGTTACATGGAGCGTCGAAGGCCTTCCCAGGTGGTATGGGAAATTGGAAGTAGAAGCCCACGAGCCATGGGCCAACATCAACACACTCTCCCAGGAACCTAGGTCCTTGACCTTAATCTCGCCTCCTAATCAACCTTCAGCTGCTAACCAAGAGCCTCTCACCTTGATTAATCCACCTCAGTCGCCTTCACAGGGATCTCACGTCCCTCTAAATGCTCAATCAGGACATGATCACCCCTTGGTCCTCTTAAGGCCCCCTCAGCCAAAGCCCACATCCTCCCCTACTCTCATCACTCCTAATGAGGGATCGGCCTCCCTCTCGTTCATCTTTGGATCTCCCACCCCCTTGCAACTGATCCACCCAAAACCTTTAGGATCAGGAGACCCGAATGAGGCCTCAGTGAACGTCACACTCCGCAACTGCATTATCCCCCCGTCTCAAAGGCAATCTTAGCCCAAAGAGGGGGTCAATTCGCAAAGTCCCCCAGCGGAGTATGATATCCTCCAACACTTGGATAGGACTCCGGCTAAGGTCTCCATCCTAGAACTCCTCCAGAGATCCCGGTCACACCAGTCCACTTTGCTTTAATTCCTTCAGAAAATCATGGTCAATGAGGACCTTCCAGCAAGTGGCGTGATCAAAGTCATCTTGGCCCTCACATGTGGGCCATCCATTTCCTTTTCCGATAAGGACCTCGCTCCACCAGAGAGTAGACCCCTCCCGTTGTGCCTCACTGTCACCCTCAACAGAGTCAAGATTGACTCCACCCTCATCGACACGGGAACGTCGATTAATGTTTGCCCCATAAAAACAATCCAAAGGATTGGCCTGAAGGAACAAGACCTGGAGGAAGTTTTTTTGTAACTAAAGCAATACCTGAGAGTGGGGTAGGAGAGCGCTCACCCTCTCAAAGAGGGGATGAGTTATTTGCTCCACCACCAACCACCAACAGGTAATTTTAATAATATAAGAAGAGGAAAGTACAATATAGAGAGGAAAAGATAATACAAATGTTTAGGGCCTAATAGTAGGACACCCTATCTTATCAAGATGACAGGGGCCCTTTACACAAGTGGGGAGATCAGCCCAAGCATCAAACAAAAGAGGAGAAATGGACAAAAAGCATCCATGACCAGCAAGAGAATCAGCAACCTGGTTGGCCTCCCTAAAGATGTGAGTGAATGTGGCCTGGAGCGCCTGAGAGAGGGCAGCAATCTCATGGAGGATATAAGTCAATCACCAGGGGCGGGCGCAGCCACCCTTAATAATCTGAATAAGCACAAAGGAGTCCGACTCAATGGAGATAGATGAGAAACCTTTGGACCGGCAAAAGAAAAGTCCATCACGGAGGGCCAAGGCCTCGGCTTCAATACTGGAAGATACCCTATGGTAGGCAACAGCAAAAGCAAACAAGAGGTCACCACTATATCTGCGAACAATACCCCCGCCACCAGCAACGCCGCAACTAGATTTGAATACACCATCCACATTGAGCTTCAGCCGTCCAGTAAGGGGGGCAAGCCACCGAATCACCTTAGGTAGGGTAAGGTAGGCAGGGGGAAGAACCATGCCCCAAGAAGCCAGCACCTGTCGCTGCGAGGGGGGGATGTCTCTCCCTTTGAACTTGATAGAACGAACAATCGGGCAAACCGCAAGCATGACCTGACAAAGGATATGCCGAGAGATCATAGGCTGGTCACCATAGCAGGCTGAGTTTCTGCTGTACCACAGCTCCCAAATCACAGCCATGAAAATGCACTTGGAGATGCAACCAGCGAAGGAAGAGAGGCGGTTGTCCATAAGGTAATCAAGAACCCCATTAGTTGCAGTTAGGACCACTCAGTTGTCAAAATTGAGGACTGCATACAAGGCAGCCCAAAACTCATTCGTAGCATGCCCATGGAAGAATAGATGCAAATCTGATTCAATGAAAGGCACAGGGCAGCAAGAACACATGGAACATATAGGAATACCACAGGTCTGGATGGCAGCATCAGTAGCGAGGCAGCCACGAACAAGCCTCCAAGCTAGAACCGACCATTTCAGAGGGTACAAAGAAGACCATAGAGCAAACCAGCTAGCGGATGATCATCCTTGGAGTAGCTCACAAACAAATTTAGAGGAGAAAGCACCATTAGATATGGGGCACCACAGCCATTGATCTTTGCTATGAGATGAGGATAGTACATAGTCAAGGCCCCCAGCTAGACAGTAGTTCCGAACAGTGTGAATATGAGAATGAAACGGATCAGCAAATGCTTGTTGAACTAAGCAGTGTTTGTCAACCATTGTGGACCATATGTGAGAGGGTAGAAAGCTAAAGAGGGGAGCAGCACCTACCCATCTATCCATCCAGAAGCTGGTATGAGTTGAGGTAGCCGTGACCAATACACGGTGGTTCTCAAAAACAAGCCTTGCACCCTGCAGCCATAACTTGCCCTCTTCCTGTGAATGATTCTCAGCTTTATCACCTCTGCTGAGTGTGACTCTCAGCCACCGTTGCCGCCACCGTCATCCGTGCCGCCAATGAGCCACCATAACCCGGTTTCCATCCTGCTATCCAGAATCCTGAAATTACTGGATAGAAGCTCCATAAAAAGGTTGGTTCTCCTCATCCAGTAGTCTGATCGACCTCAGATTTTAAGGACTTCTTCCCTATGTCTTCCCCCATCCTCAGATCAAATTTCACATCAATCCACCACCGTTTGTCACTCCGTCCACCTTCGTCTTTCCACCCCTCACAGCCTGCATATGTGCAGATCTGTGAGATAGTAACCTGAAGATCTATTTTTCCCACCCCCAAAACCACCTCAGATCGCCACCAAATTTGGTGTGCGTGATTCTCCCTTTCCTCTATTTCACTCAAATTAATCCCATCACCCAGATCCATCATTTCCCCTTCGGTCAAGCACATCTTCAGGCAAATCACAATCTGCCCTGCACCCCTGCCAGATTGAGATCCCCTGTTTCAGAGTTTTTCATTTCAAATCCAACCTTTGCATGGATGTGAAGTTAACATATGTTGTAGCTCTTTAAGTCTACTTTGCAACGGCATTGGTTTCGCTCCGATCTGCTTCCGGTTCATCATCTTCCATGCCTTCCATGCTATTATGTTATTAGCATAGTTAGGGGGTGGGGTAAAGGAGAGAGATAAAAACATCAACAGCTAGTTAGTCGACAGTCAAACCCTAACTTCAGTCGACCAAGTTCCAAATCAGTCAATAGACATGAAACTCAGTCGACTCACCTCATGAGTGCGTCGACTCATATTCTCACAAAAAGAAGAATAGCCAGAATGCATCTTTAGGATGTGTCAACCTAAGTGCTCCTGTGGGTCGATATATCTTCCGTTCGAACACCACTTACTAGGAATTCCTCTCAGGCTGCGTTGACTCCAGCCAATTCATACTCTTGAATACCTCAACTCGGGACAGCCTCTAGAAGTAGCTTCAAGTGTACATCTACAAGTGCGTCAATGCTAGCACCTCAATGCGTGGACACAACTTCAGCTCTAGCAATCGCTTCACGAGCGACCCTCTTCAGCTACATCGACACTAATTCCTCAATGCATCGACACAGGGCCAATTCACAGAAGCCGCTTCAAGTGCATTCTACTACAGTGCGTAGACAGACCCTTCCTGTTGCATTGACACATGTTGTTTTAGCTCGCAGCTACTTGAGTGAACAGTAGTCTACGTTGACACATCCCTCTAGTTGCGTCAACACATATTGGTATGACTCGTAGTTCAGCTCACACAGAAGACAAGGTGCGTTGACACACACCTCAGGCTGTGTTGATGCATACTCATTAAACTCTCAGCCTGTCTCACAGTAGCCCATGCAGTCTGGAAGCTGCATTGACGTAGGGCACTAGGTGCATCGACACACATGAAGAGTTTTCATCTAACCGAAGCCCATCCTTTCAAACATGCAACATCTTCAGAAGTCAATGACGTAAATTCCAAGAACACGTGCCTCAAGTTCTAAAAAAGGTCCCAGATAGAGATCCTACCTTTTCATCATGGGACAATCAGAATACTTTTGTGTAAAGGACTTGTCCGACACCAAATCTGGAGAAAGAAGCTCTCCAGGTTTCTACTCTCGATAAAGATGAACCAATCCAAGATACTGCTACTCTCAGATTAGCAGTCGTCAGACGACCGTTTCTCCAGTTTGATCGGAGCACCCTCAGGGTCTGTGTTTCCGACTGTTGGGAGCCACGTGCTGGGTAACGGTCGGGGCACGATCGTTTCTTGTTGCCTTGCGGTCCGGTGGGGACCGTTTGGCCCCTGGTGGCTCGCACCCTTGCGGTCATGGCTTGACCGTTTGGCTGACCCTTGCGGCCTCAGGGAGACCGCTAGGCCTACCTTGCAGTCTAGAGAGGACCGCTAGGCTCAGGGGCAGTCCTGAGTGGACCGCCATCCAGTTTCCTTTCGACCGGTGATTTCTTTGAGCCGAGTTTCACCTCCAGTGACCTGTCCGCTAGTCGTAACTTTACTGCGCAGGCGGGTGCGGACCCACTTGGGAGTGGTGGAGAGCGTGACCCGGAGAGACGGTTGTTAGGCTGGTTACTGTAGGGCCTCCACGCGCAGCCGAGTCCAGACTTCGGGGGAAGAACTAGCTAGAGGGCCTGATCTAGGGCGCATGGTCTGTGTGTTCACACGTGATTGGGGGAGTTGGACCCGCGCTGATGAGTGCGACCCCAACTATTCCTTGTTCGTGGTACTTGTTGAGTGTGTCTCACTCTCCGCCTGGGGCGAGTAAGGAGACACTTGGGCGAGGTGTAATACGTCAGGAGACGCAGCCGATCTTGCTTCTACTGGGTAGCGCTCTTGTCTCCTGGCAAGTATGGACTCGTGTTTTGTCGAACCGAGATTGGTTTGTACGGTACGACAAGTCGTAGAGAGTTTTTCCGTTTATTTATTATTGCTTGTCGATTCTGCTGTACTCTCGTTAGGTAGTGTTACTTTTCGTGCTTGTTCGTGCCTTTCACCTTGTTTCTTTCACGCGAGGTGGGGGTCCGCGGGATCCCTACTGAACTTATGAAATGAGGTCCACCCCTATATTTTCAGATGAGACGGGTTCGTCGGGAGGCGCGTCTGAGATTCCTCGTGGTTCATACGGTTAGGGTTAGCTGTCAGTTGCTAGAGCGGGGGTATGTCCCGTGTACTTGTGATCATAATGCACAAGCTCAACCTCGACCCCACGGTGAAACCCGTCCAACAGCATAGGAGAAAGCATGCCCCAGAGAAATAGATGATCATCGAGGAGCAACTTGCCAAGGGGAAGGAGACCGGTCTCTTTCGTCCTGTCCTCTACCCAACGTGGCTCGCCAATGTTGTTCTGGTACCCAAAGCTTTGGGAAAATGGCGAATGTGCATAGACTTCACTGATCTCAACAAGGCCACCTCGAAAGACTGTTGCCCGCTGCCAAGCATCAACCAGCTCGTCGATTCAACCTCTGACAATGAGCTGCTTAGTTTCCTGGATGCCTACTCTGGCTACCATCAGATCTGGATGGACCTAGAGGATATTGAGAAGACTGCCTTCATCACCGACTTCGGCGTGCACTACTATAGCCGGATGCCTTTCGGGTTAAAGAACACCGGGGCAACATACCAGAGGCTATTCAACTAAATCTTCGAGGGACAGCTTGGTTAGAATATCGAGGCCTACATCGATGACATGCTCGTCAAGATGCCAAATGTTGAGGATCATCTTACCAACCTGGCCGAGACCTTGGGCACCCTCCTCAAGTACAACATGAAGCTCAACCCCGCCAAGTGCACCTTTAGAGTCAGATCGGGGAAATTCCCTGGCTTCCTGGTGACTCAGCACGGGATTGAGGCGAACCATGACAAGGTCCAGGCCATCCTGGACATGCGGCCACCCGCTTGCATCAAAGACGTCCAGCATCTTACCAGGCGCACTGTCACACTCAACTGCTTCCTCTCTCTGGTGGCCGAACGATGCCTACCCTTGTTCAAGTTGTTGAGGGGGCCCAAAATGACATCTGCTATGTTTGCCTGGGAAGAGGAATGTCAGAAGACTTTTGAGGAGCTCAAGGAGTTCCTGACCTCACCCCGGGTACTATCAAAGCCGGTTCCGGGCAAAGCATTGCACTTGTATCTCTCAGCGACCCCTTCTATCGTAAGTTCGGTCTTAGTCCGAAACGACGCGGGAATCGAGAGGTCGATCTATTAGACCAGCTGTAGCGCCCAAATAGTGGATCTCTTAATCAATTTCAAAATAGAAATCTTGGCCGAGATTTTGTCCAGATGTTTTAATAGATCATATTGGGTACCCGGTATGGATTCTTATTCTTGCTCTTGCTCCTCTTGCCCCTGTGCAGGCTCTCGCTCCCGTTGCTGAAACACACGGTGGAATATCCATCCACTACAGAGCACCATAGTTTGCGAAGATCACGCCTTTGTCTGGTTTTGGGTAGGTGGAGGATCGGTAGATGTGGAAGGGATATCTGGGTTAACGGGTGTTGGGGAAGGAACGATGGAAAGGGGAATTCTTATGAGGGGCCTTGCCGGCTGGGGGTCAGTGGAAGCTAAGGTGGTGGGTAATGCAGGTCCAATAGGAGAGGAACTGGAAAGTATAGGCAGAGCCTGGGCAGTTGGAGTAGTTGTAGGCCGAATGAGGAGGGGCCTAGGTGGATGTGGCATATTTGCAGGAGGCATGGTAGGTGGTAGTGACGGCCGAGGCGAAGGGGTAGTGGTAGTGTGAGGAGGAATGGGTGCTAGTGAGGGGCGAATAAGGAGAGGCCTGATTGGCAAGGGATTTTTAGAAGTAGGAAAGGTCTGTGGTAAGGAGGAGTTTGCAGGGGTACAAATGAGGAGAGGCCTTTGTGGCATGGGGTTAGTGGTGGAAAGGACTTGAGTGGTGGTGCGTAAGAGGGTATTTGAAGGCTGAGGTAAAGGTGTAGGTTGGGAGACTGTTCTTAACAGACGTGGAGGTTGACTTGAGGTTTGGTTAATGGCCCCGACAGAGGTGGTTTCTTCATGCCATCATGCCATTACTTGTTGATTAGCTGCCGAGTGCTCGGGTAGCAGATTGTTTAAATTCCCCATGTTCGGTTGTGGCGCGGGACCTTGCTGAACTGGAGGAGGTTGTTGAACTTGCTGCTGGGGTGGCTACTGAGCCTGTTGCTACCGGGGAGGTCTTCTTGCTTTCATTGTAGCAACAAATTTCCTCATATCATCCTAGTCGATATCACCCTGATCATTTAAATCATATATATGTAATCCTTGAAATGAAAGGTTGGAGAAATGGAATAATGATATTAGGACTATTTTGACAGTCATTTCACTCTGGTGGAATTTGACTGAGCGCTTATATTCACTTTCCGTTGATTTCTGGCCCCCAATTCTTATAATGGTTGGAACTCTCCACCGGATACTCCTTTCGTCGGACTAGGACCTCCATTATGAGACCTCTATAAGTCTCCGCGAGCCTGGGATTCCCACTAGGATACCGGGCAGGTTGTACCTCAAGTCCTGCACCTATTGACTCGATCGAATCACACGGATTGCCCCTGTTCTGAGTCAAGGACCACTTTGGACCGTCGGAGTTTTACACGGTCAGAATTAGACCGTGTTATTCTTTAAGCGGCCCAATGGAGACCGTGTAACTCTGGCTGAGTGCCAAGTCTTACTGGTTGATTATCCTTTATTGTTCTTCGACCAGGCCATGTTAAGTTGACCCAGAAAGTCTCTAGGCTGACCTAAGAACCGTGGGCTGAACCCTGGTTCAGTTCCACTATGCCTATGGTGGCCTAGGAGCCCTTTTGGGTAGCTTTCTCTATCCTGCTTGGCCCACTTATTGAATGGATAGGCGAGGCCCGTTTAGTCCATGGAACAGACTATCGTCTGACCGCTCAGTTATTGCACGACCCAATCCAGCCCACGTACCCTTCATCATGGGCTCTTTTCCTTCTTACAATGGACAGCTCATTGTAGACCACCCAGTTCAGTTCAGTGGCCCATTTAAGACCGTGTACCCCTTGGCTTCGGCTGGGTTGTTCTTCGGCCCAGTCATCTTAAGACGACCTATTACGTAGCCGTTTCTATGTTAAGCGGCCCAATATTGACAGCGTACCTTTCAGCATCTGATTTTTTTACGTTTCTTGTGTGCCTCAATAATTGGGCCATGAATGGCTCGTACTAATCAAACCCGAGATTTTCCCAGGTGATGTCTTGAGAACTTATATCTCTCCTAGCCAATTTCATGAATGTCTAGACATAAATTGGGATCTTGGATCCACCAAATCAATGCCAACGCATCATAAGGGCCCGGTCTAGTCCTGGCAAAAGATAGTCCATCGGGGGCAACTTATGATGAATACCTAGCAGAAGCTGAAATACCGGGTCGGCTCAATCAAGAGACCCAAAATCAAAAGCCACAGCTCCCTATAGGTGCAGGGAGTAGGTTTATCCTGAAGAGATGGCTTTTTAAGAAAGATTTGACATGGCCAGCAGCAACGAGGCCGAAGACACTAAAGAAGTGGGGGTTTCTCTCTCCTATAGCCCTCCTTTGGCGGCGACATCAGCACCCCTTAGACCAATCGAGGAAGTTTTCATTGAGACCAATTGAGAAATACCCGCCACCAAAAAAGAACAAGTCACCTCCACTGAGGATATGACGATTCAAAGCAACACAAGGGCAGAATCATCCCTACCCATTGCAAAGTCAGAATGATATCCCTCTGAGCCAGCAATGAACAAATGTCAGCCTCTCCAGAATGCTAACACACCAGCTGAAGCTGGAACTGCAAAAGGCCCACTAGCAGAACAATTCACACAGTCGTCATCGGCTGAACTAGAAGCTCTCGATGAGGTCCGGGGGCAACACAATGAAGAGGTCGAAGTATTCGAACTTGAGGATGATGTTCCAGACTTCATCGACCTTCAATCGGTGCCCCTGAAAATAGAAGACGGAGGCCAGTCCACAGTTAATGAGTAGATAGAGGCCAGTTTGGGCACTAAGGATAACCCCAGGCCAACTTTCCTCAGTGCTCAACTGTCTTCTAAAGAGCAGAAGCTATACATCTAGTTGCTGCAATAACACTAAGATTGCTTTGCCTAGAGTTACAAGGAAATGTCAGGACTCAGACCCGCAGTTTCACAGCACGAGCTAGCCATAAGCTCCGAAGTGGAGCCAGTAAAGTAGTCACCACGGCGCATGAGACCAGAGCTTATCACTCAAATATGCAAGGAAGTAGACAAACTCGTTGATGTGGGTTTCGTTGAAGAAAATCAATATACCACGTGACTGGCCAATATTGTGCCCATGAAAAAGAAGAATGGGCTGATCCAGATATGTGTAGACTTCTGAGATCTGAATAAGACATGCCCAAAGAATAGGACAATTTTAACATGGCCGCTTAGGGAGTTACACGGTTAAGGCTGGGCTGCTCAAAAGGCTAGAGCATTTAGGCCCTAGCCGCTCATCAGTTAACCTCGACAGGTTTCACAAGTTTAGGCTGTTGAGGGCCGGCCGCTTACATAGTGAGGTGGCTAGGGACTGCCCGCTCAAGGGATGCATGGACTGTTGGGTGGTCCATCGACAGGCCGTTCAAGGTGCTTGAACGGACAGACTGGGGCCGCTCTAGTGTTACCTCCTTATTGTTCATGGGAAACACACAGCATGGAGTGTGCCGTGCACAATCTCAAGTGGTCCAGGTTGGACCACTCAAAGTGGGTTAAAGGGTCTGGTGTTGACCGCTCACTGAAGGGACGATCGTGGGGTAACCGTGCCATTACCGCAGTGATGGGAATGGAGAAACCACGGTGGAAACCCCTCTCGATCAGCTCCGATTGACGAGAAAAGAAAAACTAACTAACTTGCCAAGCCCACACAACCATTCTATAGCTATGCTTGCCATCAGAACATAAAGATGATGCCCATGGAGTAATTTTCAAGAAAATAGGCTAAATTACACTAACATGGGGCTATGCATAGAAAACAAAGAAAACGTCAGCCTATGACAGTGCATGTGGTGCCAATGCAATCCTAGCGAAGAAAGGAGTCCATCCCCCTACCTCGATTGCGATGAAACTGACTTTCCAATGCCAAATGGACGAAGGAAGTCGCGCCATTCTCACATCCACACCCATCTCGACGCTCCATGGATCGAGACGAGGTCAGCGCCAAAGCGATCCTCGCGTCGAGCCCGTTCCAACGGTACCCCCTGCGCCTCCATCTGCGGCCGAATCGACCGAAACCGAGCAAGAGGGGTCGACGGTATCGCATTAGAGAGAGAGAGGGTGAGAGAGAGAAAGAAAATAGGGAGAGAGAGAGGGTAGTGCGATTTTATAAAAACTTGATTTTTCTTATGATTTTTTTGAAAATTAACCTCAAATTACATATAAACCCTCAAATATGTAAATTTGCATAAATACATGTTCCACAGGCAGCCGGGGCATACCATTGAAGGATGTTTTCAGTTCAGGGACTTAGTATATGATCTGCATGAAGGTCACCGCATTGATTGGGCCGAGATGCATAAGGCCATTATGGATTTGAAAGAGAAAAGAAGGTAGGCGTTGAGGCAGCAAGTGCAGTAGCAACAAGCACCGCCGCCACAGTAGCCGCCGCAGCAGCAACCACAGAAGGTTCAAGACTTGGGGATCCACCAGAACCCAATGCCAAACCATCCACCCACTCTGCAACCTCAGCTGTCGGTTAGGTGAATGTAGTTCAGCCCCCGACCTCCAACGCCAGATGGTCTTTTGATGATGACGGTGCGACCCACCAAGTCTCGGCCTTCCACCGTAACTACCCCTCCGCTTCCACCATCTTCACACCCGTACGCCAAACCCCTCCTCCATCCGCTACACCGTTCATCCTCCCACTCACCGTCCCTTCCACGTCCATGCCAACACCCTCACCCACGCCTCCATCTCGCCCACTACTTGTTACCCTCGCTATTGTCACTACATCTATCCTTCCACCCTCATCTCCGTTGCTCCTTACACCCCCATCTACACTCATCGTCACCGCACCTACCTCTTCACCCGCCATCCTTTTCCCACGACCCGTTACCCCTGCTATCACCTCTCCTAACCCCATTATTTCTCCCACACCCTTCATTGCACCACTTATTCACCCCAGCCAACCCATTCTGTCGTCATCAGATGCCGTGTCGGCACAGAATCTTGCCCTGCGGAGCAGGTAATTATTTCAAAGGAATTATACTTCTACTTCCAATCCTCAGTCTTCCTAGCAAGCTGTAGATCAACAGGAAGAGACTAAGCCATTGCCGGGTACTCAATATGACTTACTACATCATTTGGATCGGGTTCCCGCCAAGATATCCGTGCTAGAGCTGATTAAAAGATCTACCATTCACCAAGATGCACTAAGAAATTTCCTTCAAAAGGTGATGGTTAATAAACACATGGCAGTTGATAACCTTCCCACAGTATTAGCTACAATTTCAAAAGGACGTGACTAACTGAATTCCCGAATTTATATACACTAGAAGTTGAATTGGATTTTAAGAAATAGTTGATATGATGCAGGTGCCATTTCCTTTGCTTCCTTATTTCCTGTGTTTTTTATACACTCATCATAGTGAGTTATTCTATGGCACTATATTCCAGTCTGTGAGTATAGTCCCACATTTTTTGATGATTTATTGATCACCCCTCAACTCTTGGTGACATACGAACCCTCCGTTGGACATTCCGTACCTCTAGACTGGCAAGTTAGTCATTGAGACCTCCGTAAGACTCCTCGAAGCCTTGGATTTCCTCAAGGCCGATCGAGCTGGTTGTACCACTAAACCCATGACACTACTTCACTGCCATGTCACTCTAAAGAAACATAGTATACCGGCCCTCATGTTATGCTATGTGGATGCCATGAGAGTACTCTTGAATTAATGGAATGGAAAAACCATACCATTAATCTTCCTTAAGAATTATGTGCCATACTTGTGGACACTAATTCTATCTACCTTATCATGTGCAAAGAACGAGTGACCATGAGTATATGAGCGCTTATCCTTAATGACAAGGCACCTATTAGGGAGCCAATTCTGCCTAGTTTTCAACGTTAATCGTGATTATACTGTTACTATCGTGATACGTCCTTACACATCATATTCAATCCATAGGATTCTATTCATAAGATCTACCTTAAAGTTCCTACAAGCTTATTCCTTTGGAATTCTATATTGGCTATAACTATAGTGGATGTCAAAAATACATGATCAATGCATGCGCATTTAGGGCCCGATCTGGTCTTGGGAGGAGCACCCGAAAGTACTAGTGCCAATGGGAGTTGTAATGATCACGATGTGACATTGCACCGAAGTGCTTGTCGTTCTAGTTAAATGACATTCCACAATCCAATACTTGACTTGACATAACATGACTTGCGTGACCCAAAAATGATATTTTATTTACTCGCTTGAAACTTGATAGCTAATTCTTGACATGACATGATAAGTATACGTGCTTGATCATCTTGATATTTATTGACATGAGTTCTAGTTTTTTATCAATTTTGGGCCTCAACATTTGCTTAAGTGGGGATCTGTGCTCCTAGTCTTCCGGAAAAAGGCACATGGCATTGGTGATGAGAAAGTAAGAGCAAATTCTCAGAACACTTTGAGAGAGAGAGAGAGAGCAGATTCTCAGTAAAATCCACATACTAATTCAGTGAATGGGAGGATAAGAATCTCCATCATGGAGAATAGAAGAACACAATGAGGCACTTGTCGGAGGTAGCTTCTGGGGCAAAACAGGTGCCTCTCAGAAGCAGCCGCCATTGCTTGACCTTCTCCAGCAATGCTTCCAGCAGGGAAGCCACCAGGGATATGGGAGAGGAGAGGGGAAGATTCAGAAGATCTGGGGAGTCTACTGGCAGAGGGGGTTTCCAGGGGTCCCGGGGAAAGGTCCCAATATGCTTCGGGTGCCGAGCTAGAGGACACATCGAGCGCTTCTGCTTGACGATGGCGGGGAGGTGGGGTCCAGCAGCTGCTACGGATGTCGGAGCCTTCCAGCACAGCCATTCTTATGCAGACGTACTTCGAGAGGGGAGTCCGACGAAACAGGTCAAGAAGGTGAGACAAGATTGCTTGGACATAGGTCTTATCCACCTAGACGTCACCTCCTGCAGGGAAGAATGGCTCCGGAGGTGTCTTTAGGTCTCCCCAATGGAGGGCAGGGTGGATTCCGTGCTGATCAAGGCACATGAATCTGGTAGAGACCAGTGGGAGATCCAGTAGGTGTCTAACAACAGTTTCCTTGCGGTCAGCCATAACGTGGAATCTATTGTGGAGGCAGTGGGAGCCGGCTTCTTGGCGGTAGAAGGTGTGCTGCTCCGCCTGCAGACATGGACGTTGGCGAGGGGACCTACTCCAACCCAAGGGAGACCCACCTTCGCATCTCTCTGCAGGGAGTACCCATCATCCTTTGTGATGAGGTGAGCATCTCCCTTCTCATTAGGTCCTTCGCGTCGGCGGAGGCGGGGAGCTAAGTTTCATCCTGGGAAGAGCCATCATGGTAGTAGAGGCCACCATCCGAAGGGGCAGTCCTGTAGACGTGCCGCCGGCCATCTCCCTCTCCATCGGAGGGGAGGCTTTCGTCATCTGGATTGTGATTAGGCAGGGCAATCCTCAGCGATGGGTGGACTTCCTAGGGCAACGGCCCCAACGCCGTGAGGAGGAAGACAAAGCGATGGGGTACATGGCAAACCCCTGGCCACCCATTCCAATTTCGAATCACCCATTTGATCCCTGGGCTGGTTGGGCCAAATGGCATTGGGCCAAGTGGGCTAGGTCGAGAATCCCTGTTTGATTCAATTGCGTTGTTAGGCTCAGCCCACAGCCCAATGAGCAATGCCTTTGGGCCGGACCCGCTTCCCCATACCCAAAACTTAGTCGGATTCGGCTTCACTGCTCATATCGGCCCGGTTGGACTCAATACACGTCATCCCCTCAACCCGAACCCCTGATTGTTCATCCCCAACAATGGGAGGCAAGGAGCGGCTGCTAATCGATGGATCGGCCATCAATGCCGACCGCTGTGCCGCCAGCGGTCCTTCTCTGGCAACCTCCTCCGCAGGTCGGTTCGACCTTGACTACTCAGCACCATCAACCACGATTGCCCAATGGTCGCACCAAAAGCCTGTCGCTGCAGGGAACCATGTTCGGACTTCATCGCACGGTGGAAGGGCTTTGTTAGCCCCTACTGGTGGCGGAGCAGCCGAGGCTGGGGCCGGGGACTGCCCACGTTAGCCACACCCCATCTCCCTGCTACTGTGCTCACGCCAATGGTGGAGGTTGAAAGACGGGACGGCAGCCTACTCTCTATACCAGAACGCAGCCGACAGTGAAGCTATACAACAAGGGCTAACGGTCTGCTCTTCATACCAAGAAGCAGATGAATCCCTGATGGGCCAACGGCAGACTCTTGAGGACGGCTTCTAAGCCCAACCGAAGGTATCTACAACTACTGTGATAGGGACCCCCACGTCCCCTATACAGCTAGACAGCTTCCTTGTCCTCAATAGGGAGGTCTAAGGACATGGGCCAAACAACCAATGGAAGCAGCAATCCGATGTGGGGGATGTCATCATCCCAGAGACCAAGGGGTGGGGGTGGTGGGGAATGGAAGAGGAGCGGTTTGATGGGGAAGAGAGGTCTGATACAACCAGACTAGGAAGGGAGGAGGTGAAGAAGATAGTGAGGGTGGTGTAAAGACTTACAGAGGCACAAGGGAGCTGAAGGAGAGGATGGGAATATCTTTTGCGAGGTTGGAGAGGGGCCACAAAGGGATGTTCAACAAGGTTTGGAAGAGATGGCTGAGAAGTATGGCAAGGGAGACAAAACGGGGGAAGTCTCAAAAGAGGGCGGCAAAGGGGAGTGATGGAGGAGAGGAGATGAGGGGAGAGATACAGAGGGAGGTAGGAAGACAGTTTCTCATCCCTATGAGGATCGCTTCTTGGAATGTAAGAGGAATTGGGAGAAGCAAGAAGAGGAAGGTGGTGAAGGAGTTAGTCAAAAGATGCAAGATCAGCATTCCATGTATACAAGAGTCTTAAGGGGGATGACGAGTTCATCATGAGAGAAATTAGGGGACAGAGGCTCTCGAAGGGGGTGACATCTCCAACTGAGGGAAGATCTGGCAGTATTATGACTCCTTTGAAATCAATCTAAGGTGGAGGAGATGGTGGAGGACAAGCAATTTAAAAGAGATGCTATCTATCTACACTTCAAGAATGTCAAGGATGGCTTCTCTTGAGACTTCTTGATGATGTATGAATCACAACACAGAGAATGAAAGAGAGTCCTTTGGGAGGAGGTGCTTACTTATCATCACAACTCAAGCTGATCCTGGTGCGTGGGAGGGGACTTCAATGCAATTGTTGCACCGTCAGAGAGGACAAACGACCACTTGGTTACCGAGGAGATGGAGGACTTTCTTGGCTTCATCGGCGACGCTATCCTGATTGGTATCACCATGATTAATGCTTAGTTCACCTGGGTCCAATATGGGAGGTGTGTCCTCATACTCTAGGCGAGACAGGTTTCTTGTCTATGTTGACTAGGAAGATCACCATCCATATGTGCAAGCTTCCTGTTTGGCGAGACCGGTATCAGACCATAAACCCATCTTGTTGAAGCTGCAAGTAGTTCAAGAGAGTTAATTTCAAACTCGAAAGATATTGTTTTAAAGAGACAAATTTCATTGTGTGTGTGTGTGTGTGTGTGTGTGTGTGTGTGTGTGTGTGTGTGTGTGTGGTTCTTGGAGCTTACTCTCTTAGCGACCCTCCACTAGTCGTAGCCTTCGGTATGAGTGTACTGGACCACCAGGGAGTGGTGGAGGGGCTACCCTGAGGATAGTTTTTAGACTGGTTTTCGTCAGGCCCCACATCGTCAGCCAGAGTCTGACTGAGGGAAAAACCAGTTAGAGGCCAGACCTAGGATGCATGGTCTGTGTGTTCACACGTGGTTGGGGGTAGTTGAACACACGTCGACAGGCATGGCCCCAGCTAGTCACTCACTTTGTGGTTACTTGTGTGTGTCTGAGTCTCACGCCCGGGGCATTGTAGCTAGACACTTGTGACACGGTGTAAGACGTCAATGGACACATTCGGTCATCCTTCTAGGGGGACGTACTCCTGTTCTGGATAGAGAGCAGCTGTCTGTTTTGGTCGTGCTGATCGTTGGGTTTCGACTGTGTCGTCGTGGCATGTGTGTGTGAGTTTTCACGCCGAGAGATCGGTGTTGAGTTGTGGGTACTCCTGTCATGCGAGACG
Organism: Amorphophallus titanum; assembly: GCA_024336825.1. NCBI lineage: Eukaryota > Viridiplantae > Streptophyta > Magnoliopsida > Alismatales > Araceae > Amorphophallus > Amorphophallus titanum. The sequence continues at coordinate 233,999 of JANBPO010008365.1, read as the reverse complement.
TGACTCTCCTATGTTTTGGGTTCTGTTTCCTGTCGGCGAGACGTGGCCTCTGGACCATTCTAGTGTATTTTCCCGAGGTTGCGGCCAGAGGTGCTTGGTGGAGTCACCGAGACTTCGTTGTGCCCGTGTGGGACTGTGTGGTCTGTTAGTCATGCCGGTGTAGGCTGACTTCCGCTGCATGGTTGCCGGGAGTGTTTCCTGGGTAGGTCTAGTGTTAGAGTGATCCGGTTCCTGATCTAGAGGTCGGGTCCTTTCCTTTTTGTTGTCAGTAGGAGTAGCGTTAGTGCCTAGTTTTGACCGGCCATCGTTTGCTGTTCCTGCCATAGTTGCTTAGCTAGCATGGCTTCCTTTTCCGCAATAGTTTACTCGGTGGTGTTTCGCGTGATACCTACTAAGTCTATGTTTTGGAGACTCACCCCTGCTTTTCAGGAGCGGTGGTTCTTCCTCGAGGCTCGAGAGTGCTGTGTGGAGGTCCTTGCACCTGGACACACAATCCGAGGTAAATCCATATCTCGAGGCATCCACGACCATCTCTCGATCCATACAGGACCACCGAGACATTCACGAGGTCACATGTCAACCACTGGATCTTACCGGGTTGACAAGAAACCATTAACGACTCTGAAGCAGTATAGAATACTAATCGATATAAACGCACTCCTGGCTATCTTATAATATGGTCATAGCCCTCATAGGACATCAAAGTCATCCACGGGACAATGGACAAATCACAAGGTCAAGCTAAGACATTTGGAAGTCAAAACATCGGGAAAACAACACTCTGGGGATAAACGGTCGATCACTTGTCTGCTAGGTAAGCCAAGCGGTCAGCTAAAGGGCCGCTAACCACACACAGAGAACACAAACACTTGGCGGTCATAGAAAGGGCCGCAAGGTGACCGTAGTGGTCATACACTAGGTCGCTAGACCCAGTCAACCCTGAACCGACTTAACTAGTCAAACCACAAAAATGGTCTATAATAGGACCATTTCACGAGCCTAGCGGTCTATAAATGGGCTGCTACGGACATAACTCGAACCGACTTAAACATTGACCGAAGTCAAATGGAGCTTGGCGGTCTACTAATGGGCCACTAAAGACCACAAACAGTCGGAGCTAGAACCACTAGCCCGAATCGACTCAAAACTATTGACTAAAGTCAAATGATGCTTAGCGATCGACTATAGGGACGCTAAAGCAAGCCATGCGGTCTATCGTAAGACCGCTTAGCCAAATCGTCGTACCACTAATGTCTAGCGGTCACCTAATGGGCCGCTTGACAGAGCTTAGCGGTCCAACAATGGGCCGCTAGCCAGGGAAAATGGGTCTATCGCATGACTGCGAAGACCTAAATTGACATAAGACAAACCGTCGCATACTGGACCGCTTGAGAACACAAATGGTTACTGGAAGGACCGCTAAGGCGTTACAGCGGGAAAAATAGAGGATCGGCTGAAACTTGACCTTTTCATGCTCCGTTCACCCTAAAACAAAGGGGAAATAAACCTAATGACCAATTTAACAGCTGGAAACCCAATTTATATGTTGTGTGTACAACAAAAACCCTTGTCTGCATGGTCTTCAATTTATAAAGCTCTGATAAAATCTTATCCTTGGTGGCTGTAAGAGGAATCGCACTCCTGTAGGGAACATGTGCATCAACTTCCCGAAGTTCATCAATAAGATAGGGCATCATACCTCTACCATACTCAGTATCTTCCAAGATGGGGACAACTTCCCTCCATGTGAATGTTTGAACTATAGAAGCAATAGCTTTTGCTTGTGAAGAGTCATTCATAGCCGTTCGGACGAAATATTCAGTTAATGAGGAAGAAAGAGAGGGACTCTTAGCGGAGAATGAGATTACCGGAACCTGACTTCTGGTTCCAAGTTCCATCACAAACTTGGCTTGTGTCGATCTCTGTGGCCCCATCATTGCTTGAACTCGTACATTTTTAAGTAGATCAAGAGCTGCAAGTAAAAACAAAGCCAAATAGACTATAAGGTGAGATATGGAAAACTTTAACTATGATCATACAACATTGGCAGGCTATGCTCATAAATAATTCATGAAAATGTAAAGTATGGTCAAGCATAGCATCTTTAGGCACTAGAATGGTTGGGAAATAGACAGACAGATAACACTACTAAGATGACAAGAGTTATGACCAGGTGGCAATGACATTTGGGTCAAGCAATTTTATTAATGCAAGAATGACAACAAATTACCACAAATGAGAAAAATAAAAAAAATTATGATAGAAAAGGAATCTTCCAAGGTTTTCCACCAAAAGAAGGTTTTGCCATCACCAACATCTTACTTACAGTTTCTAATACTTTCGAACAGAAGTCATCAAATTTCTGTTATAGGCCAATGCTTCATTCTACGTCAGAGATGCCCACAGCTATATGTATCAAATTTTACAGTCTCATTCCATGCCAAATACTTTCGAGGTTGATGGAAAACCTTAAGAACTTTGCACATTCCAGTGGTTCTGTTGGCCCTGACTAGATGGCGGACAAGAAGGGGGGTTGAATTGTCCCCTTGACCTTGATGGCGGATTTTAAAATGTCGCTGCTCGAAGATCCAGATGAGGTCTCTGAAGAACCCCCAAGCGTGGGCGAATCAGGGGCACCTGCACATCAAGAAGCCAAGCCAAGCTGCTACAAACTCTAGTTCCAAATAAAGACAACTCCCTAGCTGAGGATGTTGGACAAGAAGCTCACTAGCAGGGGTGTTCCCTTTAGAAACCCCCTCAATGTTGATGAGCTCCTCGTCGCCTCTAGTGGAGGTCACAGCAGCGGGCTTATCCCCTGCTACGTCGGTCGTGTCATGAGGGAGCTCTCCCTCCTCCAGAGGGGAAGAGGTTCCTGCAATTGACATCAATAGAAGCTTAGCATGGCTGGGTAAAGCAAACGAATCCCCCATAAAATCACTAAGTGCTTAGTTACATACCAGATGGTCCCATAGTGGAGGACTCCACCAGTCCGACCGTGCAAGTCGATACCACGGTAGGCACAGGCGGGAGAGGAAGCTTTCCTAGTAGTTGCGATAGTCCACCCAGCATGCCCTCGACAATGGGTGGGGGCACGAACCCCACCTGCCCGAACTCACCCTCAAAGGACGACAGGGCCACCGAGGGGCCAGCATTTACCAGCTCCTCAATCATCTCCAAGGCCATGGCTGCCTCCTCACCTGCCAAGCGAGTAACGCAAACCCAGTCAGTAAGGCTAGCTCGCCAAGAAGTGCAACAACAACGGGGGGATCCCCTCAACAGTAATTGGACACTTACCCTGGCAACCGCTAGTCACCGTGGGTGCTAGCTCTCCAACCTGTCCAGGCGCTTCACCCAGTGTCTCAGTTGGGGCCCTGGTCCCTGATGCCTCTGCCTCCCCTACATAATCCAGATTGTCATGTTAATAGCCAAAGTCAAACCAAAGCCGTGGCGTACGCCCAAGGTTAGAGGCTCTTACCTACACGAGTTTCCTCCGCACCTTGCCACGACTCCAAGTCGGGGAACTCCTCCATGTTAAGGGGGGGTTCGCTCAACAAGCGCATGAGCCTCCATGTCAATCTCACCCTCAACCCCCTCCTCAGATAGAGGGTCCACCTCTCGCGGGCAGTTCGATGGAATATAGGAGGATAAAAATTATCTTTTCTATTTTCCACCGACTAATCGGGTGGTCGGAAATGGACCGTTCTATGTATTAAGCGGTCTATCGCAAGACCGCCCTATAGCCCGATCCCTGAGGATTTAAACAGATTTTCTCTCTCCAAGCTCATTTGATCCCTTAACTTCCTCCACTAATATCTCCGTGGTTTCTCAGTCAAATGAAATGCCGTTTGAACTGGTTGGAAGATAAAGGGATTATCTACGTTTCTTATGATAATATCTTGACCTGAAAATAAGAGAAAACCCTAGTTTTGAGTTAAGCCTCCGGGACCCTATAAATAAGACCCGGGTCTGACTGGAAATGGGGGGGAGATTTTTTTGATCAACGGCGAAGCCCTGCTGAATCGCAGAGTGACCTGTAGCCAAGGAGGGAGGCCTTCTACGTCCATATAGGCCACCGGTCTAGGGAGTAGCGTTGTCTTAATCGTTTCGTCCATCGTTCCAGTCGTCTTCTCATTTCATTGCATGCTTGTCATTTTCTTCATTGTCACCTGTTCACTTTCGTTTTCATCCTCATTCACACACACCTCACCCACGTTTTGGTGCCCTAGGGGTTTAAAAAACTCCCAGGTGAATCCTCGTTCATGTTATTTGGTCTTAATTCTGTCATTCTTTACATTTACTACACCTTAAAGTTCTAATTTGGGTCTATTTTTGTGGTTTACACCTTTGCTTTGCAGGTCAGCAACCATCCAGCACGAGGCCCATCCTTTCTGGCCGGCCAGAAAGGGTGGAGGTTGAGATCCACAACTTGGAAGGTGGTGTAATAGGATGACCTTTACTCGTCCGTTTGGTTCTTTGGGCAGTTCTATCCAGACCGTTCCGTGGACTAGGCGGCTCATTGAGGACCATTTTCTAAAGCCAGAGCCTTCTTCCCGCGTTCACTCCAGCATAGTGGAACGGCCCCTCGACAGACCGTCTACTCATAGAGCGGTCCTGTTCCAACCGTCTCATTCCCTGTGCTGTTTGGTGAGTGTCTCTCTATTTTTCGAGCTTAAACCCTCCCCGATTTTTGGGTTCTTCTAATCCCGACGAGGCAGAAAACTAGATCGATGAAATGAACCGCATATTCGAGGTCATGCAGTGTGCCGACCAAGAAAAGGTTCATCTTGCTACGTTCTTGCTAAACAAGGATGCCCGTACCTGGTGAAAGTCTATTCCAACACCGCCTATAGACACACCACATAGTTGGAATGGATTCCTTACTCTTTTTCGAGCAAAGTACTTCTACAAGCACGTCAATGAGTGAAAGGCTATGGAATTCGCTTCTTTAAGGCTGGACATGATGTTAGTGGCAGAATATGAACTTTAATTCTCTCATCTAGCCCCTTATGCCCCACATCTGGTAAGCACAGATATCTTAAAAGCTAATCGATTTATGGACCGTTTAAGGCCCGGCTTTATTCAACAACTTGGGTTTCAAAATATCCGTACGTATGCGGAGATAATCCAATGGGCACATCTATGCAAAAGGACCTTGGAGAAGGTTGAGAAACTTAGAGACAGGAAAGAGGAGTCGAGCTGGAAGCATGACAGGCGAGAAGAAAGAGAAATGAACAATGACGAGCCCCAATACAACAAGAGGTCCCGCAATGGGAACAGTCATGATAAACGGAATAGTAATGGTAACGAAAAAAGGAGGGAAAATGGCAATGGTAATGGAAAAAGTAAAAGAGCCAAGGAGGAGGAAGAAAGGTAGGTCATGATAACTTGCACATTTTATGAAAGGTTCGGGCACTCGACTGAAGAATGTTGGAAGCGTCTCGGTACTTGTCTCAAATGTAAAAATCGGGAACATCGCTTGCCCATGTGCCCTCTCATAAAGGAACAATCTTCAAGGGATAACAATGGACGCGAGTGACGAGGCCGACGTAATGCCATCTTGGATGGGGAAGGTAAGACGATTAAATGTATCACCTTGACTTGTTTACATATTAGTACTGCCTTAATTATCAGTCCAACTAATTAAAACACACTCTCCATAAAACTCATATGATGAATTTGGGGACCAAATTCTCTTAAGTGGGGGAGGGTGTAGCCACCCGAGCCAACCCGGGGGCACTCCGACTCTAAGCCACGCCACGTGGTACCCAGTAACAAGGCCAAGGGCCCACCCCGAGACGCCTTCTTTCAACCCTCCAAGGTCAAAGGGAGGCTTAATCAACTCAACCACAGGCTTTAGGGGCCTACAGCACTCATATACGGCTCACACACGGGTGTTTGCATTTTCCCGAACACCTTGTGGGTGTGTATATTCTAGCCTTTCTACAGCAAACCATGGGCCGACCTGTGGTTCCAGCATACTAATCGGGTTCTACAATGACCCTCCAGCAAGCCAGGGCCACCCCCGACCCTCAGACACGTGGCGACGAGCCACTTTTCTTTAGCTCTCGGGCCAACCTGAGGCTACCCTACCAACCCGTCGTGTAACATGGCACGTAACACGAGGTGCAACCCACGTGCCCCAAAGTGTTTCTCCTTAGCTCCCACGAGCTCTTACCCCAGCCCAAGGCCCATCCCGGGGCCCCTCAACCAGTTAGCCAAGTAGTGCGAGAACCCGGGGTGTGTCGGGAATTTACTCGAACACTTTGCAAGCTTCAACTACGACTCGAAGAACAACGGGCCACACGAGCCAATCCTAGTGCCCTAGAACCCCGTGTCCCTCGAAGGACACTCCCAGACGATAAGAGAAGACCCCCGAGGGCCATCCCTTGGGGTGGCGACCTGCCTGGGGCCCATTCACCCCAGGGCACAGTTGCGCCCCCAAGGGAGGGCGAACTCCCCGAGGGGCTATGCCCTCTCTCCAGTCTAGAGGCCCGACGGCTCTCCCCAGTCCCAGTTCATGCAAATCCTTGGTCCTATGGTGCAAGGTTCATGCAAAGTTCATTCACCATACCCATGCATGGAGAAAGCTGCAAAGTACGCCCACGACGAGGTCAACACGTGCACAAAAGCTCCACGTATCCTTTACAAACACCTATCCTTTTCTCCTTAGCTAATTTAGGAAGAAAAGCCAAAAAAATGGGATTTTATAGAGTGGGGACAACACCCTCTCTCTCCCTTACCAAGCCTGCCTAAACCCCCGAGCATATAGCGGGCCAGCCCCAGCTGCTCGATTGACTCCCGAGCCTCTTTCTGGCTCGACTCGGCCTGCGCTCTCAGCAAAGCCACCTACCGCCGAAGGCCTTCAAGATCACGAGTCAAGCGCTCGATCTTCCGGTCGACTGCACCACTGGCCCAGGCCAGAGAATCCCTCACAGTTGATCCGAGCATACAAATAGGCCATCTCGGCCCCCAGCTGGGCCACAATCAGGCTGCCTTCCATGACTCGTTCGAGAAGCACAGAAGAAGGGCTACGCCTGAGACTTCCCTGAATTGCTTCCGAGGTCACAGAGCGACACCTATGGTACAAGGAGGCTCGGACGACAGAAGTACCTACCGCAGGAGGGATGGCCCTCTCAGGAGCAACTGGGATTGGGGAATCCCCCCAGGTATTTCCACTCTCGGGGGCCCACCGGTTATCTCAGGCTAGACCGCTCCCCCTTGCGCCTCCGCAGTCTCTATCTGCTGGGATTGGGTCACTTTGCCTTGCGACCCCTCAGCCTCGACCGGCTCAGATTGACTCCCATAATCGTGTGCCCCCTCGACCTCGGCAGGCACACCAGTGACGGCCACCCCCACCTGAGACACACCTGCCTCGGTCACAGCCCCTTCGACGATGGCAGACCCCTCAGATTCAACGGACGGGAGGGCCAACTGGGCGCCCCCCTTGACTGAGCAAGCGGCCTCCGCCTTTCTCACACTTTTTCTCTTGGCAATTACGGCCTTCATCGAAGACCGTAGCGCCTTCTCCACGAGATCTTTGTGCTTGGCCCCGCAATGCTCGGAAGTCCCATCCTGAGCGATCTACTTGCCCTTGTCACAGGCACGAGAAGAACTCCCAAGAACTTGAATTCGCCCGGGAGTAGACGCCTCCTCTTTATCAAGGATCACCACGTCGATCGACAACTCCCCTTCATCAGCCACTCGCCTCGAATCTGGACAGAGACAAGTGAGTTGTCAACAAGAAGTTTACTCTTGCGACCCAACATCAATGCAAGGGGGCCGAAGCCCTTACCTGGAGGCCGCACATGGTGAAACCTACAGGTTTGTGACATGGGGTACTTCCACCGCACTGGAAGTTGATTGTCTTTTTTCCTCCCCTTTGTGCCCGCGTGCACTCTTCATCCTTTATCAAAACATTATTGCTTTCATTGAACCTCCTGAGATTGCTCCATCTCGAGCTCTTGATTCAATTTTTATCAGGTAGTGTTGATTGCGTGTCTCATCACACCTTGGCGCCTACTTTTCAGTTCGCTCTGTTGTGTTCCCTCTAGTTTTGATGCTGGTAAAACTGTGACAAATTGATTTGATACTGGCAACACTGGGTTGATTTGAGTTTCTCCTTAAGTCAGAATATGTTTCTGTTCATAATAAGGTCGATTGATCTCCTAAAGGATAGAACAACAGGTCGACGCATATATGCATTCTGGTCTAGAAGGTCGATGCGAGTATAGAAGACATGCACTATCAGGTCAATGCATATTGCATACAGGTTGATGTCGTGATGTACTATATGCTAGCTGGTTCATCATCAAGTCGATGCACACTATAGACTGGTTGATGCTGTTGTTCAGCAATGAGCCAGTGATTATTGTAAAAGGTCGATGCGATAAAGGTTATCATTCATAAGGTCGATGCACCTTGTGTATTTACTTGGGGAGTCAGGTCGATGCAGTAATGCCTTGCGTCGATGCATGTAAGCATTTCATTATACATCACTAGGACTGGTCGACACGCCTCAGTGGCATGTCGATGCTGTAGTACATGAAGTGCAGACCTGTGCATTAACAGGTCGATGCACTATGTATGTGCATCAATGTAGATACAGTCTTCCTGACTGAATAAAGTCTACCTGTGTGATATACAGGTCGATGCTTTAGTGTAATATTATGACATTCTTTTCTTCACATCAGTAAGACAAGTCTATGTACTTTGTCTGTGCATCGGTACATGTGTAAACATTCACACATCCATTCATATGATTTGCTTGTTCTCATGCAAATATCTGAGCCTGCACTTCTTAGATACTTACTACTTGTTTCATGAGCCACATGATGACAAGATCGTTAATGAATCGTAAAATTAAAAAAATATGAAAAAATAGCCTCTGCGATCATCGAAAAGAGCACAACGCACCTGCAGCGTCCTGGAGCCTCAAAACTCAATAGTTCACTCTCCACAGGATTCCACAGCATACACAGGGGAAAAATCCGAGTGGATCGTAAAACACAATCTGGGACCCACAAAAGTGCTCTGTGGATGTGTAAAATTACACGTCCGCGTGTCCCGACCAATCCAGCATCAATAGACAACTTCAACTGAAGAGATTGCGGAGAACACGTCCCGTCTGGACCCTCCGAATGAACAGTGCACTGCCATGAAGCCACTCTCAGAGTCACGGCAGTGAAAAGGAACCAACCCCCGGGGGGCTCACAGCTCGTGGGCCCCAAAGAGAACTAAGTGGATCATCAATCGGGCACAAAACAGGCCCAAATCCACTTCCATGGCATGCCCATATGAAGCCTTCAGTGGTACGCCCAGTGAAGTCTTCAATAGCATGCCCTGCAAGCCCTTCAGCGGCACGCCCATACGGGCCTTCAGCGACACACCCTCGCGCCCCTTCAGTGGCATGCCCTCTTTGGACCCTTCAGTGGTACACCCGTGCACGCCTTCCACAGCATGCCCAGCCTTCCCTCCAATGGCGTGTCTAACAAGGGAGATCTTACGCCATCCACCTATAGATTTTTGGCGTGCAACGATCGTGCTGAGGTGTCGAATGGAGGAGGTGGCACGTGGGCTACCCCCTGCCATCGAGGACGCCCAAGTCAAATCTTCATCAATGCCCCACGCTCCCGCCCCGTCGGTCGCGTCCGAAGGCTCCCCGCCGCTGGGAGTATAAAGGGCGTCTTCTTCAACGAACACAAAAAAGAGAGAAGAGGAAGCATCCCATGGAGAGACACACAACACCCAGACCAGAGAAGACGCCTAGAGCACCACCAGACACACCGAGAGAAGAGAAGAAGAAGAAGAAGAGGGGACTCTCCCCTTCGATAGCTACCAGAGAGCAAGAGAGTAAGAGAGAGAGGGAGAGAGAAATGTAGCAGGGAAGGGGAAGAGCAAGGAGCCGTCGCCCCTATTCAACCCCCATTCCTCTCTTTATTTCTTTTCCTTGCTTTTTTCCTTCTTCATCTTATGCTTGATGTATTTGGTTCCCATTTGCCATGAATAAAACCCTTTTTCTTTTATTCTTTTCATACTCCCGTCATTGGTGTTATTTTTTCATTGGATTGGGTCCCCCTTATGTGCTCTTCCACTGTCTTTCCTCTCCCCCTACTGGTTTGGTTCCATTTGAGGGATCTCGGGCCTGCACCCTCACCCATTCATCATGGAGGAGGGTCCCTTCTCCTTCTCTGAGAGCCTAAACCCCAAGACCACCATTGGTCCTTGTCCCCCCCAAGCCACCTTAAACTCTCAGTCCCTGGTATCTCTTCCCCCCAGCTAAAGCTTCCTGGCTAGCTAAACCAAACCCCAGGCCTTACGGCCCTCTCCTTCATACCAGCCTTGAACCACTCTCAGATGCCTTCACCGGCACACTATCCCTTCCTTGGCCAGTACGCTCCTAGCCTGGTACAGCCTCCCTGGTCGGTGCACTTACCCTCCCTGGTCGGTGCACTTACCCCCGCACCTCTCCAGCGGCGCAATCCTTGGTCGACATGCCCCTAACCTGCCCTAGAGAGGCCTCCCCTCCATCAGTTTCCTCGAGTGTTTTGATATTTTATTAAGGGTGTTGCCGTCTTCGGACGCCCATCTCTACTTGTCTGGTTCTGCCACTCCGTGTGGGCGCATTCCCCGTATCTCCCTTACGCCTGGGGTCAAGAGGAGATGCTGTCAATTTTTTATCAAAAAATAATAATATGCTAAAAGATCAAAGGGGAGCAACAAACAAATGAATCACATAGAAAAGTAATTAAGAAAAGGAGGAAGAGAAGGATAAAAGAAGAAAAGAAAAGCCTTAAGAGAATGAAGGAGGAGTGGGTCCTTCACCGGTGCACACCGCTCTCAAACCCCCCTTTGCCGACACACTTTTAAAATCCCCTTCGTCGGCACACTCTGAAATCCCCTTTGCCGGTACACTCTGAAACTCCCTTCACCGGCACACTCCTAGACTCTTCCATGGCATGCCCTTGGGTCCCTTCACCGGTACACTCTCTATTCCCCCTCGCCGGCACACTCCTTGAACGGTGCCCCCTTCCTTTTACTGCTGTTAGGCCCTCCACTGGCACACCTGGCAGTTCGCCTTTCGTCGATACACCTCTTCGCCGGCATGCTCTCCCCCGTCATTCACCGGCACACCCATGGCCTTCCCCGGTGCACTCATCTCCTCACAGCTTCAACTCCGTGCAACCTCAACCCCGTGCAACCCATGCACGGACTTCATCCTCTTCGCATCTCCAACCCCATGCAAACCTGCATGGACTTGGTCCTCCTGCGTGCATAAGCCTTGTACAAGCCCTGCATGGACCTTGCATAGCCCCTGCCCCCATGTGCATAGACCCTGCACAGACCTTGTCCCCCTCTGCATGCATGCACTAACTTTAGCCCGCACGTGCACGGACCCTGCACGGACCCTGCATGGACTTTGTTTTCTCCCCTTGCATACATGCACAGACTTTGGCCCCCACGTGCACTGACCTTAGTCTGCACGTGCACTGACCTTAGCCTGCATGTGCACTGACCTTAGCCCCTGTGCACTGACCTTAGTTTGCATGTGCACTAACTTCCCCTGCATGTGCACTGACTTCGCCAGCATGTACACTAACCTTGTCCTCGGCATATTCCATAGGTACACTGACTTTCCCTGCACGTGCACTGACCTAGCCAGCATGTGCGTCAACCTTACCTCTATGTACACTGGCCTCCTTTCAGCCCCTAGCCCCATGTGCACGGACCTTGCCTGCCCATGCACTGACTTGACCTTTAGGCCCCCATATGCACAGACCTCGCACTGACCTTGCCTCTAGCATGCATAGACTTAGCCCCTTCGCCCAAAACCTGCATCCGTGCATATGCACAGACTTCATCCCACAACCTAAACACCCTGCAGGAACTTGCCCAGTCCTGCACGGACCCCATTCTTACCTTGCATGCATCTGCATGGACTTGGCCCTCATCTGCATGGCCTTAACCTGCATCTGCTTGGACTTAGCTGAGATGTGCATGGACTTGTCCTTTGAAAACATGCATGGACTTTGATCCTTTGTTGAGAAACCTGCACAGACCTATCGAATAGCACACGAGCAGGATGACCAAAAATCAAAATCATACCTTCTACGAGATTGGATGCAATGGCTTCTGCGCGAGTGATATGCGTGATCCGGCTCCTCGATTTCCAGCTAGAAGCTACAGAATATTGCTGGGAAGAAGCAGGAACTTGTAAAAACGACGGCTGAGGCTAAGGTGGTGCAGGAAGGTGAAATTACGACTACTGCGATTGGGTGACCTGCGAGAACTGCACCGGAACTGACTTCATCGGGCAATGTCAGACAACATGACTCGGCTGATCACAGTGATAGAAAACCACCAGCAAGGAACAGGGAACACTGGGATGGCTGCCACTACACCTCGGACATGGTCTCAGCTGACTCACTTGAAACTCACGGCGCTACTGATATGGAGGAACAGATTGCTTCATAGAATCAGAAGACACTGACTACTGTGGCACAAAACCCGAAGGTACTTAACGATTGAAACACTTCTTAGATTTTTAAAACATCCACCTCGATGGATCACTAGAAGTAGCCACGACAGACGGAACGCTAGGTGCTGACGGCTGATAGGACTGCTGGTATGGCACAATCGACTGTGCAACATTGGACTGAGAAAACCTTGCAGATCTTGCCAAATCAAGCTCAACTGCGATCATTGCCTGATATGCATCATCAATGACAGTGACACGGGTAGCAGGAAGTGGCACTCTTAACTCGACTCGTAAATCTCGGAGAAACTACTCGGTCTTTAAGGCTTCATCTGTAATAATATGTGGCGCATACCGACCCAACTCGATGAACTTGTTCTGATACTACAACACGGTCATCTCACCCTGCACCAGATCCAGAAATTGATGCATCTTATCCATGCGAAGATAGGCCGGACTATAAGTACGCTCGAAGGCAGTCACGAACTCTGTCCAGGTGATCTGACGAAGTGGTCGGAAACGAAAGGTGACTTTCCATTCCGAATTCCACCACATCAATGCTGCACCCTGAAGCTAAAAAGTAGCGAGCATAACCTTCTGGTCCTCTATGCCCACGAGGCGACCGCCGCGCCTGTGCATTATTTGGTATTCTATCGATGAACAAAAGATTGGTTGAGACTTTCAAAAGAAACAAACGATTGTTGATACTATCTCAAAAACCCAACATACGTTTCAGCCTAAACCTATATCTGATCATACAAAATCACTTCATCATTTGATGAAAAGACACTCAGATGACCAAGTAAAAAAGACAAGCATGTAGTTACGTACCATTCACATTTGCAATATATCAACAAAAAAATTTGTTTAGAGAAAATATTAGACTGTACTCTTCACCACATGCCTTATATTTGCATTTCATGTTCAATTATGGTACACAAAGGCATATAGAAAGGGAAAGTATTGTCACATCCCCATCTCAGTTTGGCTCAAATCAGCCCATTCAGTGATGAGAACAGGCTATGCAGAATTTGGAACGAAGTAGAACATCAAATCCAAATTGAGTATTTCAAATTGTTAACAATTAGCAAGAAAGAGAAGACTGCATCATCATGTTATTTTGTGGCTGTAAGATGGCAAAGACTAACATATCCTAAACTTGAAATAGCATTTGCAAAATGTAAATTCTTTATATTTCTTAATATTACTGAGATACCCTAGAGTCAAGTTGTTGACACATAGCTTAGACTAGAACTCTCGTAAAGCTCTAGTTTCAAAATCAAAGATCAGTACCTTCAAACAACCAAATTCAACAGAGAATAATCTGAAACATAAAAAACCTTTACACCAAGGGAATAGTAAATTAATAGCACACAAAAGATGATCCCAAAGTATGGCATCAAGCTAGGAATGAGAGTTAAGAACGTTGCCAGAAATGCTCTGTATTGTTTGCAAGAACTAGGCCTGCTGTGTACCTCAGCCACTACCAGCACCATCTCTACAATCAATTCATCATCAAACATCCTCTATAGCATATTAGGAGTCCTCAGAGTACCATCATTTTTATAACCACATTATATTAAACAATCTCAATGTTTTAGTAATAAAATTCTCGTAACCACATTATATTGGCCCCCCCCCCCCCCCAAAAAAAATAATAGGGGTTGTGTGATGAAGAAAGGGCGTTAAAGTCAACAGGCACGTAACACGACTGACAAGGGCTATAACGCACCAGGGGCGGGGCGTTATAGGAACATAACGCACCTCTCATGGGCCATTATGCCTACCAGAATGATCAGAATCCACAAATAAATACGGAATATAACGCACCTAACCAGGGGCGTCATATGAATTTAACGCGCAGGGACAGGGGCGTTAAAGGCAACAGACCTTTAACTCAACATGCAGGGACTATAATGCACTAGGCAAGGTGCGTTAAAGCCACCCAAATATGAAAATCCATAGAAAACTCCTCAGTTCACGGATGATATAATGCACCTATAGGGGTGCGCCAAATGACTATAACGCACCGGGGGTGGCGCGTTATGTCACCTGGGTTTCGAAACTCCGTAGGTCGGAGTCGAAACCCCCTCCTGATCGATCGAAATCGACGGGGGACATGGAAAAACATAAAACCAAACCAACCCACCATGCCATACCATCATTTCAAACCTACGCATGCCACTAGAATTGAAAGATGATGCCCATGGAGATAATTTCAACATTCAAAGATTAAAAATGAACTAAACAGGAACATGCACGAAAAATGAGGTAAAGGGCATCGGACCACGGCGCAAGTTGTACCGGCGGTGTCCTAACGAGGTAAGGAATCCATCTCCCTACCAGGATGACGATGCTGATCCGGTGAGAGGGCGATGCGGCACCTCCCGGCCGGGCTCGACTCCACACTCTGCAGATCGAGGAAAGGTGGGCATCAACGTGATCCTCGCGACGCGACCAATCCAACGGTACCTCCCTGGCTTCGATCAGCGGCCGTCTCTTGCATGGCGAAGACCGCGAATCGGTGCAGATCAGGCGACGGGGGCCACGCCGTCCTTCCACTCGCACGCGTCTCCACGCTCCACGATCCGAGGGATGAAGGGTACTGGCGTGATCCTCACGTCGAGCCCGTCCCGTCGGTACCTCCCACGCGTCGATCGAGATCCGTGTGGACTGCGAACCGAGTGAATGGGGGGAGTGAGGAGAGAGAACATGTAAGGGAGAGAGAGGGGTGGGGAGGGGGGGGGGGGCGGGGACGTCCAGATGAGGAGGACAGGCAGATAGAGGAGGGGTCTTGAAGGGAATGACTACAGGGACCCCGACAGGTCTAGTCGAGCTAGGCGGGTGAGCCGGCCACCCCCATGGGGAGCTTGCTAGCCAGAGCCAGTTGCCCTACAGGAAAAGCGACCAGATGAATGAGAAGTTAGGGAGGCCCACGGGGAGTGGCCTGATGAGGCGGTCGGCGCAGAAGGAGAGCGCCCAAAGGCTGGAGAGGCGAGAGAGGGTGTTGGGCAGGATGGGCCCGACGAGCCTCACTTCGGGGAGGTAGAGGCAGATGAAATGGGTTTGGCTGGCATTGCAGGGGGTTTAGGTGTTCCATTGGATGCAGTTCGCACGCGGCGTCTGGTCATTTCAGTCGCCACTGGGTGATGGTGGACGCAAGGTAGAGGAGCAGCCGCCATTGTGGCCAAGGAGGACGTCCAGGTCTCTCTCTCTCTCTCTCTCTCTCTCATCAGTATCGGATAGGGTCTTTCATAATCTTATAGGCCCTCTTTGATTGAAGAATAGGTTAAGGGGAATACCTTAACCCGAGTTAGGATGTACCAAAAAGTAAATAATATTACTTTGATTGGATTCGGGATAACTTATTTCCCCTTTTTGCTAGAATATGCTTAACCTGAATATCATCACCTTTTTACCCCTTAACCCACTTTTTGGTGGAATAGCTTATTTCTACAATCAAATAGAATAGGAGGAATGAGGCGTTGGTATTCAGGTTACCAGACCTTATTCTCCCAATCAAAGAGACCCATAGGGTACATCCGAGTCACAATTAACTCGGCCCAACTTGATATATATCATCTCCTCTTTCTCTCTCTCTCTCTCTAATTGTGACTCGGCCCGATTCCATTTTTCTAAATAGAATACGGCACGTCCGAGACCAGAGTAGGAAAACCATACTCGCAACAAAATGCGGGTAAAATGATAATCTCACTCCAATAAGTTATCACTGTTAGCACGTGACGTAACCATACGGTCATGACAACTTGGCTTGGAACGAGCGCGGCGAGGTATTTCATACGTACTCGGGCTATGCGCGCAGCCTGGAGTCGCTGCTGGGCGTGTATACGATGCTGGATGTCGCGCCGAAGGGCCGCAACGAAGACGGGTTGGCATGGCCGATGGCCTGGGTGCGCCACCATGATCGCTATGAGCCGCAGGCTGCGAAGCATGAAGCCGCGTGCTGCAGCGCGGTGGGGAACTGAGCGATGCGCTGCTGCGAGACCGATCACGGCACGGGACGCTGGCGGGAACTGGGCGGCTTTGCGGGTTCGGGCGCGCTTTGGCTGCTGCTGCCGAAGTGTCCGGCGTGCGTGGCGATGTACGTTGCGCTGTGGACGGGTGCGGGCGTGGCGGCTACGGTGGCCGCGCGCCTGCGTCCCGCAGTGGAGTGCCTGTTTGCCTTGTCGGTTGTGTTGCTGGCGGCGCGGTGTGTAAGGTTTTTATCGCAGCGACGAGGTGCGAGATGAGGTCGATGTTGCAGGCAGAGCAGGTGCTGGAGGTGCAGTCGCGGCTGGCGCTGCTGCGTGAGGACAGCGAACGGCAGTGGGGCACGATGACTCCGGCACAGGCGGTGGCGCACTGTTGCGGTGGGATGCGGATGGCGATGGGCGAGATTCGGCCACCGCGCAAGCTGATTGGCAGGGTGCTGGGGCCGCTGATCAAGCCGGTTGCGTTCAAGGAAGAGGAGCCGATGCGGCGGAACTCACCCTCCGCGGAGGAACTGCTTGTGAGGGATGATCGCGACCTGGATGCGGAGCGCAAGCGGCTGCTGGCATTGATCGGGCGGTTCTCTGGAGGTGGGCGAGGAGAGTGTACACAGCATCCTCATCCATTTTTTGGAAGGCTTACGCCGGATGAGTGGGGCGTGCTGATGTATAAGCACCTGGACCACCATCTGCGGCAGTTTGGGGTGTGATGGTCGGCCTGGCTTCTATCCCATGGGATAATTAACCAGTCTGACCGCTATAAGGTGCGATGCCCCGTCTGGTATACGGATTCTGTCTCGCCACTGCGTGGACAGTCTCCTATCTCTACCCGCAGCAATGAGGCCAGAGATCACCCCCAAAACGCCTCCCTCCAACAAGCTAACACTAATGGATCCCGTCCCTTAGCCAAATTTGGGTTGCGGGGACCATTAGCCAGCCCATACGGTCCCTAATCAAGGGTTGGGAATTATTCTTAACACCTTAAGGGCGTTCTGAACACCTTAAGGGCGTCCATTTTTCCAGCGGGGCCAGCCCATGCTTTGGGGTCACTTATCGCTCTATGCGGTGACTCTACAGAACATGGGGACCACCCCCGACACCATGGCATGCAGCAATGAGCTGCCTACTTTATGGCCACCGGGCCAACCTGGGGCTGCACACCAGCCCACAGTATAGCACGACAGACCACATCAAGGCTGAGCTTTCACGCCTACAATGCCTTCCTTTAGCAACTAAGAGCTACTAGTCTCGATTACAGTGTCACGGGCAAGCTACGGGGTCCATTAGCTGTGCCGTTCTACAGCCCATTGGGTGTGGGGACCACTGCCCAACACCTTGTGGGCGACACCAGTGCCACCTCGTTATGAGCCCCCAGACTCCAAACCCGTGTCCCAAGGAATAAGACTGTGCTACACGACAACAAAAGAAGACCAGGATCAACCCCCCCGAGTCACGCCCCACTATAGCAGCGCGGCCTGGGGGGAGGCCAAGCCAGACCCCTCCCCCACGCCTCTGGGTACACTACCCAATGCCATCTTCATGGCCCCCAGACTTGATTCTAGGATTTGCCTCGTCCATGGTGCATAGGTGAGCCAACTCATTAGTCCAACAAGGAGCACGAGATTCACAGAAGCAACGCTTGTGGATGGAGCAAGCACCATCGCACAAAGAACAGGCCGATGCCACCTTGTTCTGCATGCCAATCAACCAAGCTCGTATCCTCCACGTGTCCAATTCACACTGCGTCAAAGTGGGGCCCAAATGGGCTATCACGTGGGTTTTATAGCATCTCTCTCTCTCCCCCCCACAAGGTACATCAAACTGGACTCCCCCCAGGGGGGTTTACGAGGACCAGGCTGTCCCCTCCCCCAACTTGGCCAGACTGCGCACAGCTTCAGAGAGGGAGCAGTGGAGTTTGCCGAATATGTGCTGTTCAACTATGCTCCCATTCTCATCTGGGCCGGTGTGTGCCACAGTGTCTACGCCTCCCGGTACGACTATCCCGTCTCCAAGGGACTGTGCTGTGGGATGCAGGAGGTGTTTAGTGCAGAGACCAACACCTTCTACACTGCAGAGGGCGAGACTTCGCTGGACTTATGGAGCCTGAGCCAGTTAAGCGGCCTGTCGATTGACGGGGAGCCTTATGAAGAAGTCTGTCTCCCCAACTTGAATAAGGACGAAACCAACGGCGACGGCTATTATTCTTTGGGATACTCTTACCGGTACTTGATGAAAGCGTACCGAGAGATGTATAGGCTGGCCCACGGGGAGAAGCAGCCACGCCGCGGGGACCGGAAGAGGGTCCGCTTGACTTTATGGCTTCAGTATTTCTTCGACGAGCCGAAGAAGTACGAAGATTTCCCGTGCGTGGGCACGGTCGTCGCTCGCAAGAAGTGGGCGAAGCCCAAATCAGATGTGAAGATCCCCTCCAAGGGGCGCCTGGGTGGGCCGAACCCACTAGCGCTTGACCCGACGATGCACTGCGCCGCCTTCCTTACGTACTGGCTGTGTTCGTTCCCCTTGCCGCACGGGGATGAAACTGTCATTCGCCTGAATGCAATTTACCCCTCGTGCCAAATGGCGTGGGGGATCAAGCTGTCATTGTGCCCGGCTACGCTTTGTCTGATCTACAAGACGCTCAGGGAAGTGAGCGTCCACCAGATTCCACGGCAGGCCCGCTTCGTCTTCCCATTGCACTTTTTCAACGCGTGGGTATGTTCGCTATTTTCGGAGTTCGCTCCCCGTGCCGTTCAAGACTGGGGGTTGGCGCCGCGGATGCTGGAGTTCGCGAGCGCAGAGCCAGGCCCCACCTCGCTGAGGCTGTATGACATTTGGGGCCGCTTGACTATAATTCCTCAAGGCGCGTCTGGCTCCATTCATTTCTGGACGCTGGCGGCCCACTCAAGCCCCTTGGTGAACAACAAGCGGCACATCTGAAATATGGATTGCATAGAAATTACACATGCATGCTTTTGAAATCTCCAGTTATATAACGGACCAGTAGGACCCCGTTACATACCATAACAGACTAGGGAAGGACCGCTATGCTTCACAGAACCCAGGAAATCCACAGGTAAACCAGACTATAATGCACCAGAGCAGGTGCGCTATAGGACTATATCGCACTAGATCAAGGGCGTTAAAGTCAACACGCACATGACACCACATCCAGGGGATATAACGGACCAACGGTGGGGCATTATAGTGAACATAATGCACCTCTCATGGGCCGTCATGCCCACCAGAATGACTAGAATTCACAGGAAACCATGGAATATAGCGCACCTCAACAGGGGTGTCATATGAGTTTAACACATAGGGGTAGGGGCGTTAAAGGTAACGGACCTTTAACTCAAAACACAAGGACCATAACGCACCAGGGCAGGCACATTAAAGCCACCCGAACATGAAAATCCACAGAAAACTCAGACATGGATGATATAACGCATCTCTAGGGATGCGTTAAATGACCATAACGCACCAGGGCAGGCGCGTTATGTCACCTGGGTTCCGTGACTCCGGAGGCCGGAATCGGAAATCCCTCTCGATCGATCGAAATCAACGAGAGACGCGGCGGAATACAAAACCTGCTGAACCTACCAACCCATACTGATCATACAAGCCTAAGCATGCCACTAGAATTGAAATACAATGCCCATGGAATTGATTTCAACAATTAAAAGATGATTTAATGCATTAAAAGATTAAAAATGTACTAAATAGGAATATGCACAAAATACGTGGTAAAGGGCGTCGGACCACGGCGCAAGTGGTACCGGTGATGTCCTAGCACGATAAGGTATCCATCCCCCTACCTGGATAACAACGAAAATGACGAATCGACAGCGGACCGGCGAGAGGGCGACGCGGCGCCTCACGGCCCAGCTCGACTCCACGCTCCGCGAATCGAGGAAAGGTGGGCGTCAACGCGATCCTCGCGACGCGACCAATCCAACGGTACCTCTCCGGCTTCAATCCAAAATCCAAAAATAGTCCCAGTTTCCTAACTGGATTTCCCACAACTTTCATGAAGAGGTCTAAGGCTGAATCTGACGTCTATTAGCCGGTCAAAGACATTTCTCAGGTAAACTCCCTGCTATTCTGAGAGTTCGGGTACTGTGCAACAGCAGATTGAAAAATGGTTAAGGCCAAGATTCGTGGAGATCCAGATAGAGATCTAGGATTTCCAGTGAGTGTCACCGAGGGTTTCCCCTAGATGCTGTAGAGTTCACGACGGCGAGGTCGTGGCCGTGTTTTCGGACAACGTGGCTTCAGAGTGGGCCTTCGTATGTGAGCACAGGCCTCCACAACAGAGGTGTCATGGCATTTTACTGGTAGCGTGACTAGGGTGGTTTGTGTCATGGTAGTCCCCCGACCGTGGGATTGGGGCATTAATCTCCATTCCGGTAGGAGTAGTTGTGCAACCATGATTTCATCGACTATCGTGTTTGGGGAGTTCGTGTACGATCGCACTTTCCATCATTGTTGTTGTAGTTACTCATGCTCTGTCTTTCTTGTTGCAGCTGCTTTCTATGCCGCCATTATTTTTGGTTGGGGTTCTGTGGGACCCCTACTGAGCCAGTGATAGGAGGCTCACCCCAGGTTTTCAGGTGTGGCGATTCTTCCTCGAGGTTTGAGGGCGCTCCATGGTGGTTCTTAGTTGCTAGCTCGTCGGGCTGAGTGTTCACTCAGTATTGGGTTCGTTCTCTGCCTTAGACTGTACTTTCTGTTAGACTAGACTCTGTTGTAGTTAGTTGTTTATTTCTATTAATTGTTAAATTATCCTACTTTATTTTCTATTTCTATGTACACCACACCTATCCTTTTAGCCCTTTCGAGCCCTCTGGCTTGTGGGCGACGGGCCATGGTTCGAATGGTATTGGGTCATTCCCGGTATCCGGATCTTGGGTCATTACAGTTGGTATCAGAGTTGTGGTTGTGAAGTACATGGGAATTAGCGTTGTCAACTTCTGTCAGCTAGGGTATGCCCCAAAGCTTTGTACTTTTCTTTTATTGAGTTACGACTCGTCGCGCTCCCGATTTTTCACGTCGGGGCATGACATCTGCCTCCCCCTGAATATACAAGATAGGATTAGTCACCCATTGCCTGATGCGAATCGCCCAAAAGTCATGATAAGACAAAGGGAGAGCTGAAAGGACCCCATGCTCACCTCGATCACCAGGACTATACCGCCCTCGGGCACAATCTCCCCCTCCTCCGGAGGCTCGTCCATCGACCTAGGGGTACCGAAAGTTTCTACAGCCACCTCCCGCTGCATAACTTCAAGTAAAGACCCCAGCTTGTCTGGGCCCACATGGACTTCCTCCGGTTCGCCGATCGATAGGCCTGGGGTGGCAATCTCTACAATTTCTGGTGGGGGCAGCTCCTGAAAGTCAATAGGCAGCAGACACAAGATCAGTGGAAGGCCACAGGGGGGAGCCCTAAGTGAATGGACTCACACGTATAGGGGGTGGCTCGGAAGGTCTGGATTCCTCGGGCACGCCTTCCCTCGAAACCACCTCACCAGAGGAATAATCGTAATCCACCTTCTCGCCCGACGAGATCGCGGTCCGAGCAGGCACTTCCCTCACCTGCGTGGGAATCTCCCTCTCGGGGTTGATAGTTGGCGCTTCCTCATGCGGGCTTGGCAGTGGGGAGGTCCCAGACCTTAGCCTCCTCCTCACGTAGATGCGCTCTTTCGAGTGAACTCCCAGGCGCACCGTCGGTTCAGTGACTACGCTAGGGCCTGCCAAGCAAAATAAGATTCAGACCGAGTTGGAGCCAGAGAGTCCCCGAAAGATAAAGGAAGGTATCTAGGGTGGCAGAGATGGTTACCTTCCCTGACGTCTATGGCAGGAGGCGGTTCGCGGCTGGCCTCCTCAGCAAGAGCTGTGGCCTCAACAATTGCGGTCTCCTCCGCATTGTCTAAAAGGAAGAAACGTGTGTGTTATGCATGCCTAGAGATCTCACCCTGGGAGGTGACTAAACCCTGAAGAATATTAGTACCCCAGGAACCTTACCTGTGGGACGGCTTGGTTCAGTCCGAGCCGTGGCAAATTGCGTGAAAGAAGGGACGGAAGGTGGAGGGGAAGCTGAAGTGGTCCGAA
The DNA here is from genome assembly GCA_024336825.1 of Amorphophallus titanum. Classification (NCBI taxonomy): domain Eukaryota; kingdom Viridiplantae; phylum Streptophyta; class Magnoliopsida; order Alismatales; family Araceae; genus Amorphophallus; species Amorphophallus titanum. The sequence continues at coordinate 211,430 of JANBPO010008365.1, read as the reverse complement.
TAGCCTCCACCCTCCTCCGCTCAATCTCCTTTTGCCCGGCTATTTTGGCAGCCGTCAACGCCTTCTCTACGGGCGACCCCCTTTGAGGTCCTTTGGTGGCCTTGGGTGAGGGAGTTGGAGTGGATGGCAGCTCCGACCCGACCCAGGCCTCACCTACGTTGGGGATCGGCGAGGGCATCTGTTCCTCCCTAGCGGATAGACGAAAAGTAAAAGCATCCAAGTGTAAGCAACTCATTCCAATACAGAAATAAACTCCACCTGGAAGTAACTTTTGACAGAGGAGTCTCACCTACAGGTTGGCTCGGTTCAATCCGACCAACCTCAAATTCCTCGAATGATGGAATCGGAGGTGGTGTGGGAACGATCTTTGCGGCCTTGGCGGCCTCTGTCTTCCGACGCTTAGCCTCCCGCCGCCCTGTAGCCTTTGCCTCATCCAGGGACTTCTTCACGGGTGATTTTACCTGGGACCTCTTTGCGGGCGGAGGCAAGGGAGTTGTAGTCGGGGCCGATGGCGCCGCTTCGAAATGCGCCGAATTCTCTGCCTGCTGGAGGAGGTTGCGATAAGTCACCATCTGCGTGTTGTCTGGATGATCTGTAAAGAGGAAGGATGGGAAAAGTAAAGAATTGATTAGCATCCAGCACCCTGAAAGAGGCAGCCATGAATGCAAAAGAAGAGAAATGTCAAATACCATGTGGGCCGGTGTAGAGCCGCAGTGATATCAGCAGGTAACTGAGGGACGGCTCTTTGTCACGGCGGGTGGCCTTTCGGACTAGCCAACACACATCCCCGATCGTCTGGCAGCGATCAGCAAGGGTGCCTAAGTCCGCATGTTTCTTGGCGGATAGATGGCAATGTAAGTTGAGGTGATCCATCCCCCATCCTTCAACATAATGGTAGGCGACGTGCAGACATTGGCCCAGGATGGCCGCCGGCTGAGCTTCAATTATCAGCCCATGCACCTACAGAAGGACATAGAACCAGGTGGTGTCTTTATAGTTCTGCGGCTTTCACTCTTCCCTCCTCACCAATTTGCGGTAGGGGCAGATCAGGTCCTTCTCAGCCCGCCAGCTGGTTGCGGGGGTGCCTTCTTCTTCTGCCGGCAGTGGATAATTAATTAGCTCCATGCAGTCAGTGCCGATGCGGCAGAGGTCCTGTAGGGTCTTCTTAAAGTCATCTTTCACCACCAGAGGTAGCTTGTCCTGTGGCACCGATTTGCCCCCTCGGGCCGCCTTGCGGGCGATCATGTAGTCGGCCACATCCTTGCTCCTGCCACGCCACAAGTGTAGGAGGTGCTCCGGGTCGATGTCGAGGATGGGCACCAGCTGCCGATTTAGGAACCTTCTCTCCGCCCCGTCCCAGCGGTCGGTCTTGTGTGACCGATAAAAGGCCGTGCAGGCATTCCACCACTTTACATATTTGGGGGTCACTCGAGGGACGGGACCAGGGGCTGGCACTCTGAAGGTGGCAGCATCTGCCCGGTGGAAGAAGTTCCACCAGACTCTGGCGTTCTCCGCGACCAAGCCTCCCCGAAGGGTCCGCGTCACCAGGTCGAACTGGGCACTGTGTACAGGAATATGTTGGTCATAGCTGAAATTTTGACCAAAATGAAAGGGGTAATACGGCTCCAGTAGCAACGTCTCCCCCTTTCTAAATGCCAGCACGCTGGGATGGATGGACAATGCCCAGTCCCTTAACTCGGGTTCCAGCAGCGGGCGAACCACATTTTCTTGGCTAATTGGGTAGACATACTTCTCCACCTGGTCATCCTTGCACTCTCTCCTTCTGTTCACCAGGGGGCTGGAGTGCGCAGCTAGTGCCCAAAAATGAATAGTCCCAGTGGCATCTTGAGGGACTGTGGTCAAATGGCACCGGATATCATATAGCCGCAAAGAGGTAGGGCCCGGTTCAGCACTGGCAAACTCCAGCATCCGCGGCACGAGCCCTCAGTCCTGGATAGCACGCGGGGCAGACTCTGGAAATAGATAACAAACTCACGCATTGAAGAAATGTAGTGGGCACACATATAGGGCCTGCCGCGAGAACTGGTGGGTGCTGATATCCCCCAACGCCTTGTATATTAGGCAAAGGGTAGCTGGACATAGAGACAGCTTAATCCAATGGGAGAGCCAACAAATAAAAATCCTGAAAAACCCAACAAAGTTCATCAATAACACCAAATAGGCCGACACCAGTCTTAAGCTAGGTCTGCACATCATAAGGGTAGAAATGGTTCAAAGTACAACGTAGGTTGGCACTACCCTCAGGATAGGTCAACACCCTCATGGACATCTCCCCGCCAGTTTGCTAGGTACACTCCGACAGGTCGACTCGCATACGATAGGAGGTCAACACGATCAGCAAATAGAGACTGTTATAGATGATTTGAACAAGGGAGTAGTTGACATGTAGGTAACAACAGGTCGACACCATTATCATCTAGAGGCCATTATGAGTGGATAGAGAAGTGCAGAGGTCAACACTTCACTTCATACAAGTCGACACCAACATATGCCTCGGGTAGTTTTGAGCCACACTTACACAGGCCCAGCCAACTACAATAGCCCAGGAATTGCAACAACTTCTACCACTCTAAACCCAAACACTGGAACAAATGGTCTAAGAATCAATCCTCTTTCAACATCCATAAAACATCAAAAACTCCAAGAGGTTAAAAGATAGAAGTGGAATGTAAATAAAGAAAAGAAGAACTAGAACACCTCACCAAGCAAGGAAAATCAAAATGTCAAGAACGTCTGGATTCCTAAATCCATGTTATCTTGTTTTGCTGAGATGAAGAGTTTATTGGGACCTACTTGTCCTTGGGTTCCAAACATTGCCACTTAATTCCTTGTGCTGGAGTGTCTTACAGTCATGCATAACCAGTGGTACCTTGATAGTGACTGCTCAAGACACATGACTGAGGACAGAATCAAATTCTGTCTCTTGGTAGAGAAGAAAGGTGGAAATGTTACATTTGGAGGGAACAACAAAGGCAAGATTGTTGGTACAGGTAAAGTTGGTAAGAATCCCTCCAACTCATTTGAAAATGTCTTACTTGTTGAAGGTCTGGAATATAATCTGTTGAGCATTAGTCAGTTATGTGATAAAGGTCACACTGTAGTGTTTGACTCTAATGAATGTAGGATCTTGCACCCTAATTCAAATGTGCTTGATAATGTTAATTCATGAATATCAATGAGTTTTCTGAAAACAGATTCAGGTTTGGTTAAGGAACTGGGCTGAAGTGAGAAATGATGAAGGCTTTACTTGCACAAGTGTCGACTAGAGTCGACCTTGGAGCCGACTCCAGTTCAGACTGTTGAAGAGAAAAATCCAAGTCACCCACTGGATGAAAAGGGCTGTGGCTATGCTTTAAGGGTGACAAATAGGTCGCTAATGGTGAAAAATAGGTCTTACGGGTGTAAAAGAGGCGACAAAGGGTGAATAATAGATGTTCAAGTTGAAATATGGAAATATCCATGTCCCATGAGAGAGAATATACCTCTGACAGGGTAGCCTCAGATCACATGTAAAGCCTGGGCTTCGAGTTGAGCATGTGCTAGACACACCGAACTTGTGATTCACCCTTTCAGCCCATTTGTCAGCCTTGCTGGCTATTTTACACGCTTATCGTCCATTTGTCAATCATGCGGGCTATTTGTCACCCTTAGGTTCAATAGTCGTCGCCTTAGCCATTTGTCACCATAATGCCTTGGCCGTCGCCATAGCCATTTGTCACCGCTAGGTGTGCATTTGTTATCACTAAAGTGACATTTGTCACCTTTATTGCATATTTATCGGCCTTACCATATGAGCAGCCATTGCCTTCTTTTCTCTCCATTTCCTGCTTGGCTTTGTCGGGGGATCACTGTAGCTGACTAGTCTATTCATTAGCCTTTGACTTTGACTGGGACTTCATGACTGTAGTCAACAAAAAGTTGAGCTTGGCTGGAGTCTTCTTTGACTGGCGTTGACCTTGACCAGTCAACATTGACTATATTGGCATTGACCAAGTCCCTTCGTTGTTCTTCTTATTGCTGTAGAAACTCTTGATACACTGTTTATATTTTTATCCTCTTGTGAACTTGACTCCTTTCAACTCCTTCTACTTTTAATTTGTTAGCTCTAGGATCTATTTTTCACCCTTACCAGTGTATGTGCCTACTCTATAGACCTACTTGTCGCCACTGATAGGGTATTTTTCATCCTTCAACTGCACTGACTTGTGTAAACCACAGGTAGACCTTATATGCAAAGAGATGATGGATGAAAGCAAGAATTATGAAGATGCACTGACCTGTGTGAAATAGGTTGACCTGTCGAGTTAAACCAAGTGTGGTTGTACAGGCCAGTTAAGGCGATGGCTAGTACAGCTAAAGCTTAAGCATCGACCCGTTGCCTTAAGCAAACATGAAAGCTCAGACCTGAGTCCAGTGAATAACAAATGTGCACCGACCTATTATGACCTAGACTCTACATGTGCATCGACCTTATAGAGCATGTTGCAGCATGTACATCGACCTGATGAACATAATGCCTACATGAGCGTCGGCCTTGTAGACTACATGCATGTATATGGATCGACCTTGCTGAGCACAAGGTCCTCTAGTGCACCGACCTTGCTGAACACAAAGTTCACTAGTGCACTAACATGATAGACTACGTGCGAGTATGTGCATCGACCTGTCAAACTACAACCATGAATGTGCATCGACCATATGTTCAACATGATACATAGCTGCATTGACCTGACAAGCTTCAAACTAGAATATCCATCGACCTTATATACTTCTACCATGAATCTACATCGACCTTATTTGCTTAAACTGTAGATGTGCATCGACCTTATTTGACTATGTGCCTATATGTGCATCGAACTTGATTTCTGACACTTTGAAGATAAATGACCTGTGACTAAGATGCATTAAACTGTATGACATTCATACTTATGAACTGAATTGATAACTCAAGTAATCATTATTTATTCAGTTCTGTCTCAACATGATTCATAGTGTGACATCATCAAAACCAGGGTTCCAGCAGGACACACTGAAGGCTGTCCATTTAAAGGAAGAAGACAAATGCCTCGTGGCAAACGAGAGTGATCACAGTAGTGATCAAATTGTGGAAGACCTTGAGGTAACTCCTGTGAGAACTTCTCCATAGAGGACTGGGAAAATACATATGCTGACTTGATAGAGTTAAATGAAAAATCTGGAAAATAGATTAGGACTCTCAAAAAGAAGTTGAATGGTGTTGGGGCATCAGTATTTTTAACCCCATTTTTTTTTAGTACCTATGGTGCTGAAATGGCAGAGAGGGTGTGGCATTTTCGGAGGGACATGTGTGCCGCACCGGTGGAACAAGTGGGTGGATTCGACTGCCCTAGCGGGACGTGGTTAGTCAAATCCAAAAGCCAATAAGCCGAACAAGATGGCAACCTGAGGAGGGCGTGGATGGGTCAAGCCCGGTTGGGACAACAAATGAGTAGGTTTAAGAGTCCACAATGAACATGTGGGTTAAACTTGGAAGCCGATAGGCGAGATGGGTTGGCAGCCTGAAAGGGACATGCATAGACCAGACCTAAAAAGGATGAAAGGATGGATTAGACAGCCCTAATGGGACGTGGGAGTCAAATCCAAAAGCCGATAAGCAAGAGATGGGCTGGCAGTCCGAAAGGGACGTGCATAGGCCACATCCAGAAGATGGAAAAGATGGGTTTGGCAGCCCTAGTGGGACGTGACAGTCAAACCCAAAAGCCGATAGGCAAGATGGGTTGGCAGTCCAAAAGAGACGTACGTAGGTCGAACCCGGTGGGACAAAAAGTAAGTGAATTTAACAGTCTGAAGGAGACATATGAGTTGGGCGAGATGGGTCGGCAGTCCAAAAGGGGCATGCATAGGCCGAGCCCGATGGGACTAAGGGGGCGGATTGTATTGTTCAGAGAGACATGGATCCGAACCTCGGGAAGTCCGAAAGATGAGTAGAGCTGACGTGCCAAGGGGCGTATGAGTCAACTTTTAAAGGGAGATGGGTAGGCTTGACAACCCGAAGGGATATAAGAGTAAAATCCATTAAAAATGGCAGTGTTGATGGTCCCGGTGGGACAGAATGTAACAATGTCGGGACGCCCCGGTGGGGCTGGGTGTTATAGAATGACATGGGAGGCATAGCCATGACATCAATATGTGGAGTCACCCAGAAAGCAAGCTGAGAGAAGATTTTTTTTTCACATTACCAACCTCACCGCCCTTTCAGGTTTTCGCCGAGGCTGGCTCCCTTTAACTTTTTTTGGTGCACCCTTAATAAAATAACTTAGAAATCATGAATTGACATCCATCTACATGGATGTGGTTTAAGGAACTGGCGCCTCTTCACAAGGATGCCCATTTAAATTAGTTTTATTTTATCATGTAAATTCCTGGAATTAACACCTCTGAATAGAGATGTAAATTTTAAATTGTTTATTTAAAATCTGTTAAATACAAGAACGTACGTCCTTTTATAGTGACGCGTATTCTTAATTAGCGCCTTTCTGTACTAATGCGAATTCTTGCACTCTCATGTATCATCATGTTTTGACCCATATCGTGGGTCCATTGGCACTACTATCTCATGGCCGAGATAGTGTCCCTATTTCACGACTTTTCATGATTAGCCCTCAATTCTTGGAGATTGAATGACCCTCCGCCAGATATTCCTTCTGTCTGATTGGAATTTCTTTCTCTAAGGTCTTCGTAAGTCTCCGCTAGCCTTGGAGTCCCTTAAGGAAGTTGAGCGGGTTGCACCCTCAAAGCCCTGAAAATCTTATTTGTCATGTCACTCTAAAGGAACAAGACGCCCTAGCCATCATGGAGTGCTTTTTTGGTGTTCTATAAGAGTCTGGTCACTGTCTTAAATTAGCGTCCAGGACAGTTGATGCCAAATAGGAATTAACGTTAGTTGTAGTTGACGTGATTTCTTTAGTGCCTGCACTGTTCACAGAATTAGCGACCACCGCCATGGATGTGTATTCTGTAATTGGCGGCGGCCTGAGTGGACACCAATTGTCCCAGATTTCATAAGTGTCCTTGTTTTATGTGATTTATTGCCATGTCATCTTTACACAAAATTCTACCCTTGAACTCCTTATTCCGTGAATCTAGCTTAATGTTCCTACAATGGCTTATTCCTTTGGAACTCTATTGGCTATAAACTATAGTGGATGTCTAGATATTACATGACTCAATGCCTGACATCAATGGTGAAGTCTCGTGATCAATAACACCCAAGAGGGGGGGTGAATTGGGTGATGGCAAATTTTAATCTAACTTGGACAGATATGAACTTATATGAGATTTATCTAAAGAGAGTCGCACCTGAATCGAAAAGAACATGCGCTGTGCGATCATAAATCGAAACCGTACCTTCGATCAGATTAGACGCCAATGCCTCCGCACGAGTAATATGTGTAACTCTGACTCTTGGCGGACGAGTAGCGGCAGACGACTGCTGAGAAGGTGTAGGAACTGGCGGTCGAAATGGTTGAATCGGTTGAGAAGGCTGAGGCGGCGGCGGAAGATGGAACTGCGGCAGCTGTGACTGCAAAGCCTGCGAGAACTGCACCGTCTGCTGTCTCAACGGATAGTTACGGGAAATGTGCCCCGGCTGATCACAACGATAGCACACAACCGGCAGAGAACACGACACACCCGGATGACTACCACCACATCTGGAACACAACCTTGGCTGAAAAGCAATAGAATCTGAACGCGGCCGAACAAACGAACCATAATGCTGACTCGGCTCAGAAAACATCGGCTGATCGAATCTCTTCCTGTTCTTCTTATGACGGAAACCTCTGCCCTGAGATTGCTGGAAGGAAACGCTATCGGCAGGAGAGAAGGCAGGAGAAACTCCTGAAGCAGACGACTGGTGGGGCGGCTGATGTGGCACGACCGACGACACCATCCCAGTTTGAGCAAAACCTCGAGTCCTCACCTACTCTAATTCCAACGTGACAGCGGCTTGATAAGTGGCATCCAGCTCAGTAACACGTGTAGCGAACAATGGCAGGCTCAACTCTACTCTCAGTTCGCGCAGAAACTACTGAGTCCTCACAGTCTCATCGGTAAAAATATGCGGTGCGTACAGGCCCAATTCAATAAATTTATCACGATATTGCAGCACCGACATCTCACCCTATGTCAGCTCCAGAAATTGGTACATCTTGACTAACTTCAGGCAGGCTGGAGTATAAACACGCTCGAGTGCAACAACAAACTCAGCCCAAGAGATCTGTCGAAGAGGACAAGAACAAAAGGCGACTTCCCATTCTGAGCTCCACCACGTGCGTGCAGTACCGTGAAGTTGAAAAGAGGCCAACATAACCCGTTCATCCTCGGCGCACTCCATGCATCTCCCTCACCCTCTCTCTCTCTCTCACGCGCGATCGTCTCTCCCCCCTCTCTCAGGCTCGATTGATCCGGGCAATTGCAGGAGGCATGAAGGGTACTACTGGGAAGGTCTCGACGCGAGGATTGTGTTGACGCTAACCTCGTCTCGATCCACGGAGCGTAGAGGCGAGTACGGGTGAAAGATCGACGTGACCCCATTCGGTGGTTCGGCACCGGAACGCCAGGCTCGTCATGCAATAGGTAGGGGGATGGATTCCTTACTTCGTTAGGAATGTGATGGTACCCCATGCGTCACCGTCTGATGTCATTTTCCTCATTTTCTGTGCAATATACCATGTTAGTATATTTTAGCCTGATTTCTTGAAATTGATTCGATGGGCATCGTCTTTAAGTTTTGATGGCATGCATAGCTGTGGAATGATTATGGGAGTTGGGCAGGTTAGTTAGAAATTTGTTTCCAGTCATTTCGAGCCGACCAGGAGGGGTTTCCACTGAGGTTGCCCCGTTCCCGTCACTACAGTAATGGCACGGCCACTCCGCGATAGTTCTGTAGTGAGCGGTCCACTCCAGACCGCGTAAGACCATTGAAATGTCCACAATGGACCGTTTAGCCCTTAGCGCGGTAGACTCCTAACTGTGCAGTCCCTGTAAACAGTAAGGCGGTGATGATTGAACGGCCAACCCTGGTCCGTTTCAAACCCACTGCACGACGTGTCGTTCGACCACCCCAGGAACCCTTCATGCCCTGAGCGGTCAGTCCCAGGCCGTCTCGTCCATTGAACGGTTGACCTATGACCGCGTAATGCTCAAAACCTTGCATAGCGTTAGAGTTGAACGGCCCCAATCAAACCATTTAGGCCCATTGAGCGGCCAGTTAACCGATCGCCCAGTCACTGAGCGGCCGTGTCCCATCCGTTTAATTCATGCAAATTGTAATTATTAGCATATTCATGTTATTATTCATTTAATTGCTGCATATTCGCCATGTTTAACTTATTTTATAAACTGTGGCACATCTTTACATCCCGATAGAGTTACTTTCTCTTTCCATCAGGGACTACCGCCTCCATTCCATAAGTGAGGGCAAAAGGAGTCTGCCCAGTAGGTGTACGAATGGCGGTGCGATAGGCCCATAGAGCTTCAATTAGCTTCTCTGGCCAATCCGTAAATTTATTAACTTCACAAGTTTTCTTAATGATTTTGATGAGTGTTTTATTTATTGCCTCTGTCTGTCCATTGCCCTGTAGATAATAAGGAGATGAATGATGCAATGTAATTTTATAACTGTTACAGATGTCCTGAAGCTCTTGAGAGATGAATTGTGGTCCACTGTCAGTGATGATGGTACTTGGGATGCCGAATCTTGCGATGATGTTCTTCATGATGAACTTGCAGACTGTTGACACTTTAATCTCCACGTAGGCTTCTACTTCTGCCCACTTGGTGAAGTACTCTGTGGTCGTCAGTATGAAGGATTTAGGTTTGGCAAGGAGGTTGGGATCACCAAGAGGTCCAATAATGTCGAAGGCCCACATGGAGAAAGGCCATGGGGAGGACATAGGGTGGAGTGAAGAAGTAGGAGAATGAATCTTATCAGCGTGCAGTTGACATTTGACACGCCTTCGAACATAGATCGAGCAATCCTCTTCTAGAGTAGGCCAACTAGCCTAAGAATCTTCTTAGCTAACATGTGGCTATTGACATGGCCACCACACACTCCAGAATGCGCCTCTTCTACAATCTTCCAAGACTCATCATCATCAAGGCACCTAAGTAGAATACCAGTAAGACCTCTTTTATAAAGCACCCCTCTAACCAAGGTATATCTCTGAGCCACTCTTCTAATGGCCTTCTTTTCTTTTGTAGTGGCTTCTTCAGGATAGGACTGGTCATGACAATACCTAGCAATCTCGTAGTACCATGGTTTCTCTTCATCAACTAGCTCTTCTTCCCAGTCCATTAGCATAACCTCCTTGTTCTTGACAATTTCACCCCCCTTGGCCTTCTTAAGCACTTTCTCCTTAACACTAAGAAATGTAGGATCCTTGATGGCAGGAGTATGGCTCTTGTGAATAAGAGCAGAATGGAAGTCTCGTCACTTAACGCACTTGTCCAGGCGCGTTAAGGGCATAACGGCTACTGGAAGGGCTGTTATGCTCCTCTGTGACCGGCATGGTGATCTCTGTTTCTCAAGCTCGTGGAAATGGCCACAAAGGCCTACAAATTACCCCAATGAGTCCCCAGACTCATTTTATCCCCTCCAATCATCCATGCATCAAACTTTGAAATTCAAAAATTAAATTTTTAGGGCAAAACGGCCTACCTCTGGGTCTTGGCCTCTTTTCTTCTTCTCGGGAGCAATGATCTCTTCCTCAACACCAATGGCCTCTCCAGCTCCTCCTTCTACTTCCTCTGCTTCTTCCTGAGCCGTGGGAGCCTCTTCCTCTATCGGTTGGGTCACCGCCGCCGTCGTCTCCTCTTCCACTGACGAGCTCGCCAGTAGGGAAGCCGCATCCCATTCTACCCGTGCCTTCATCTTTTGGATCGCCTTTCTCTTCTTCCCCTTTTCACGCGTCATCATGGCCGGAGGGAGTCTCACTGGAGTTCATCGCCAGAGGGAGGAGGTTAAGAGGGTTTTGGGAGAGGTTTTGGTAATTACGAAGTGTTTTGAACAAATGAGGGAAAGTTAGGGCCCGTTCATTTTTTTAGCAACCCAGGAACTTTAATGGTCTATCGAGGATCCGTTATGTTGGGCATAACGCATAGTACCTAGTCTGCCATCTAACTGGGTCATCAATTATTAAAAATTTTGAATCAGTGGACTTTGACGGATTCCATCCAGTCTGTTATTATCTGTGGTGCACCTATCTGAGTCCGTTAAATTGTTGGCTTGTGTTTTCATTTGTTGAAAGATTATGCCTTGATTAATTATTGTTATTATTTATGGCTAACCCTTTGCAGCAAGCAAAATCATGGTTGCCATCATAAAATCATCCGCTCACCCGCTCATGTAAGTCAGGTATTACATCTCGTTCCTTTATCCCTTAAAATGCATTATTATATGTGAGCTATGTTATATTATCTCGAGAACCGGCTGGTCATTCATATGCTCCAGGATCTGATGTTCCCCTCAAACAAAAATGCGATTGATGATGTAGCAGGCCGTGTTACTTGTCTCGGCCCAAAAATATCTTGGCAGACCATTTTTCGCAAGCATGGTTCTCGCCATTATAGATCGAAAAAATGGCTTTTCCTCTTTTAAAAGTGCCGGCAACGAAATCAGACCACCTTTTGCTCCTCACGGCTAGGAAAACATGAAAGAAGCTAGGAAACTGGAAGAGTAAGATGGAGATAGAACCTGTGTGATCGCCACTCAAGACCCCGGACGCGATAGACACGCCTTGTCTTGAGAAATGGGAGAGACACTCGCCTTTTCTTAGCGCTGGAATGATGAACGGCCGAAGACTAACTGCCTAAGGGTTGTGCGGCTCCCTTCCGGTCGCCTACCAACGTTAGAGTGGAACGCGGGACGAAGCATGCTGGCAGTGGTGCGGTTTTGGATCAGCCGCAGGATGAAGATGGATGGCCGACAATCAACCGCTCTACTCCGCCTATCTCCAAATCGTGGGACTTCCACCTCCACTCTTTCCGACCGGCCAGAAAGAGTGGGCCTCGTGCTGGATAGTTGCTGACCTGCAAGACAACGTGTGACCAACAAGACAAAACCCAGATTAGATCAATGAGGTGTAGTATATGCTAGAAATGACAAAACAAAAGCTGATTAACATGAATAGGGTTCACCTGGAGGTTTTTTAAACCCCTAGGGGCGCCAAAAATGTGGGTGTGTGTGTGAAAATGGCAATGAGAGTGAGGAGAAGCAAGCAACAATAATGAGAAAGCGTGTATGTAACGACGAAAAGACCGACAAGACTGATGATAGACGATGCAACGAACAGACTACTCCCTTGAACCGGAGGCCTGTAAGGACGTAGAAGGCCTCCCTCCCTTTGTGCTAGGATCGCTTGACAATTCGACAGAGCTTCACCGTCGATCCTTGATCTCTCCCCTTTTTAAGCTAAGCCTTAGGGTCTATTTATAGAGCACCCGGGGTCCTAGCTCGAAATTGGGGATAATTAGGCATTTTCAGGCTAGGATAATAAAATAAAAGTTGGAGATAATTGACTTATCTCACACTCTAGCTCTTGCTGGACTCCGACTTCTTTCCTAAAAGTCAGAGGGCTTCCTTCAGTCCCGCTATCACTCCCTTTAGCTCAATGACCTGTACCCGAGACTGGTCTCGCTCACCCCTCAGCCTCGCAGCCTCTGCTCGAAGCCACTCTACCTCCCTCTCATCTACACGTTGGTGAGCCACTCCTGTGCTCAATCGTGCCACCTCTGCGCAAAGATGGGTCACCTATGCCGCCTCTACTCGAAGGCACTCTGCCTCACTCAGTGCTGTAGTTAGCTCCCTCATATGCACAAGCATTCATCATGGTCAGTCAATTGCATTTTGCATCAACATGAGCATTTAGTAGAAGACAAGTCTGTCGATTTACTTACCCTCTCTGCGAGAGTAGCCTCGGCCTCCTCGGCCTAAGCAACTGCCCGTGCAAAGTCAGCATCTCGCTCAGCTCGGCCTCCGACTGGCAAGGACGAAGATGAAGGAGCATCTGGTCCCTGCCGCTGTGCCCCCTCAGCTTACTGCATTAGGAAGTCAAGGTCAAGTCAGTCGGTCCCATAAGCATTTGCATTTTAAGTCTAGCATAAACAAAACTCACCAGAAGCTCCAGTGAATGTTGGAACTCATACTTCTGCTGCACGGTGGAGTGGAGGAGACACTGGAGCTCTGCTATCCGTCCTTAGGGTCTAGCTACATGTAGCAAGTCCAGGTGTTAGTGCATGAGGAATCACTAAGAAGCTTAAGTTTAGAAAGTCATACCGGTCGTCGTGCGCCGCGGAACACCTGGTCTCCGTATCTCTTGGCGTAGGCCTTCAGATAGGCCTCATCGCTGGTAGCTCGAGCTCTCACCTCCCGGCCTCTCCTCATCTAGTCGTGCACCTGGTCGATCGCCCAGGTGATCCAGTCAATCTTGTCGCTCAGTCCCTTCGAGGACCGTCCTACGCGCTTGTCATCTCTGGCAGGGAACTCCACCTCTAGCTGGTGGATGCCCCTGGTCCTCATGATCAGGCGGTAGTGAAGTGGCTCGATGACATTCATGGAGTGCAGCCACACATCCCATCTTGAGTAAGCCTGGGCCACCTCCACCCAGGGCTGTCCCTCGTGACCTTCGTCACAGTACGGTGTCCAGCGCACCTGAAAGGGTAGGTGTTCAGGTCAAGTGTCAACATTTAGAAGTATTTTAGGTGCATTTTGAAGCTTAAGTCTAGAGTCTTACCGATGCATAGGGAAATGTGTCCATGTCATCCTAGATCACCCGCGCTAAGTGTTGTAGCAACCCCGTGTCCCGAATCGCCATCCATCACCTCGCGATGGGTACCCAGTCTGGATGTACCTCCTTTCCTCACCCTAGGCCAGGGAGGTACAGGTAGCTCCATACCTGCATTTGTCAAGAGTCGGCATGAGCATAAGCATTCAAAATAGAGCATTTTACCTGAAGCAAAGGCGAGAAGCCGCCTAGCATCGTCTACCGGTCGGTGGTGCTAAGGGAGTCAAACTAAAATGCCAATGTAGCAGCACCCCAAGCATACTCTGTGACCCCGTCTAAGTCTCTCAGCAGTGGGAGGAGCTCGCAGTTCACTCCATCTGCCCTCGTCACAAAGAGTAGCTTCCCGAACATCAGCATCAGGAAGCGACGAAGGATGATGTCTCCCTGCGGTCCCAATCCTGCAGCCACTCTTTGTCTGGCTCTGTCTGTCAGTCACCCCTGGTGCTCCTCAGGTAGCTCGCCTACGGCTATCGCCACTCCTCTCAACCCCAGGCTCTCCTAGAGGGTCACTCTCGCCAGCATGGATGAGTGATGCCCAGGTCGTGTCAGCTCTAGGTCCAGCAGCTCCTATGCTAACTCCCGATAGTCGACATACGTCGTGCCTGTCACCAGTGCTCCGTGCACTCTAAGTCCTATGATCCTCGCCACATCCTCTAGCGTGGGGATCATGTGTCCCCACGGGAGCAGGAAGGCTCTACTAACCGGGTCCCACCGCCTATGTAGCACGTACAACAATGTGGTGTCCATCCTCTTCTGTCGCCTCGTCTGCACACATTCAAACATTTAGTCAGTCATTCATATAGAGCAAGCAAATCAATGCATTTGCATAAAAAAAATATCTTCTCAGAATCCCAAACAGTCCTCTCTAGACCATTTTCATCCCTTAACAGTCTGGTTAAGACCTCTTGGTTCCCTAGCAGTCGCTGGAAGGACTGCTAGGCACCCAGTAGCACAGCTGGTTTCAACTCATTCCCCTAATGTTCTGGAATGGCCCAGAGGCCCTCCACATCATTCTAATGGGTCCCTTCACTCATTCCCAGCCTAATCTACCCACATGCATAGCCTTAATTGATCAAAAATGGGTTTTTTGGGTTGTTGGCCTACCTCGGATGTCCAGCGTTCGGTGGCCGCTCCAGGGTTGTCCTCCACCGTATGCTCCCCTTCTTCATCTCCAGGAGCATCTGCAGGCCCCTCCACAGCCATGGAAGGTTCCTCCACTGTCGTTTGGGCCGGCGGAGCCTCTTCTTCCTCCTGTGGATTTGTCACCGCCGGAGGTACCTCTTCCACCTCCATTCATCATTGGAACCATCGTACCGTGCGCTTCTTCGCCATCCTAAATAGCTGTGCTGTGCTGAGGCTTGCACTGGTCGCTGGTGGAAATCGCTGGAGTTCATCAGTCGAGGGTCGGGGCATGATTGATGAAATGAGAGAATGAAGTGTGGGGAGAGGGAACGGCTGATCTATTTTTTTTTGAAACCTCCCAGAGCCATGTGATCTATCGTCAGACCATTAGGCCCTCTTTGGCGGTCTTCTCTAGATCATTTTCAACTGGGTCACCTTCATTGGAGAATGTGAACCGCCCTCAGTTAGCAGCCTATCGCTAGACCATTAGTAATCTCTTTGCGGTCCTCTATATGACTGTTTGTGGTGTTGTGTGCTGATGATGTGAATTGCCATATCTGCATCGTGCTCTACTCCATATTTTTATGATTCGTATCTCAGTTATGCCTCATGCTGATTTCTATGGATAATATTTATTGATGACTAACCCTCTTATTGTCATAATCATAAGCACCATTGCACCATCACGTTCCTTCGTGCAAGGTAGGTAAGTCAGGTAAGTATCTCAATCCTGAGTCCCTTAATGCATTTGTAATACCCTGGATTCATTCGGATTCTTTCGGATCCTTATCGGAGAGCTTTCGGATCGCTTTTGTGGGTCCTGAGTCCTCCCAGCGTGGAGCATAGTGCATGTATTAGCAGGGACTTCGCCAAGCTTCCACGATGCAACGTGACCACTGGGTGCACACGCTTCCCGACGCGCCGTCATCTTCGACCGGAGCCGGTCCTTCGAAAAGTCTAGGTACGTGCGTCTGCCACTCCGTTCTGCTTGACTAGTATTAGTTCCAACTGCCACGTCGAGTGAGGAGTTCCCGGTCCACAATTCCACCATTATATGTGAGTTCCTGCTACCGGTGAGCGAGTGCACACCTGAACCGATCCCCTCGGCATCCGTCCGCTCGGTTGAAACCGGCACCCACGACTTGTCCCCCGGGTGGCTCATCCCCACCCTCCCCGCTACTCAGACCGTGTCTAATCCCCTCGTCAGCCACAGCTCACCGATCCCTCACTACGAGCCTGAGTGGAGTTCCCGACGTGCGCGATTGTTAGCTTTGTCGCCCGACGACTGGTGCTTGTTGATTGCTGGCTTAGGGTCCCATGTCTCGACCGGGTTCGTCCGGCGTCAGATTTGGTATCAGAGCAAGTTTTTCGACTTGCCCTTGCTAGTCGAGTCCTAGGCGTTGGCCATCCTTGCTTGTGAGTCTGTTTCACCCGCCATCCCACTCCCCTTTATGGCCACGCGTAGTGGTGCCCCTTATCAGCCTCTAGGCCAATCCACCATGACTAGTCCTGGCCAACCCATACATGCTCTTAGTGAGTCCATCCTAGGAATGGTTCCCCATGCCGGGCTAAACCAACCCCCTCCACCCCTCAGCGAACCTCAGGTAGGGCAGCCCTCTCAGCCCCACTCTCTCCCAGAAGGTGACTCGTCCCTCATGGACACTATTCTCGAGCAATTTCGACACCTGGGAGGACGAATGGATGACATTGCCACACGGTTAGATAGACAGGAGGCCCGTTTGACTCGTGTTGAGTGAGTTCGGCCCGAGGAAAACCCCCCGCCAGGCCTTTTACCTGGAGGATGAGATGGAGGATGAATACCCCCGCCCAGCCCCACAGAGACGGTATCCCGTAGAAGATCGGGATAGGAGACCAAAGCTCCATCAAGCTGCTGAAGATCCAAGGTCCATTTGAAGCCTTCATCCTCCCATGAACTGAAGAAGCAAGAAATCAACAAGAGAGATCAAGAACGAAGCTATCAAAGGAAGGTTGCTGCAACGTTCGTTAACAACATTCCATCTAGCAAGTTCTTTATCAGATCGAAGCCATTCTTGCATCAACTAAAGCCATTCAAGCATCTTCTAAAGCCAAGGAGTTCAAGCCATCTAAAGGGATTCCAAGGGAGATCAAGAGGAGGCTGTTCAGGAAGGAAAAGGAGGGTACTGTAGCCGTGAATAGTATCTCATGCATTAAATCTTCATCCATCTTCAAGGTAATTCAAGACATATCTAAAGCCACTCGAGTGAAGAAGAAGGCAACATTCAAGACCTACATCATACACTCAGAAGGAGACCATATCAAGAGTTTTCCTCAACTATGCCTCATCATCCTTTGTGCCTGGAGTCTTAAATTTGTGTTCTTCATTATTGGCAAACACTTGTGTGCGTGGATCATTGTTGGATCCGTGGTCGTGTGTGTATGTGTCGTATTTGATTCGTGTGTGTATGTGGATCTTCCTAAATCTACGTTTAAGTGTGTGTAGGTATATTTTGGATCCATTTTGCCTCGTGTGTATGGATTGCTGCACTTGTAGTAGCGTGTGTCTGTATTGGTGATCCGGTCATCGGATCGTGTGCTGGGTTTTGATTCGGTGCTCGGATCGTATGGGAGACTTCGTCTTTGTGTCTGTGTGTGTATTGGGGCGCGTCCCTGTGTATGTGTGCAGGAGTCGTCCTGCGTGTGTGGTTGGAGCATCGTCTCCATTTGAGGATTTATCCCCAAGTGAAGCCTCACCGGGTTTGGTGAGGGGTGGATGTAGGATTGCCGTCGGTGCATCCGAACCACCTTAAAAACTGCTGTGCATTCTGTATCCTTTGTGTGGTTTGATTGTTATACATGTTGTATGGTCGTGTGAGAACGGTGAGATTAAGTGAATTAGTTAATCAGTTTTCAAATTACTAATTAGTGTTTGTCACATATTCCCTTGTTCAGGATGTCTGAACAAGTTTGGCGAGGTACTTCTATTTTAAGCCTCATTTCGTCATTTTTTTTTAAACATGATCGCCAGTCTCTGACGAGGCTTTTGGTGATGAGTTGATATGCAAAATCGACGCCAAGGCCAGCGGGGGTTTATTCATTAGCATTGGCTAACTGTCGAAGCAAGGATGGATTTATTCATTAACGAGGATGGAAAGTCCAGGTTAACGAGATAGTGACCGATCTTGCTGATGATGACAAGGGTTGGTGTTGGTTCGTGCATCGACATTAGTTAAATGTCGAAGCAAAGATGGGTTTGTTCATTAATGATAGGTCCGGGTTAACGGAATACTGACCGATCCTGTCGATGATGACAAGGGTCAGTGTTGGCTTGTCCATCGACATTGGCTAAATGTCGAAGAAAAAGTGAGTTTATTCATTAACGAGGATGAAAGGTCCGGGTTAATAGAATACTAACCGGTCTTGTCGATGATGACAAGGGTCAGTGTTGGTTTGTTCATTGGCATTGGCTAAATACCGAAGCAAAGATAGGTTTATTCATTAACGAGGATGAAAGGTCCATGTTAATGGAATGCTGACCGATCTTGCCGATGATGACAAGGGTCTGTATTCTGGGTTAATGGTTCATTGACTGACCTTGTCGATGATGACAAGAATCGGCGTTGGTTTGTTCATCGACATTGGCTAAATGCCGAAGTAAAGGTGGGTTTATTATTGACGGAGATAGAAGGTCCAAGTCGATGGTTTGAGAGAAGAAGATCTCCGGTGGGACTCGTGATGAACATCCTATCCGGAGTTTCATAGGGATGAGGATAACAAGGAACTTTTGATTACCATCTTACTGACCCAAGTGCCCTTTCGGGTTTTTATCGGGGCTAGCCCCCCTTGCTTTTGCCCATGCGCCCTTTCGGGTTTTCATGTGGTGGGGTACTCGATTTTACCCATAGCGCCCTTTCGGGTTTTTGCCACAGTCGGGTTCTGGCCATTTTTGCCCTTGTCCACAGTATCTGAACAAGACTAGCGGGACACCGCTGGCTAGGCACAGGGTGGGGAAATGTGTAGGAAGCCAATTCTACCCGAACTAGACTCGCAGGACAGCAAGCCGATGTCGGGGAAGCCACGGACTCCTCTGGGCGTTACAGGATGCGGGGCCAATGCCGAACTGTCCAGGGGTGAGGTTGGAGCTCGTAGCAGGAGCTGAAGGTCACCCGGGGTCTGATCAGGGCCGTTGTAGCTCCGAGTTGACAGACCAGTCCAGCTCTATTTTGATTGGGCCTGTAGGATAGAAATTGAATGTCAAGGATGCTGTGGACTCCTCGGAGCTCTGAAGGAGGGGGGACTGGTGCCGAGTTGTCTGGACACGACGTAGGAGTTCGCTGTAGAAGCCGCTGATCGTCCAGAGTTCGAGCAAGGTCGCTACAGGTCGAGCTTCGAGGGCTGCCCAAGTTTTGCCCAATTTGTTCAGTAGGACAACATTGAGGGGCCAGGATCACAACGAGCTCCACTGAGCGTTTCTGGAGGCGGGGCTGGCGTCGACATGACCATGGACAAGTCTACTTCGCGATGTCGAAGACAGGGACCCCAGACGAGGTTGGTGGTGGTTGCAATGAACAAAATGGTGGGGAGGGGTCCAACCTGAACCTGGTGAGGACACTCTGTGCGCGCTTGGGACGATGGCCGGACCGGGGTGCTTCGGTGGTCAAATGACCTCATCCTTCTTGGATATGAAAGAGGACTCATGGAGGATCACCTTGTTTGAAGGGTGCACTAGGAAGCTTGAAGGACAAGACGTGGGAGCTTCTGCAACTCACCTCAGGTCATCTGCTGGAGACAGATTACGCAGCTTGAAGAGAATTGCTCCTCTGGGCGGGTTCGACGTCGGTTGAAGGTGATCAAACTCCCGTTGCGAAACTAGCTCGGAGTAAATTCCAGTGGTGCTGGTATGGCCACTAGGAGCTACTTGGATAAGGCGGGGGCGACACTGCGATAGGGCTTCCATTCTGCTATTGCTACTGGATTGGGTAGTAGTGGGAGATAGGGACGGATAAGGGGGAGGTGAGAGGGAGGATGGGGTGGGGTGTAACAGTCTTAACCCCGAGTCTCGTGACTCAAAGGCTGTTGGGTTTGTAGGTCTAGTGGGTTGTCCAGAGTCTAGTGGCCTCGGGTCACCTGTTACTCCGCGTTACTCACGATGGGTGCGTGCGTGATTTTCAGTGTTCACGTTTAGTGAGCCCCCACTAGTCGTTCCTTTCCTGCGAACGCAGGCGCGGACCCACTTGGGAGTGGTGGAGAGCGTGACTCGAGTGAGACTATTTTTATGCTGGTTACCGTAGGGCCTCTTGCCTTTGCAGCCTGAGTCTGATTTGGGGGAAAACCAACTAGAGGACCCGACCTAGAGCAAATGGTCTGTGTGTGTACGCATAGCTGGGGCCGAGGACACATGCTGACGAGTGCGACTCCAGCTAGTCCTTGTTCTATGTTACTAGTACGGTGTCTTAGCCTCTGCCTACGGCGTCGTAGGCAGGCACCTGACGTGTGGACTAAGTAGTCAGTGGACGTATCCGGTCTTACTTCTGGTGGGCGATACTCCCGTCATGTGACGTAAGTTGTAGTGTCACGGGTTTTCGTTACCCGTCTGTGAGACAAGGTTTCGTGTGCGGATTTGGGTGTTTTTCCCAAAGTTGAGATCTAGGGTTTTTGGTGAGCGTCACCGAGGGTTTCCATAGAAGGCTCAGAGTTCACGATGGCGAGGTCGTGACTGTGTTTTCAAACCGCGTGATTTCGGTGGGCCTTTGTCTGTGAGGACAGGCCTCCATGATAGTGGCGTCGTGTCGTTTTCCTGGTAGCGTGACTAGGGCGGTCGCAGTCTGGTGGTTCATGTCTAGTTGTTCCCCGACCGTGGGATCGGGGTGCTGGGTTCCATTCTGGTACAGTAGGAGTAGTTGTAGAGTCGAGGTTTTACCGGCCACCATGTTTATTGTTCCTGTTGTTACTATTGTTCTTGTTGTAGTTACTGCTTTCCATACCGCTGTTATTTTTGGTTGGGGTTCCGCGAGACCCCTACTGAGCCAGTCATAGGAGGCTCACCCCTGGTTTTCAGGTGTGGTGGTTCTTCCTTGAGGTTCCCCTGAAATAAAGGAGGAAACTCGCATCAAAAAGTATCTTATCAACATTATCATAAGTGACGACACCGAGTAATCGGGAATTTTCCCTGAAACAAAGGGCATGCCTCGCGTCAAAAGGTTAGTCATCTTGTTATTTAAAAAATTAAAAATAATTTTGGGATTGTGCGAAGCTACCAAAAGTAGAGCACGGAGTATGGACATGTAGGGAGGAAAAGTTTCTACTTGTGTTCTTCAGAATATTTGAACATCCATATTACTTAGATTTCATTGCTGATCCTTCACCTAGACATCTAGGGAGTGATTATTAGAATGTAAATTTTGAATCAGTCATATTTCATGAGTAATATAGTACCACTTCTTGTAAGCACTACCCTTTTACTATTACTCATGAAAATCATGTTCTCGGTCTCTTGCATACTAACTATCCCGTTCATAGAACATGCTTGCTTTTATATACCATAATGAGTTCATATGTGCTTGACTGCTCATTCCATGCCTTCCATATACATCTCATTAAGTTAATTGTGCATATTGAGGCTTTACTTTCATAAATTTAATAATCCTATTTTTGACTCTGACAAAAAGGGGGAGTAATAATCTTTTGCATGTGGTTTTGAGTGCTTTTGAGTTTTGATTTTGCTTCTTTTCACAAACCTCTGCCATATTGAATGAAAATCATTGAGTCGAAACTAAAAGTGCTGAATTGTCCATGCAAATCTTTATTTTACCAATGGGTTTTATCTTCGTCAAAAAGGGAGAGATTGTTGTGCCCCGTCTTGTTTTGACAAAGATCTTGATAGAAAATGTCTTCAATTTGGCTTATATGACTTGAATTGATTGAGACCTGATGAATGATGGAGTTGCATGATTTGCATTGATATATGCTTGATAAATGTAGGCTTTGCAAAAAGGTTTGATTGTTTAATCAATTGAGCTGTGTTCAAGAGTAAGTGTGATTGTTGAATGAACTTCAAATTCTAAATCTTGAGTTGTGTTAAAAAGGAAGCTTGAATGTTGAATGAGTTTTGAACACTAAATCTTGGATGGCCGTGTCCGTGTCATCGTCCCGCATCACCTATCCAATGATTAACCGTATGCCCCTAGATCATCATTATTTTTGTTAAATGGGAACATCAGATCTCAGAACACATGGAGAACCAGCCGGTTCTTGAGAGGCTATAATAACGTAGATACCATATAGTAATGCAACAATAAGGAGGGATAGAGAGCCATACCTGACTTACCTGCCAAGCAAAATGACATTTTTTTTAGATTTTAGATTTTTGATTTTTATGAATTTTCATATAGGACGACAAACAACATAAATAAACAATTATGAATATAATGAAAACGTAACGACCAACTGGATAACAGATAACACAACATAGCATAATGATCAAATAAATGAAAAATAATATCACACAACATAATAGAGACAAACAAGCACATGTGCAATGGCATGAACAAACAATATGTATACACGACGAACATGGTGGGACAAGACAACAACGCGGTGGGACAACACACGGTTGGGACAAGAACATGAGGGATGACCACATGGTTGGGACAACACGGGACATAGAGGGATGACTAACAATCATATGCAAAACAACTAACAGCACACGATGAGGGGCAAAACAACATGTGTGGGACAAAGATACACATAAGAAAACCACAGGTGGGACAAGGATACGAGACAAAGACATAACAAACACATTCTTCAATCAAAGTCCAAGATCAGATGTAGCTGAATCATCGGGTTCATAATCGTAAGGCAAAGAGCCCTCTCATGAAAATATGAAGCGAAAGCTGAGCAAAGGCTGAGCAAAGCATGAGAAGGACATGAGCTTCGAAACAGATCGAGAGACAAGACCGAAGAAGAGAGAACATATCAAAAGCTCGTGAATAGTAGACACAGCAAAAGATAGAGCCAAGAAGCTTAAACACCTGCGACCTGCACACTTAGCAAACAAATCATACCTATCCTCAAAATAAAATAGATAAAAAGGAACAAAAGATATTTTTTTACATTTTTGATAATTTTCTAATTTTTTTTCAGATTTTGAATAATATTTGATTTTTTTAGAATTTTGGGAAACCCCCCGTCTCTATCTCTTTCCCCTCCTTTCTCTCCTACGTCTAGCGACCTCTCAGGGAACGTATCTCCTTATTAGGACGTCCGATGGCAGCAGGACTAGAGGCGTTGGACATCTGGACACCTTGGCTTGCTCCAAGAGGAAGGGCCATCATGTTCTAAGCTCAGATGCGCTGCGAATGCTACATTCCATGAGATTGCACCGGAAGTCACTCCTATAGACCAGAGGGCTGTGGATCGAGGTCGTACTCCCAACTGGAGCAACGGATTGAGGCGGGACTAACTCTGGTTGAAGGAGGGCCCACTCTAGTGTGTCACGGTCAAAGATCTCCACCCAATTCGCCCAGATAGCTTGATGGCAGCCTCTGGACTCTGGTAGGGTTATGCTGGTCACTGGGATACAATTCTGGGCTCAACTCAACGGAGGTGTAGGCGTCTGATCCGAGGTCGGAACAAGGCGGGGTTAGAGTCTCCATGATGAGGGACGCCTCAGGGATCATCCAAAGCTAGAGTGACCCCGATCCGAGGTGGGAGGCACTAGTGCTGATTGTTCTTGTGATGTCGTGCCGTCAAAGATGCCGATCAGATAGGGAGACCGTTCAGGTGGCATAACTCCTGGCTGGGATATCAGAATGGGGTGAGATCAGGCCTGTTTGAAAGAGGACTGACCTGTGCTAAACCACACAAAAGGGCTGAAGCGGAAGGTCAACGCAGTAGACGTGGCACTCCATGTGGTGGATAGTGAGATCTGGCAATGGTGGTTCGAACTGTAGGATAGGCTCTGCTTGCTGTGGGTGGTACCCATGAACGGGGGCTCCAAACAAGGTGGGACCAGTTTTGACTAAAATTTGGGTGAGCCTAAGGGATCTCCTCCAAAGGGCTGGTTCAGCAACTGCAGGAGATGGCCAGGGGCACTTCTAGAAGCTGAACTGGTCACTGGTCATACCTAGGTTGCGTGATCATGGAAGAACGACTTTCCCAGGTAGCTCGAAGGTCGGATGAAGGCGGGACTACCTCGTCTGTGAAACTAGTTCGACAGGATTTCAGAACTCCACGAAGCGACAATGGATGTCGTCTCCCTTAGAACCTAGCAGCAACCTCTCCAGCAGGAAGAGGAGGAATCTCCTCAAGTCCATATTTGACTTCTCCTAGTTGCTGGCATCCACGCAGTACACAGCACGGGACCCTCTTTTAGCTCTCTCCATGAATTTCTCTAAGGACTCGTTATCATATGGACGAATTTCAGTAAGCCCCAATACCTCCATGATAGAAGTCCTGGCTACTGACCTGTTCTTTCGATCCTTTAGTGCCAACCCCAGCAGCTTTTGAGCGCTCTCTCAAAAATTAGGGTAGGTGACCCCAATCACTGCCTCATCATCCACTCTGAGGCCAGTGATGCGAGCGATATCCTCCAAACTAGGCACCATATGTCCCCAGGGCATTAGAAAGGCCCGACTCTCTGGGTCTCACCTCTCACGCAACACGTGGATGAGGGCGAAGTCGAGCTTAATTGGTTCGACCTGTAGGAAGGCGCCGAATCCCATCGCGTCCAACCGAACCTTTTGAAAGTCTGGGAGGCCTCGATATGTAGATACCACTAGTTCCCATGAGATGAGTGACATCATCATACTCTGTATACATAAGAAGTGAGAAAGGGGTGCCTAAAAGAAAAGAGAAAGAAAGGAGAAGAAAAGATGACGAAAGAAGTGAAATGGGTCGAGAAGAAAAGGATGGAGGGAGAAATGAGCACACTTGTTTACAAGTTGTGATTGGGTCCTCTCACTAAGGTGCCCTTCGATGTCAAAGAGTCTCCTGGAACTACCACTGGATCTACTCCTCTTCGAAGAGCGGGAAGACTCGCCTTCCATCCTAAAACTAGACTCGCCCTCCATCCTAAAATTTGAGAATCCTTCCCTTTCTTAAACAAAATTTCACTCTTCTAATCAGCCTTCGCTGCTTCGAGTCTTCCAGAAGGACCACAAGAGGCTATTTATAGGATTGGAAGAGGTCTGATCCCAAACCATCGCCATTACCTCAAGCAGTGGCACTTGTAACGAGGCAACCATTTTTAACTTTCATATGTTACTTTGCCAAAAGAAAGAGTACATGAAATACAAAATAAACTTGCACTAACGATGCAACAAGATTGCAATGAAGTGAAATAACACAAAAGTAATAAAAATAATAAGAGCCTATACTTTGGAGTTTGGAGATGGTAGCAGCAATGGTGATGAAGGTGCCGTCTTATGTTGGCCTTCGACCACAAACCACCTCGCGGAAGATGTCGTCTACGTCGAGAGGAAGTCACCTTCGTCGTTGAAGCCACTCTTGGAGGTGAATGTACAGGGTGAGGAGAGAGATATAAGGAGAGGAAGGGAGAGGTCAAGGTGAAGCTAAAGGAGGTGGCAATGGTTTAGAAGAGAAGGGGATGGTGATGAAGGAGAGATTAACTAAGTCTACCTAGGTGAGATGGAAGAAGAAGAAGAAGAAGGCTTTAAAATGTGAACAGTGAAAATCAGAGATAGAGCATTGAAAAGTCAAACATAACTTGAAAATCAGAAGAAATTAGAAGATGATGTAGAAGAAGTTGTAGAGCATTAATAAAAAAAAACTTTTGTGAATAAAGCAAGAGGATAAGAGGGACGGAGGAGGAAGCAAAATAGGGAAGAATGGAGAAGAATGTTGTCTACGATTATGCAGGATAGAATAGTGAAAAGCACAAAATAACCTGAATACCAGAAGGAATTCGAAGATGATGTAGAAGAAGAAGTTGTAGAGCATTTAAAAATAAAAAACTTTCGTGAAGAAAGCAAGAGGAGAAGAGGAGTATAAGGGGAATAAAATCGGTGGCCTAAGGTTAGGAGAGAAAGGGTGAAAATTTGCCAAAAGAAGAACTCCCATTATCCTCCTTGACATGAGCTATTTACAGGGAGAATATGTCAAATGGATGGTGAAGATCAAGTTTGATAGAGATGGAGGGCTAGGATAGATGGAGAATGAGATGAATAAGAGAGGGAGACAAGGTGGGCACCCCCCTTCCTTTTTGGTCAAGATCCTCCTCCTTTTCCTCCTTGATTTCCTCATTTTCAAAGGTTGAATCTCCTTTTTCTCCTTTTTCAAACTTTGAATTTTCTTTTCCACAAACACTGAGAAACGAATCGACAGAAGCGACAGGCACAACCAACATCAGCTTACACAAGGAAACATAGTCCTCTCGGCTGATCGCCTGATGACATCATCTGCTCCAGTGCCAAAGGGGACATGGAACACTAGGCACACAGGACGCCAATGACGATTACACGGGGGAATGACAGCAAAATAAACAACATTAGACCACACACAACATTAAGTCAATCCTCACTCAGATATCGCATCTGATCGAGTTGCGAGCTACTCCACCGGGAAATGGAGCACAGCAAGCTACTGACAAGACAATGGTCCAGTACATAAACGCAGAATCATACAAAAATGGCACTTACAAAAACAACAGCCAAAGACAGCGGCACTTGCGGGATTTTGGCTCCGTATAGCACACAGAATCACGGGACACACTGCAAGCAGGGTCGTATCAAGGCGTGTGGCAGCTGAGCACACGACTACAGGGAACGAGTCATGCATCAGGTCGTTCACCAAGGAAAGACCCACAACAATTGAAATCGATAGCAAAATGACAAGAGACACCACAATCTTGAGGAACACATCTCAAGGACTACGAACACGCCTCGAGAGCACAACACCCATGAGAAGGAATGCAAAGTAGAGGGTACTTTATCAGTAGGGAAGCCGATGATTTCCCCAACACTCGCAATTGCCACACTAAAACCAGAGAAATGACCTACAATCAGCACGATCACGACAACGTCTTGGCGCATGCAGCTAAGACGGAGTCACATCGAGAAGGAGCAATTCTCTCGACCAGGCAGAATTGTATGAAAAGAATCCTCAGCTCATGGGTCATTAGCCCACACGCTTCCACTGCGCACTCAACAACACACGAAGGCATCAGAAAGATCCTCGGCCTTCGCACCTCAGTACACACTAGGCGTCATCGCAATCTCAGAAAATCGTAATGTAACATGCCTCGAGCACTGATCCAGCGAGCAACCGAGTAGAAAAAGTCTAAGTGCAATAGAGAAGAGCACCAGCTTCAGCACAAAGCCCAAGGAAAAGCACTAATCTCGGCCTATAGATTTTGATAAATCTAACTTGTAGTTAAATAGATTTGAATTTCCTAGTTGATATTTTATCATCTTCATTTAAATCGGGTAAAAGTTTTCTAAAACTTGTAATCACCCAATTCACCTCCCTCTTCGGTGTCATTGATCGCGGGTCTTCACTACAAACGTTTGGCTGATTCGCATAGGCGTCACCACGAGTTTCAAAAAGGTGACTTGGTTATGGTACGGGTTCGACCCGAACGACTCCCCTTGGGAGCCGTTAAAGAGTTGCAAGCCCGTAGTGATGGTCCCTTCCAAATACTATGGAGGATTGGCTCCAATTGTTGTGGACTTACCTCCCAATATGGGATTAGCTCTATATTTAATGTGGCCGATCTAGTGGCCTACAAGGAACCCACAGCGATTTCTAGTGACCCTTTTGAGCCTTCTTCTCCCATTGAGAGTGAGCCCATCCCTGTGCGTCCACCAGCCTCGAGAGTACCGCGCGAACAAATTGAGAGGATACTGGATGAGCAGGTGACAGTTACACGGAGTTGGGTTTACCAGTGTGGTGGAACGATCTGATTTGGTTTTATTAAATTATTTATCTTTCTATATGGTTTATTCGTTTATTAATTAGGCGTGCCAGTCACTGCCGTGACAACTTATTATGCGCTCGATCTGACTTGGTCAGTCGATTTTAGGATTCGGGTCGGGACCAGAAGTCCGCCATACCATAAAGGCTATGATGCTAATTACGCCCTTCTTAAGAAGGACAACCCTTGATTAAATGCCAAATACAAGAGGCCTCAGGAGGCAATTGAAAGTACTAACGTGCATCTTTACTATTACAAAAGAATGAGCAAATGAGTGACGAGCTTGTTGAGTGTGTGAATTAAATTGGACGGCATGTCCCCTGACTTTTAAGTCATGCCAAGTAAGAATAGGAGACCATCCACGCAGTGGCGAGACGGAATCCCAACAATCATTAGGGTGTTGCCCCTCGATATCCATACTCGACTGAAGGTCCCAAAGCATTAGTTTTCCCCCGAGGGATAGAGCCGAAGGGGGTACGTGCATCGGCTATTCTAGAGCAGCATGACTGGAAGTGGTGGCCATTTCAGCAACTACAAACAAGAAAATCAAAGAGAATGAGACAAGACTGAAGTCACAATAAATGAAGAAATCTTGAAAAATTTCGACAGCATCTCCCCATGTCTGGGTATGCCCGAAAAGCAATAGGAAGGATATCCACCAAGAGGTGATGCCTCCTCAACAAAGGACATAGTCCCATTATGAAAAGAGCCAAAGATCACCAAGAGTAAGTAAAAATCTCGTCGAAGAAGGGAACTCTCTTCCCCAAAATCCCACACCGAGCGCCGCCACCAGAAGAAGGGCACGTCGAAGAGAGAGGATGTGCGAGAGAGAATGAGCCCCTCACTCACCCTCGGTGCCTTAAAAGGGTTAAAAAACCCTAAGGCGCGTCGAGAAGGCTATCGCGCCAAGAGGGTCACACGCCGAGCGAAGGGAAGGCACGCCGACACCTTAGTCGTTGCCATGCCGAGACCACACCACGTCGAGGCCCTGCAGCCCCGAGACTTCACCATGCCGACTTAGTCAGGCTATAACAAGGTTCACCGGCCAATCAATTTGATCCCCGTCCAAACCAAGGTCTAATAAGCTCATACCAGTCAAAATGATGACGTTCGCTTCAAAAAATAAACATGAGTACATGAAGACTAAAGCAGTAAAAGAATGAAGATATCAAGTTGCAAGGTAGCACGATGAGTGAATGAGCATGGAGCTACGCACAAATGTATTAAAAGGTACACCAGCAGGTCCCGTACTGCTCATCTTTCACTCGCGCCACCTGCTAGTGGGGGGCATTTGTTGACATCAAAAAAATTTACAGTCAAATGAAACTACAGAAAGATGAAGATAGATGGTTAGTCTCTTTGTAGCCGAATCAAAGATCATGCTACAATGATATTCCTCAAAGCTTCAGCCATAATGGAAGGAGGATACATCACAGTCTATACTTTACCCAGCTAAAGCCTTTAGCAAGAGCTGCTACTCGGTACGGTCATCATTTCAAACGATCCAGCCGATTAAACTGATTATCATGAATGCAGGATGCACGGGACCTAGTGGCGATGGATGCCCAGGTCCACCTATACAGCTTAGAGGCCCAGTTGGCGGCCGCGCGAGCTAATTTGGCGACCCTCGTGAGTGGTTAAGTTAAATGCATGTGAATTTCTTTTTTTATTGATGATTAGTCACTGACGATCTTTCTTTGGATGCAGCGTGCGCAGCAGGGAGTAGTAGCATGGGGAACCGGCGGTGCCTCGAGCTGGAGGGGACCGAGCACCGGGACCGGGGAGTTAGAGGAGCAGCTCGCAGGCGCAGTTGCTCGAGCGGAAGTGGCAGAGCGTGATCTTGCTGCCCAGGTAAGCCCTTAAACTTAAATTCAATTACGCCCTTATTTGTTCATGAAAGCTAATGATTTTCTTTTATACCCTTGCCCAGACTGAGGAGCTCCAGGATGCGCTTGCCTGTGTAGCGAGGCAGCACCGCGACCGTAGCGCGCTGGTGAGTTTTATCTTGCTTTGGTGATCCATTCATTCTTCTTTTGAATTAATGATATTATGATATAATGCAGATGATAGAGCTGACTGAGGCCAGGAAGCAGTTAGCAGTGGCGCGCTCGGAGATCACTTCCCGCAATGAGTGGATTGCCGACCTGGAGGGGATGCTGAGTCAGCGGGGGACAGAGCGTGACCTCGCGGCACGGGTAAGTCAACAACATTAATTTCAATTAAGATTGCTGAAATGAAATTCGAAACTAATAGTTGACTTGATTGAATGCAGGAGGCCGAGCTACAGGACGCGAGCACCCGGGCCGCCTTGGCTGGGGCCGAGCTCGCCATTCGTGACCAGCGGGTCGTGGAACTGGAGGAGGAAGTGGCCCGTCTCACCGCTGCAGCAGGCCAGCGCGAGGAGCTGCCTCGGGACGCCCAGGACCTCCACATGCACCTCGAGATCGAGCGGAGGGAGCATGCCCGTGAGCGTGAGGAGTGTGATCGGGAGAGGACGGAGTGGGACCGGGAGAGAGCTGAGCTCGTCCCCATCCGGATGGAGCTCGCCGTAGTCTAGGAGCGGCTACGGGTGACGAATAACAACAAAATCAACAACACTGGACCACACAGTATTAAGTCAGTCCTCACTCAGATATCACATCTGATCGAGTCGCGAGCTACGGTAGTGGGAAAAAGGAGCACAGCAAGCTACTGACGTGATAATGGTCCAGCACATAAACGCAGAATTATACGAAAGCAGCACTTATAAAAATAACAGCCAATGACAACAGCACCTGCAGGATTCTAGCTCCGTACAGCACACAGAACCACGGAACGCACTGCAAGCAGGGTCGTATCAAGGCACGTGACAGTTGAACACACGACTACAGGGAGCGAGTCATGCATTAGGTCGTTTACCAAGGAAAGACCCACACCAATTAAAACTGATCGTAAAAAGACAAGAGACTCCACAATCTCAGGGAACGCATCTCAAGGACTATGAACACGCCTCGAGAGCATAACATCGACGAGAAGGAATGCAGAGTAGAGGGTACTTTATCAGCAGGGAAGTCGACGATTTTCCCAACACTCGTAAATGCCAACACTAAAACCAGAAAGATGACCGATAACGGTACGGTCACAACAACGTCTAGGCACATGCAGCTAAGATGGAGTCACATCAAGAGGAAGCAATTCTCTCGACCAGTGAAAATTACGCGAAAAGATCCTCGACTTGTGGGTCATCAGCCCACACACTTCCACTGCACACTCAACAACGTACGAGGCATTAGAAAGAACCTTGGCCTTCGCATCTCAGTATACACTAGGCGTCACCGCAATCCCAGAAAATCGTAATGTAACAGGCTTCTAGCACTGATCTAGCGAGCAACTGAGCAGAAACAGCCTAGGTGCAACAGAGAAGAGCACCAACTTCAGCACGAAGCCCAATGAAAAGGCACTAATCTCAGCCTACCTTTGTGTCCTACAAATGACAAATGAGCCTGACATCACATCGATCGTTGGACATGGCACGACAAAAATACGGTACGCAACAGCTCTCGATACAGAGATTAGGTCCAAAGCCACGCAACCGTAAAATAAGGAGATGATCAGGCTCAAATTAAATTGTCCACACTTGAGATCCGAAGATATGATAGGGTGGAGAAAAATCTCAGGGTCACAGAACTCTATTCATGTAAAGTTTTCAGGGTTTAATTCAATAGTTATGGATGTAAATGTGTTGATCTAATAATTACTAGAAATTCCAGAAAATGAAATTGACGTCATAGCTCATGTCTTCAATTAATTGACGACCCTCAGGGTAGTCTTCAATTCTGAAATTGGCGCCCTGGTCAGGGGCGCCATTTACAAGTGAGTGTCCACTATTCATCAGTACGAAAGTGCTTCGAATCAGGAAATAATGGTACAAGCATGTGGAGATAAATGTCAGGATTCCAGAACTATATCCATGTAAAATTTTCTTGATTTAGTTCAATAGTTATGGATTTTTGAATGTGTTGAATTATCCATCACTGGAAAATGCAGGAATAGAAATGACGACGCTGCAAAGCGTCTTCATTTAATTGGCGCCCCCTCTGGGGTCTTCAATTCCGTAATTGGCGCCCCCTTAGGGGTCTTCAATTTGGGAAATGGCACCCTGGTCTGGGGCGCCATTTACCTGAGAGCTGGGACTCTCGGGTGTTTCTAAAACATGGTAGTATTTACTGTACGGAGGTTATATACTAAGGTTTAAAATATGGTTATTAAGACTGTAACATTAGTGTAATATAATAAGTTCAAAAACTCATGAAATCATGCTAACAGATTATGTTTAACTCATAAAGATCATAGTAAGAGTATGTATAAAATCATATGCGACAGGTGTAGCAAGGTGTAACAAGTGATTATAATATGGTATATATATGGTTTTTACTTGATCACAATAAAGTCAGGAGATAGACGGGTTAATCGAACTCTAAGCATGTATCAGTTAACCTATTTAGCTACTAGTTAGGTAAGGATCTGAGAACACCTACCTCTTTAGGAGAGAAACTAGGTACAAGCTCTCTGCAACACCTCTGTAACTCTCAGAGCGTGTCCCTTTGCAGCATGCCTTGGAATCGAGGTTCCATTCATTAGGAATGTATAATATAAGGGTTTAGTCGACAAGAGGAGGAAACAAGATCCGAGTTCCAGCTTGTTCACACACATGTAGGAGAGAGTCTAAACATCTATGTAGCCTCTCATCTGATCTGAATTTTTCTTTGACAAACTTCTCCCACTGACTATTGACAGTTTGTTCTACATGAAGCATTCTGGCATCTAGTCTTTCTACAGCATTGTATAAGTGCATCAACTGTGCTTTTATTATCCAAAATTGGTCCAACGATAAGTGCACTAGTAATGGATGTACCTCTACAGCATATTGCCATGAACTAGGTCCAGCTGAAGTGGAAGCCTAAAACTGTGGTGGGATGAAGGGTGCTTCAGGTGACATAGGTGGCTGAATGTCAAATCCCATCATTCGCCCTTGATAGGGTCCATGGTAATCTGCAGGACCAAGGTACTCTTGCTGTGAAACTTCAGCTTCTTGTGGCTATGCCACCCTTGGCTGCTCAAGCTATTCAACACATGGCCGCTCTTGATGTGGAACATCAGCTTCTTGTGGCTCTTTAGCTTCCTGTGACTGTTCCACCATTTGCTCCTCTCTTTGTTTAGGATGATCAACTGATGCTTGCTACCATGGCTGCTGTCCAAGTTGCTCAGTGAGTTTATCAATTTGTTAGTCCAATTGTTGTAAGAATTGATCATCAGCCAAGTGTTCTTCTTCCACTTCATGAAGCTACTATTCTAGATTTACTTCTCTCGGTAGATATACTTCATGAACTTGTTCTTCATTAACATTTACTGCTTGCACTTCTTCCCTTTCAATGTCATGTTCAGCCGTTTGTATTGGCAGGTTTACATCATGAGGTTGTTCAACAATTTCCTGCTCTGCACTAACTTCTAGTTGTTATGTAATTTCTTGAGACAGATGTTTCCCCTGAGCTAGTGCAACTTCAATCTCTGGCTGTTTTGGCTGACATTCAACTTGCTGTTGTTCTTTAACTTGCTTCTCTTCTTCAACTGTAGGTTATTCTGCCCCTTGCAAATGAGACTCACTCCCTTCCAGTTGTACTTTGATAGGCTTAACTGGTTTTAACTTCATAAAGGTAGTGATAAACTCCATGTTATAATCAATTCACCCCTCCCCTCTTGATTGCCATCTACCGGGGGACAACAATGGGATTAAGTCCGTACAGGGGGGTGAAGTCCGTGCAGGTTGTTCGTGCAAAGTCTATGCGTGTGGGGCAAAGTCCGTGCAGGTTGTTCATGCAAAGTCTGTGTGTGTGGGGCAAAGTCCGTGCAGGTTGTTCATGCGAAGTCCATGCAGCATGTATGGGATTAAGTCCGTGCAGGGGGGTGAAGTCCATGTAGGTTGTTCACGCAAAGATCGTGCAGCATGTATGGTATTAAGTCCGTGCAGGGGGGTGAAGTCCATGCAGGCTGTTTACGCAAAGTCTGTGCGTGTGGGGCAAAGTCCGTGCAGGTTGTTCATGCAAAGTCCATGCAGCATGTATAGGGTTAAGTCCATGCAGGGGGGGTGAAGTCCGTACAGCATGTATAGGGTTAAGTCCATGCATTTTTGGCAAAGTCTGTGCAGCTTGTATAGGGTTAAGTCCGTGCAGGTTGTTCACGCAAAGTCTGTGCGTGTGGGGCAAAGTCTGTGCAGGTTGCTCATGCAAAGTCCATGCAGCCTGTATAGGGTTAAGTCCATGCAGGGGGGCGAAGTTCGTGCAACATGTATAGGGTTAAGTCCATGCGTTTTTGGCGAAGTCCGTGCAGCATGTATGGGGTTAAGTCCATGAAGGGGGGTTAAGTCCATGCAGCATGTATAGGGTTAAGTCCATGCGTCTTTGGCGATGTCCATGCAATTTGGAGTAAAATCCATGCAGGGTTTGAACAAAAGTCTGCCCAGGTCTGTGCATATGGGAGTAAGGTCTGAGCACATGCTGGACAAGGATAGCTGGATTGGGGCATGCCAGCCAAGGACGACTGAAGTGTGTCGGTGGAGGTTGGGATGGGGAGCGTACCGGCGAAGGAAGTGGCAGGCATGCTGAAGAGTGTACCGGCAAAGGGTAAAGGGGAGAAGAAGGGCATGCCAGCCAAGGGGCTCAGCTAGGGGTGTGCCGGGGAAGACCTTGTTGACAGGTGTACCAGCGAAGGGCAAGTTTGGGGGATGGCCGGCTCCCCTTGATCTGTGAATGCCGGTGACTTCACCGGAATCGCAATCTTCGGCCGACGCCTCATCGATTCCACCAATGCTTGGGCAAAGGACCTTCGCTTAGCTTCACCGGCGGGAGCCTCCGACAACCCCCGGGTGGAAGAGGGAGCCCCCTCCTCCCCGGCCATCTCCGACGGAGGGGGGCTCAGGCACGAACAAAAGAGGAGGGAGCCATATCCAGAGCTTCTCTCACTAGACTTTGTAGAGAGAGAATGGTAAGGGGCCAATGCTCAACACTACTTCATTCTGTCCCACCGACGCATAAAACTTCTGACTTGGATCTCCCGTCCGAGCCAGCAAAACAAAGATCCCCTTCGCTTTAACTCGGACCCTCTTTCCTAGTCAATGAATGGAAAGACCTCTACCTTTCAACCCAAATCCTCCATTTGGATTCGATGAACAAAAAGACCCATGCTTCGGCACTAACTCCGTGTCAATGAACAAATCACGTCAGTCTTCGACTCCTTGTTGGCATCGACGAATAAACCCAGTGGCCCAGACCTTCCGTCTAAAGCCATGAACAAGAAGACCCTTTCTTTGGCGTTAACTCCATGTCAATGAATAAACCACCTCAGTATTACAATCTCCAATCCCACCGACGAATATACCCGCGGCTCGGACCTTTCGTCTGAAGCCATGAACAAAAAGACCCTTCCACTCTGGATCGGACCTTTCATCCGGCTAGGGAACAAAAAGACCCTCCATATAGTCAGCAACCCCAGTGTAGTAAAGAACAAAAAGAACCTCTTTGCTTCGGCTCGGACCTTCCGTCCAAGTCGATGAACAAAAAGAATCTCTTTACTTCGGCTTGGACTTTCCGTCCAAGTCGATGAACAAAAAGAACTGCTTTGCTTCAGCTCGGACCTTCCGTCCAAGTCGATGAACAAAAAGAATCTCTTTACTTCGGCTCAGACCTTTCGTCCAAGTCCATGAACAAAAAGAATCTCTTTGCTTTAGCTCGGACTTTCCGTCCAAGCCGATGAACAAAAAGAATCTCTTGGCTTCGGCTCGGACCCTCAGTCCAAGTCAATGACCAACAAGAACCCCTTTGCTTTGGCTCGGACCTCCTATCGGAGTCAATGAATAGAAAGAACCTCTTTGGTATTAACCTCATACCGATGACTAAATCCCACTGCATTTAGACTAAAACATCTACTTCCTACACGGTGAAGCGGCCCCCACTCATCCCTTCACTGAAGGAGTGAGTGCTTTCCCACGAATTCATGCCAGACCAATAGTCCACTGGCTCGAAGGAGAAGACACCATGCTATGGAACTCCACACCCATGGGCCCCATGCACTCATTCCTCCCTTGCGCCACCCGCAGCTGGGGGACATTTGTGGACGTCGAAAAAGGAAGAAGAAGAAAAAGAACAATCATGCAGCATGCGTGTCCCGACACTCGAGAACAAGCCGAAGATGGAAAGACTGAATAAACCGTGTACTTCCACCAGGAAGAATGGGCATGTACCTGGTGCTTCGCCATCCAACGCGGAAGCCCCTCAAGCAGAAGGTACGGCCACAGCTTCCCTACTAGCTATGCCGAAAGCCGAATCAGAAAGAAACCTAGCAGCTTGGGCACAAGGTCGACCCGCGCTGAAAACTATTCAAAGTCCTAGATCGGAACTTAGAAGCTTTGAAATGAGAACCCCGGAGGTGGTGCATTAAAGTTAAGGCAACACGGGAGGGCAAGTGTTCATCTTAAACATCGCGAAGCTGAGATGAAATCTCGTGATACTTAAACCGACGCGGCCTTTCCCATTTTATACTTAAATCGACGTGCCCCTTTACAGTAAGCCTAAACCGACGTGCCCCTTTACAGTAAGCCTAAACCGACGTGCCCCTTTATAGTAAGCCTAAACCGACGTGCCCCCTTTGAGGGTCTAAACCGGCACGCCCCTCTTATGGGTCTAAACTGGCGCGCCCCCCTTTTGTGCCGCTAATCTGGCGTGCGCAACCCCCGCGCCAGTTTAACCCAAGTCCATCCCGTGTCTGACCCAATACCCTATTTTCCTCTGCGAACAAAGACAGTCTTCACCTGAAATGGAATAAGTGCCTGCATAGACCGATGGGCGATCGCCTGCGCACCTCAAGCCCCCCAAGAATAGGAGTCTTCGAGCACCGCACTGAGCATCGCGTCGCCACCAGTCACCGTCGGCCAATCCTGGGCAAGCAACGCCCCTACTCTACCTCATCCCTATCCACAAGCAACTCGACGCCTTCAAGCAGGAAGGGATGAAAAGGGAAGAGGAAGGGTTGGCTCCAGCGGTCTCTCCCGGTCTCCACTCATATAAAAGGGAGGTGGACTCCACAGAAGCGAGGGCTCTTTGGCTCGGAGTTTTCTGGTTCTCTCCAGCAGCAGAAGAAGAAAGAAGCCCCATCCCTTGTGCCAGAGAGGTGAAGAAAAAGGAGAATCCGTGAGAGAATAGAGGTGAGTCTGGGGGGGAAGAGCTTGTGCTCTGTTCCCCCTCCTCCACTGCGGTGTATGCCTCCTCTCCTCTGTAGTATTTTCCCCTTCCTTATGGGGTAGATCCCCTCCATGTATCTCGTTTTCCTTTTCCTTGCGAATGAATAAAAATGAAGGCTTTTGCAAATGTATAAGTGGCATTTTACTACTTTGGTCTCCTCCCCTTTCTCCATATCTTCTAGTCACCTGGGGGGCCTTGGAAGCTTGCCTCTCCCTCGCATGACTTTGGAGTGGACTCGCTTGAAGGGTGAAGATCTATAGCTATCCATGGTGAACATTCGTCCCCATGGAACCGTTGCGAAGCTATTGTCCGTGAGTTTGCTAGAACCCTCGAAGGCTAGTCCTCGGGTCCCTGCACTCACCTGTGGGTTATCGGATCACCGTATGGCTACTCTGAACTTTGGAGATCATCTTGGAGTACTCCGTTTGACGATCCCCCATTTTCTCTGGTTCAGGGGAGGTGCTGCCCAATTCTTGCCAGGAACACAATCAACAAGAGCAAGGAAGAGATGTGTACAAGGGTGAACGAACAAACTAAACTCTCTCAGAGCAAGAACCACTTGCTTAAACCCCTCTGAACTATATATGAACTGGACCTCTGAGCTCCCACATAATGAACCCTTGAATAAAACACTCAGACCTCAAATCTCCATGACAATCCATCTTAGCAATGTTTAAAATGTTTAAAACCCCCCTGGTTTTGAGTTTTTACAGGTTTTTGTAATCGAACCCGTCAATTTCTACCGACTGGGGCGTGGTTCAGTTTCAACTCGTACCCGCTCGTCGCCCAGATCTCATGGCGGTCACCCATGTGACCGTTATGTGTGTAACGCAGCTTTCCTGGCATGTTATGCCCACATAGCGGACCACTCCAGGTCCGTTATGCTCCTGAACAGGTTAGATAGGTGGTTAGTATAGCGCACCCGTCCATGACCGTTATGGTCATGGGTTTTCTGTAGATTTTCCATGTTCAGGTGGCTTTAACGCACCTCTAGTGGACCGCCATTTTACGTTTGACTGATGGTTTGACCATTGACTGTTGACTACTAAGGCGGTTAGCATGGCAGTGTAGGGTAGACTCGTTATGGTGATATAACGCCCCTCAGCTGGTGCGTTATCTCATGCATTAAATCGTGATTTTCTGTGGATTCTTGGCGTTCGGGTGACTTTAACGGACTCAGACCCATGCGTTATAATCTCATAACGCACCATCCCTGGTGCGTTATGTTCTGTGACGACTGGTTTCAGCTCCTGCGAGCATAACGGCCATGCGAGGCGCGTCATACTCAGCATAACGCCCCATGCCTGGTGTGTTATGCTCTGCATTTCTGATTACACGACATTGTTCATTTGAGTATAACGCACTGGAGTAGATGCGTTATACTGTACATAACGCCCCATTAGTGGTGCGTTATGGTCTCCATGTTCATGCGTCTGTGTTCACCTGAGTGTTCGGGTGAGTTTAACAGTTGGAGGGAGGCGCGTCATGTGCCATATAACGCCCCTGCCCTGATCCGTTATGTGAGGTAACGGCCCTATTCTGGTCCGTTATGCTTTCTGACATTCTAAAAGAACATGTTCAGTTCCTAATGCATTCAATGGTGCATATCCGCCATGTTTAAATTATTTTATAAAAATTATGGTATTATTTTAGACCCTGATAGAGTAGCTTTCTCTTTCCTTGTGATGGAGCCACTAGTCGTAGCCCAGCGACCTGAAGTGTCGGCCCACCTGGGAAAGGTGCTTCCCTCTCCACCCTCCACAACCAGCGCGCCCCATCAACCCTAACCCTAGCCCCCCTGCATCCCACGTCCCAGGCCCCTCTCCCTCTGCAACTCGAGTCCGCCCTCCCCTGCTCCAAGCGTCCACGACATCCCGAAGTCTCCCCGTCATCGCTACGCCCTCCCGTGGATCGAGAAGACCACGCTGCTGCCCTCTAAAACCAGCCTGCAGCAGAGGTTGAGTTTGCAGAGACTACGCCGACGTCCACGGTGCAATCCAGCCAAATCTTTCTTCTGTGGAGTCGTACGTTGTCGAGTTAGCTTCATTCCATAAGTGATCCCGCGATGATCTGACCTCAGCACCATTTGCGCCGCCCATTCTCGTGCAACTGCGCCAAACTCGGGTCCAAACCTGAGCATCATCTGGTAGCAGATCCACCGCCTGCCCCTGTGCGATTCAGCAAGAGCTCTCTTCACAAGAGTTCTGCTCCTCTGAAGCGCCGACGCACCAGAGGTGGTCCCGCCTGGTTTTGACATCTTCTCCATCCAGAGTGGCCATTCTCCCTCAGTCGCGCCAGACCCAGAGTATCCTATTCGCCTAGGACAGGCTGCTGTCAAGTCAGCCCCGACACCCCCTCTTCCTCTCCGTTTCAGGTCAGACAGTCTTCAGCAAAGTTTCAGCTTTCGACGATACGGAACTAACGCAAGTAGTCTTGTCCCGATCTGATGTCAGCACTGGGAGTTCCCTGACAGCTACCTGCAACTGGTCCAACTATTCACCCAGATACCTGACGCTGGCCGTTCCCGCGACCACGTCCAGCGAGGTGATCAGACGGCCGCCATCTTCTGAGGGTTTGTAGACCTCCTTGTCAGCAACGTCTACGACTTGGTCCCATTGTTATTGGAGTTCCACAATGCCCGTACCGGCCCATGCACCACGACTGCGCCAATCTGTCCTGCATGGCAGAACTGCACAGGCCCACAGCCGCGACCGCCGTCTCCATCCAACGACAGCAGCTTGGCGCCAAACCTTCAGGCATCCTTCTGTGTCCCTCGAACATCGTCCAGGGTGCTATACCTAGGGACATGACTCAAATAATACATCAAAATGACTCAAATAAAATATAAAAGATACATGACATGATTCAAAGAAATGTAAGATCACGATGGTACATGATGACGATCCATCCGGGCTTCGAAAAATGTGGAGGGGGGAAATGATGTCCCCATCAACTCTCCCCTCTTACATTTCCCTTCCCCCCTTTCTCCCGTGTGAGAATCGAGAGTCACCCGGTGTGAGACCGTTCAGCGTGAGGCCGAGCTGCGCGAGGTAGCAACCTATCCAGTCCTGATCATGATACCGGAGTTGCCGTCGATCCTTCCACCGATGCCATCCGCGTCACTCTGGGTGTCAAAAGTAGCTTGGCGCCAGTCCCAAGCGAGAGTGGCAGAGGCCGAGGTGAAGGCGGTGGTAGTCCTTTGAGTCCACAGAGGAGCTTTACAACCAAGCGCTCTCCATCTTGCGACCAGCATGGGAGGTGGACTTCGAGGATGGCTGGGCAGCGGCAGGTCAGGGAGAGTGCTGACATGAGCGTAACCTAACTCAAGAACAACTCTGGGTGTCAGAAGCAGCTTGGCGCTGGTCCCAAGCGAGAGTGGCAGAGGCCGAGGTGAAGGTGGTAGTCCTCCGAGTCCACGGAGGAGCTGTACAACCAAGCCCTCTCCATCTTGTGACTAGCATGGGAGATGGACTTCAAGGATGGTTGGGCAGCGGCTCTGGAGGTAGTCTCCCAAGCCCTTGAAATCCCACTTCTCTCTACTCCATGTGAGGCGGAAGAGGGGGATTGGGAAGAAGAGCATGAGGCCCCCGAAGATGGCCCATTGGGGGTAGAATGGCCAGGCGAACCACAGGGAGTGGTCAGAGACCTGATCACTCCCCCACATAGCCCTTAGTTGTAGACTTCAAGGATGGTTGGGTAGTGGCTCTGGAGATAGTCTCCCAAGCCCCTGAAATCCCACTTCTCTCTACTCCATGTGAGGCGGAAGAGGGGGCCGCCTCACCGTCGCCGTCGTCGCCACGCCGTCGCCCCGCACCGTCTGCAGCCGGAGGGAGCTCATAAACTCAACAAATCTAATAGACCCAATAAAAAAAATAAATGAATAAACAAATAGCTCAACAAACTCAA
The DNA here is from genome assembly GCA_024336825.1 of Amorphophallus titanum. Taxonomy (NCBI): domain Eukaryota; kingdom Viridiplantae; phylum Streptophyta; class Magnoliopsida; order Alismatales; family Araceae; genus Amorphophallus; species Amorphophallus titanum. The sequence goes on along the minus strand of JANBPO010008365.1, from coordinate 170,376 downwards.
TAAACCTAATAAACTCAAACAAATAAACCAACAAAAGATTTCTTCACTTTACCTTAGACCTTCTGTCTGAGCAAGGTTTATTGATCCCGACATCTCCATGGGTTAAAGTCCATATTCTATCCCGACTTAGACCTCACGTCTTCGCTAGGTTGGTCAACTTTAACATGACGTCGAGCTGACATCCTCATCTGCACATTCTACCCTTGTTTCAGACCTTCTATTTGAGCAAGTTTCATTGACTTCGACATTTCGTTAGATTAACATCAATATTTACCCTGGGTCTGGGCCTCTCGTTCATCTATCATCTGGTCTACCCTCACCCCAAACCTTCTATCAGGGCAGGGCCCGTTGACTTTGACATGATGCCGGGTCAACATTGACACCGATTATATATTTTGCCCTTGGCTTAGGCCTCATGCCTCTTCCAAGTTCGTTAGTTTTGATAGGATGTCGAGTCAACACTTATCCTATATTCTGTCGTCGGCTCAGACCTCATGTCTCTGCCAAGTTCGTTGGTTTTGACAAGACGTTGAGTCAACATTTATCTTGTATTCTACCTTTGACTTAGGTCTCACGCCTCTACCAAGTTCGTTAGCTTTGACAAGATGTTGAGTCGACACCCATTATATATTTTACCCTTGGCTTAGGCCTCACGCCTCTATCAAGTTCGTTGGCTTCGACAAGATGTCGAGTCGACACCCATTCTTTATTCTGCACTTCCTTTAGGCCTCACGCCTCTGTCGGGTTTGTTAGCTTTGACAGGATGTTGAGTCAACGCCTATCTTATATTCTACCATTGGCTTAGGCCTCACGCCTCTACCAAGTTCATCAGCTCCGACATGACGTTGGGTCAACATCCATATCCTATATTCCTCTCGTGGCCTAGGCCTCATGCCTTTGCCAAGTTGGTTGACTTTGACAAGTCTGTCAAGTCAACAACCATATTCTGCCCTGGCCTAGACCCTTTGTCTCTTCCAGAGGGGGGATCATGGGGAGAGGAATCAAACTATCGACCGTACGCTGAGCTCGGGTGTTCGATCGAGGTGCAGCCAGCTCCTGGATGATGATCGAGGGACGTCGAAGGATGCCTGAAGGTCTGGCGTCGAGCTGCTATCGTTGGATGGAGAAGGCAGCTGTGGCTGTGGGCCTGTGCAGTTCTGCCGTGCAGGACAGATTGGCGCAGTCGTGGTGCGTTGGCCAGTACGGGCGTTGTGGAACTCCAATCATGACGGGACCAAGTTGTGGACATTGCTGATAGGGAGGTCTACGAACCCTCAGAAGATGGCAGCCTTCTGATCACTTCGCTAGATGTGGTCATGGGAATGGCTGGCGTCAAGTTTCTGGGCAAACAGTCAGACCAGTCACAGGTAGCTGTCATGGAACTCCCAGTGCTGATGTCAGATCAGGACGAGACTACTTGCGTTAGTTCCATGTCATCGAAAGCTGCAACTTTGATGAAGACCGTCTGACCCAAAACGGAGAGGAAGAGGGGGTGTCGGGGATGACTTGACAGCAGCCTGTCCTGGGTGAATAGGGGACTCCAGGTCTGGCGTGACTGAGGGAAAATGGCCGCCCTGGATGGAGATGATGTCGAAACCAGGCAGGACCACCTCTGGTGCGTCTGTTCTTCGGAGGATCAAAATGCTCATGAAGAGATCTCTGGCTGAATTGCACAGGGGCAGGTGGTGGAGCTGCTATCAGATGGTGCTCAGGTTCAGACCCGAGTTTAGTGCAGTTGCACAAGAATGGGCGGCGCGATTGGTGCCGAGGTCGGATCACCACGGGATTACTTCTGGAACGAATCTGACTCGACGACGTACGACTCCACAGAAGAAAGTTTTTGTTGGTTTGCACCGTGGATGCCGGGGCAGTCTCTGCAAACTCGACCTCTGCTGTAGGCTGGTTGCAGAGAGCAGCAGTGTGGTCTTCTTGATCCACGGGAGGGCGTAGCGATGACGGGGCGACTCCAGGATGTCGTGGACGCACGGAGCAGGGGAGGGCAGACCTGAGTTGCAGAGGGAGAGCGAGTGAGCCCGCTAGAGTGGGTCCACCGACTCGGTTGTTTGCTTGCAATTTAGGTCCAAGGAGTGGTGTCACATCAGGTGCCCCCAGCACGTGACTTCCAGCCACTTCAGCCACAACGGTGCCCCCGGCACCCGACTGCCAGCTACTTCAGTCACAACGATGCCCTCGGCACCGGACTGCCAGCCGCTTCAGCCACAACGGTGCCCCTAACACCCGACTATCAACAACTCAGTCACGACGATGCCCCCGGCACCCGACTGTCAACCACTTCAGTTACAACGGTGCCCCCGGCACCCGACTGCCAGCCACTTCAGCCACAACAGTGCCCCCGACACCTGATTGCTCAACCACTCAATAACAATGGTGCCCCCGGCACCCGACTGTCAGCCACTTCAGTCACATCGAGATCTGTGACTCCTGATCGCTCAACAACTCCAGTCCTGTCGGGGCCCATGGCACTCGACAATCCTGAGCTCAGCGACTTTTGGTCACTCTAGTCATGGTGATGCTCACGCCGTTCAGCCACTCAAGTTTCAATGGCGCCCAACCGCTCCAGTGGCAAGTGGCGCTTATGTCATTCGGTCACTTCCGTCGTGGTGACGCCAACTACTCCAGCATAATGGTGCCTAAGGCACCCCTACTACCCTGACCTTGACACTGTTTCATGTCGGGGATACACTTTGACACCCCTCGGGCCGCACCCTGCTAAGCTACAAGTCCCCTGACGGACTCTATGTTCGAATACGGAACTACCCACATAATAACGCAATGACCCAGGAACCGTCACAAGTGACGAAATTGTCCCGCGGCTTGCAAGCACTTGTAATCGGGCTCTTATGCCCCCATATAAATGCCCCTCACGGCATCTAAGTCATGTAATCCAATTAGGGAGTGGATCCCCCTCCTCGTTGGGACCAGTCTCCTTGCCCCCTGCTATCTCTGCTGTGTTGTTGTTGCCCTATCGCTGTTGCAGGGACTAAGTCCTCCTGACGTCGCGGCGTCTAGGGTCCCTGACTCTCTCTTTGGCAGTAGAAACAAAGGTGTTTCATGTTAAAAGATTTAATAACTTTGAATCTTGATATCTAATCTAGTGCATGATTACATTACTAGAATCCTGTTATTTTTCTCTACATGACCATGTGATTATTTCTAGAAAATTCTATTTATTTTAAAAACGCTACTGTGCATGACCAAAAATCGCACTAATTAAATGACGCCTGTGAATAGGGCGCTATTTTGAAATGACGCCCCAGACCTGGGCGCCATTTACTGAATTAAAGACTTAAACTAAGTCACCATTTATATAAAATCTAAAAATTGAGAATTCTTAATATATTTTAGGACCTAGAAACAACGACCGAATGAACAGTCGTTGTATATTTAATTGGCGACTCGACCCAGGGTGCTAATTCATAAATTGAAGACTTGAGCTTAGGCGTCAATTACCCAAGTTTCTGTAATTTCATGCTTTCTGTAACCCACTGTCGGTTTAGGCACTATATTCCATTCTGAGTATAGTCTCACGTTTCACAATGTTTTATCGATTATCCCTTAATTCTCGGTGACATACGAGCCCTCTGTTGGACATTTCGTTCCACTGGACTGGTGAGTTAGTCATAGAGACCTTCGTAAGTCTACGCGAGCCTTGGATTCCCTCAAGGTAGACGAGCTGGTTATACCCTAAAAACCCTATACACCATTTTACAGTCATGTCCCTCTGAAGAAAACATGACTATCTAGCCCTCATAAAATATTGTTTTCTGACTTTTATGAGAATATAGTCCTTTCTAGTATGTGTGTCCATAATAGTGGACGCTGATTGTGAATAGCGCCTTGGTTGATGGGCGCTATTTCTTCATGCCTGTTATCTTATTCCAGAATGAGCGCCCATTACTATGGACGCGAATTCTAATATGCGGCAATCTTAGTGGACGTCAATTTCTCAGATTTCTCGAATTATCTCGACTATGTGTGCCATCTATCTCGAATCTCTGTTCAATGAAATCTACCCTACTATTCGTACATGCTTGATCCTTGAAATTCTTGGCCATTAAAGTGGAATTAGTCTAGTCAAATGTCAGGGGCTATGGGTCCCTTCATAGCAGCCAGGAGAGTTTATCACAGATGGTCCGGAGATAGCAACCAGGAACATACATCAACAAGAAGCAATTTTTTCTTAAGGACAAATGCCAAAACAACCAGACAAAGGTTTGGACACGAGGAGTCGACTCTGGGAGTCGACACTTGGAATTTTAGAAGAGCCAGATCCAAGAAATCTTTAGGATGGGAGTGCTTCAGTCTGAAACCAAGTTCATGAATACAGAGTTACAGATTTTCTAGAATCTCCAGTTATAGAACTCTAGTGATAAAGCCCTTATGTATAGATTGGTTTAAAACTGATGAATTCTGAGTTTCTTAATAATGAGCAATTGAAATTTTCTACATTCAAAATTAATGGAAATGAACCAATATTGCATATAGAGACCAGGTTAACCTCCTCTCACCTTACTCATTCAATTCCATTTGCCCCTTTAAGAGTAACTACAAATAGTATTGAGGTTAAACACCTAGACGTTTCTGATTTTATCCATGAGGCGCTACCTTATATAGATTTTTCTTTTGAAAACACTGTTTGATACCAACTGTCATTGCTTTTCATTTTTCAAGAGTATTTAGGTGTGGCATGCACCTTTTGACGCGAGGATGCACGTTGATTAGACGCCAGCTTCCCAGTTACTCAGTGTAGCTCACCATTCTACTTTCAATTAGATCAGAGGTAGCAAGACACTTCATGACCTTATCCACTCCACTTCATTGATGAAGGAACTCGATTTCTCAGTGAAACAAGTGCCATTGCTCTGCCTTAGAGCACTGAACTCAGGACACACCTTTTTACATAAGGATATACATTTAACAGATGCCAATATCCCCAGTCACTCATCATGACTGAACTTCATTACTTTCAATGTAGCCCTTTTTGAAATCTTCAGATTTGACAAATGTTTAAAAATAATACTAGACTGAAGTTTCTCAATCAAAGATGTCTTTGTACTTAAAATAAACTTTCAGATTTAAAAAGGCATAACATGTCAAAAACATGATAAACTAGTTTAGGTCCATTAAGTCTAAATACAGCAGGAGATGGGTAAATCCGTAGCTCAAATATACATGCGGATCGGGACGATCGAATTAGGTCTAGACTGGCCCAACCAAGCCCATTTTGACCTAACCAGGCTGAGCTCCTCAAGTGACAGCCCCATGAATTGGCCGGGCCCACTTACCTCAAAGCCCAAACACACTCAGATCAGATTTTTGTAGGAGGCCTCTTGGCCCGGAAGACTGAGTAATGGTCACTCGGGAAAGCCCAACCGACGCCCGAACATAACCATCACGACGCTGCCCTCTACGCTCGGGAGAAGCCCAAGCGCCTCACCAAGGGATATCCTACATTCGGACCCCCAACAGACAGGGCATATCTCCCGATGAGAATTTTACTACTGCTCGGAGAAGGGAAACTCAAAGGGACAGGGAAGAAGAAGGGCCCTCCTCTAGGACATAACACCCCCTGGTCCCTCCAGATACCCTATCTCCAGCCAAGAGAGCGAGTAGATATATAAACTCCAAGAAAGCCCTCCGAGAAGGTAAGGTAATCTTGAGCACTCAACACCACACTCATTGGTTGTCACACCTGGAGCCTTTATTTACAGCGGAAGACTAGCTCGGGTAGACGCGAACAGTCGGCATGGTAAGCCTCTCGCAAGCAAGCACGATCAGAGCACAAAATAATCACACATAAGATGTAATTGCACAAGTATTTGCTCAAATTCAACTTCTATTCATTGATAATCAAAATATTCTAAATTACAACCACTAATTCATCCTTTAACAAATTGCTAGACTCAATAAATCAGAAAATACATAGACTCGATCTAAACAATAAGACTCCTATGTCTTCACTCTTATTTTGATCCGACTCTCATTCGCTCTCAGACCCGCCACTTGTATAGTCCAAATCCGAATCGGAATTATCTTCATCTCCTAGAAAAGATTTGAAATAGGTTATGAGCACACTTGCCCAGTAGGTATCTTTGCATCAACATGAAGGTAATATTTAAGTATTAACATTTTAGCTCTATGAATCAAGATACATCATGCGAAATGCGATAAACCAAATAACCAAGTAACAAGTAGAATTGGAAAGAATATTCAAGAATGATCAAGCAAGTAATATGGCCTTTCATGAACATGAATGTAACAAGAATGTACTAGCAAGTCCACAAGATTGTCATCCAAGCATCTTTTGCGATGCGTAAGTACTTGGTGAATTTTCATGGAATATCATGTAACAAGCAAGAAAGTCATGTAGAATTTGATCCCCATGGATTTTGCCTATTTATAGAGAAAGTACTCCCAGCGTAATGCGATGCCAGTAGCATCATATCCCATGGTTTATAAAATAGTATGTTTTCGACAATCAGCCAAGGGGACTAGCATAGAACCTTTGAACACAATCAGTGCTCGATCGCATCTTCAAGTATAAATCAAGTTAATCTCTACATTGCAAGTAACAAAGTACGGCCAGTAATGTAACAATTCCAATAATGTGATGATAACAACAACTATCAATAAATGAATGCTTCAACTAGAATATAAGAAACCAAGAATAATTTAGAACTAAGTTATGCTTATAAGATAATTTCGGCAGCATAACGGTATATTTCTTATCTTCCATCAATTAACTAAGTATCTTTGGACAATATGACAAGTCCTAAATCATAAAATCCATCTAGGCACTTTGGAATATCAACCCTTGGGTCAAACCTTAGGTTAATTTACACAAGAAGTATAATGGACTACACATGGACCGTTAAAGAATATAACGGACTAACATTAGACCGTTAAACTGGGCTGAATCCAGAAAGAACAATGGATTGGACTCAGTGTTATTTAACGCATCTGGACCACACCGTTATATAGCTTAACGGTCTAGAACAAGTGCGTTAAATGGACAGAATTTCAAAACTTCGGTAAGTGCTTCCCTAGATAATTCTAGATAACTCTAGTAATTGGGCTTTAATGGTACAACCAGCATGGCGTCCTAGTGAGAATCCCAGACTCGCGGTGACTTACGGAGGCCTTAAAACAAGATTTTCTAGTCCATTAGAAGGAATATCTAATGGAGAGGTCCTCATGTCCAAGAGTGTGTTCCTATAGTGCAAAGAGTGTGAACTAATGGTCACATACCGGGATATGTGCCATGTACTTAAAGAAAATGACTCTATAGATGAGAAAGAATGTGCTTCCTTCTGGTCACACATTTGTCACCGTAAAGATGCGGTGGCAAAAACATTGAACGGGGCTAATAAATGTTCTTATATTTTATTTCCCAGTTCCTCGCCTCTCCACCGCCATCTTGTCACACGTTAACCACCTTATCGATGAGGTGGCAAGAACATTACATGTACCTAACAAATTCTTTGCTTTTAATTCCATCTATCTATAGGGCTGCCTAACAAATCTTATGCATTTAATTCTGCTAAGTAGATTTGTTATCCCAATCATAAATTACACTACCAAATATTTGTTAGATGGGGCCCACGTGAAAGAGAGATGCGTCACCATGGAGGAACTTACTGACACGAACTACGATCATGAGGGGTCTTCAGAGATATCTATCTGACGATCAAGTTAGATAACTGATGAAACGATGACGAGCACACAAGAGGAGAGAGGATGAGATAGCAAAGTGTGTGTGTGAGAGAGAGAGATAGTTTAAGGGATTGAGATTGTGTACCTCTTTGGTCATAGGAATAGCATCCTATTTATATCTTCGCTGTGGGATTGACCCTTATCTTCATTAGGCTATCGCAGTCAGAGGAGACGTGAGTTACTCTGTCTACGTGCTCCCTTGACAAGGCACTGAGACGTGGGTGATGATCCGTTGTTTCTTTGTCAAAAGAGATAGTTTTGTCATTAATGCGGTAGGACTTGTCAAAGGTGTGGGAGTTACTTTGTTAGGGGGAGCACCGTGGAAGGCGTCCTCCCTCCCCCTTTTCACTAGATTGGAGCACATTCCGTCATCAATCTGATGAGGCACGTCGAGAACGTACATTGTTATTGTTGGTGGGTATAGGCGCACGAGAGTTCGGCTTCTGGAACTGGGTATGTCTCGCGATAGGTCGTGCCTAGTCACGTGTTTGGCTGAAATAAATGGAAGTGGATTCAGAGCGTTGCGCCTCGAAAGTGGGCCTTACTTGGTTGGCATACTTTTGCTTCCTCAAGATCTATCTTTCTAGGTAGGGTTGTCAATGGCTGGGCCCGGGTTGAGCTCAGGTCTGGTCAGGCAGGAGTGGCGTCCAGACCAGACTCAGACGAATAAGGAGAAAAGGAAGACAGGTGAGGGCTAGAACTCCCTCGCTAAGGTGTGGAGACCCTGATCATAGGGAATAGTCTACAAAAGAAGTGGAGAATTAGAAGGAGGGGTGATGACTAAAGCCTCGGAAGTAGTGGATGCAGAAGTCGTCGGGTCAGACCCAGGATCAGAAAGGATTAAAAGAAGGAATTGGTAGATGGAGAGAGGTGGATCCGGAGGGTCCGGAGGCAACGAAGGAGAATCATGGTGGGAAGAAGAATACGGAGGCTCCGGAGGGGGAAAATATCTAGGGACGCGATGCCCCGGAAAGAAGTATGGGAAAAGATGATAGAAGAGGAAGAGGAGAATGAAGGACACGATGTCTTGAAGAAGTAGGAGGATAAATCAGAAGAAAGATGGGATAGAATGGGCCTGATGCTCGGAAAGGATAGTGTAGTAGAAAGAAGAGTCTGAAGGTTCCAGAGGTTCCAGAGGAATGAAGTGGGAAAGGACGTGATGTCCTAGGGGAAGAGAGAAAGAATAAGATGATGAATTCGGAGGTTCCGGAGGAGAAAGGTGTAGAAGGGCGTGATGCCTTGGAATGAGAGATAAATCTGGAGGATCCAGAGGAATGGGATGAGAAGGGACACGATGCCCTATGGAAAGAGAGAAAGAATAAGACAAAGAATCTGGAGGTTCTGGAGGAATGGAATCTGGAAGGGTGCGATGCCCTGGGAGGGGGGATAAGGACTGAAGAGAATCGGGAGGTTCTGGGGGAGAAAGGTGCAGAAGGGTGCGATGCCTTGGAAGGAGAGATAAATCCAAAGGATCCGGAGGAATGGGATGAGAAGGGACGCGATGCCCTAGAAGAAGGGATAAATCTGGAGGATCCGAAGGTGAAGGTGTGGAGGGGCACGATGCCCAAAAGGGGAGGTCCGGAGGTTCTGGAGGGATGTGAAGAAAGAGGGCGCGATGCCTTAAGAGAATCAGTAAGAAGCCTGGAGGACCCAGACATGAGGGTGTATAGGGGCGCGATGCCCGAAAATATTACAAATCCCTACTTATGCTCCGGCCAGGCAGGATCCCGTCACTGGGTACTGCATGCTACTCAAAAACAACGATCTTCCCGACTAAAACCACGGACGGTACCCACAAGACCCACCCTTTTCTCGCCAAGCTTCCTAAAACTCCTGGGATGCGGACCCAATGTCGCCCTTGGCCGAACCCTGCTTCTTCGGCAGCAGCGTTTGGTGGATGTTAGGCAGCACGCCTCCGTTCGCTATGGTCACCGATCCCAGCAGCTTGCTCAGCTCCTCGTCGTTCCTCACCGCCAGCTGGATGTGCCTGGGCACGATCCTGTTCTTCTTGTTGTCCCTCGCCGCGTTCCCAGCCAGCTCGAGCACCTGATCGTCACAGCATGAACGAAAACACCATCGCGATCAGATCAGACAAGCCCTAGAGCAACCAGGGGGAAAGAGAAAAGAGTAAACGAGAAGAACCGCCGAATGGGGAAGCCTCACCTCGGCGGCGAGGTACTCGAGGACGGCGGCAAGGTAGACGGGGGCGCCAGCACCGACACGCTCGGCGTACTTGCCAGCCTTGAGGAAGCGAGCGATCCTGCCGACGGGGAACTGGAGGCCGGCCTTCTGCGAGCGCGACATGGATTTGGAGGCCTTGGGCTTGCCCCGCCCGCCCTTGGTGGAAGCCGCGGAGCTCATCCTTCCGCTGCGGGCCGAAACCCTAACCCTAAACCTAGGAGAGGTCGGAGGGAGAAGTTGGCAATGGCGGCCGCGAAGGGGAAGGAAAGCTTTACAAAATAGCGTTTCTCGGACCGGGATGGTGGCGGAAGCAACGCGGCTATTTATAGTTGCGTGGGGAGGACGGAGGGAGGCCGAATGCTTCGTTCTGATTGGCAAATGCGGCTAGACGCGGATCCCCTTCGTGGCATTTCAGAAAGAACGAACCGGAAAAAAAATGTTTAGAGAATGTCGTGGTGGCGTCAGCAAAAAGAATTTCTCAGATCTTCCTTTTAAAAAAATTAAAAAAAAAACAACGTTATTAAACTGTAAACACAACACACACATGTGATGCTATATAATCTCGGTCGAAGTCATAAGGCTAGAAGGAAAAAATAAAGGGATTAAGGGGACCGAGGAAGGACCGGCGACATCTGTGCCTGGTGGCGAGTTGTTAACGGTCTTCCTCAAGAATGACCCTGCCCTAGGAGTCAAGATCAGAGCTGACCTCCCGTCTGATGTTCAGGAGCAATATAAACATTTTTTTGCTGAGTACATCCAAGTCTTTGCATGGTCTGATGAGCAACTTCATGGGATCCCCGGGGAGATTGTAATGCACAAGCTCAACCTCGACCCGACGGTGAAGCCTATCCAGTAGCGCAAAAGAAAGCATGCCCCGGAGAAATAAACGATCATCAAGGAGCAACTAGGCAAGGGGAAGGAGACTGGTCTTTTCCATCCAGTCCTCTACCTGATGTGGCTCGCCAACGTTGTTCTGGTACCCAAAGCTTCGAGAAAATGGCGAATGTGTGTGGACTTCACCGACCTTAACAAGGCTACACCAAAAGACTGTTACCCGCTACCGAGCATCGACCAGCTCATCGATTCAACCTCCGGCAACGAGCTGCTCAACTTCCTGGATGCTTACTCTGGCTACCATCAGATTAGGATGGATCCAGAGGATATTGAGAAGACCACTTTCATCACCGACTTTGACGTGCACTGCTATACCTTGATGCCTTTTAGGTTAAAGAACGCCGGGGTTACATATCAGTGGCTAGTCAACCAAATCTTTGAGGGACAACTCGGTCGGAATGTCGAGGCCTACATTGACGACATGCTCGTTAAAACACCAAACGTTGATGACCATATTGCCGACCTAGCCGAGACCTTCGGCACCCTCCTCAAGTACAACTTGAAGCTTAACCCCGCCAAATGCGCCTTCGGAGTTAGATCGAGAAAATTCCTAGGTTTTCTAGTAACTCAGCGCGGGATTGAGGCAAACCCTGACAAGGTTCAGGCCATCCTGGACATGCGGCCACCCACCTGCGTCAAGGATGTCTAGCGCCTTACTGGACGCATCGCCGCCCTCAACCATTTCCTATCTTGAGCGGTCGACCAAGATCCCAAGTTTTGTCTAGACATTAATCAAGTTCAATGGCCAATTATATCAAGTATAACTTACCTCAGAAAATCTGAAGGATAAGTTAAAGAGATACTTTATCCAAAAAGTTTAAGTTATCAAGAACCAATAGGTCCTTGGATTCAATCTTATAAAGCACGAAAAAATTGAGTCTAGATGATACGCAGTCTTTCATGGGCCGCTCAAGACATGTACGGTCCCCTCTGGGCCGCACTAATAGGAACTGGACTGAGAATCAGCCTCCACGAGGTCAAGGGATGGACGGACAATTCTGGGCTGCTCAGAAACGAACGGTCAGAGATGGACCTTCCAACAACAAGAATGGTCAAGAATGGGCTGCACAGGGCCAGAAGGACATAAGTCTACGAACAGATAAAGGGTCCTTATTGGGCCGCTCCAATGGTAGCCAGTCCAACAAGGTACGCTCTAGAACATGGACGGTCCAAAACAGTCCGTACCACTGGACTTGACTCAAATAGCTAGAATTCCACCCTAATTGGGCTCCAGGCTATCATAAGTGGGGAAGAACTGGACCGGGGTCCAGCCCACTCTCCACTAGTCAGCTTAGGGCCTATTGGGGTGATCAAGACATGGTTTGGTCGAAGATGGATCAAGGTTAATCGACCAAAGTAAATGGCACTAGGCCAGGTATACATGGTTCATAATGGGCCGCCCACTGATATGAACAGTCCGTTTCTGGTTGCTCAAGACTCAGTCGGTCCAAAAGTGATCCGTGGCTCACAACATGGCAATCAAGTGGTTCGATCACATGAACATGTTCAGGTCTTGGTGATACAACCTGCCTGACGTCCTAGTGAGAATCCCAGGCTCGCGGGGACTTACAGAGGTCCCGTAATGGAGGTCCTACTCCGACGGAAGGAATATCCGGCGGAGAGTCCCAACCATTACAAGGAAATGAGGCTAAAAATCAGTAGAATCCAATATTACTGTCAGTCCATTCTACCGGAGCAGAATGACCACCAAACAACCCTAATAACAAATTTTAATTATTAATGAACCATCAACATAAGGTTCAATCTCGAGGTAATTTAGAAGAATATATATCTCAGCGGCATACAACTCGCTATCTTCGAGCGTGCGAGTCAAGCAACGTCCAAACGCACATCCAGGATGCTTAAATATAGAGAGCCGATCAGACGAATTATCAACTCCTCTATCATCATTATGTGGAGGTCGAGTACGACGAGTTAGAATCTCTAGCTCAAAGTACATGGAACATAAGTTTGAAATTTCTTCAATAATATATGCCTCAACAATTGAACCCTCCACCTTCGCCTTGTTGTGAACTTTCATTTTTAATTTATGCATGCACCTACAATAGCAAGTCGATGGCAATGACATGCACCGGCGATGGACGACATGTAACTTAATAAAAATTCTCACATACCTCTCAAATAAATACATCCATCCAAATTGTACTGGCCCTCCGACAATAGCCTCGTATGGCAAATGGATGACCAGGTGCTCCATCGAATCAAAGAATGCTGGAGGAAATATCTTCTCTAGCTTGCAAACGATTGTGACCACATTTTCTTCGACAGTTTGTACATCCCGAAGTCTGAGTTCTGATGCACATAAAATCTTGAAAAACTGACTCAGCTCGGTCAATGCTCCCCATATAGGCTTTGGCAACAAATCATGAAATGCAATGGGCACTAGCCTCTCCATGAACACATGACAGTCATGACTTTTCATACCATATATTTTCCCCTCATTAATATTCACACAACGGGCTATGTTGGATGCATATCCATCTGGGAATCTCAATTGTTTCAACCACTGGCACACTTCCTTGATCTGTGTATCATTAAGCACATAAGTTACTTTAGGCTGCACAGTTTTTCCATTTATGTTCTGTAATTTTAGTTCTAGACGTTTACAAAGCATCTTTAAGTCCATGCGCGCTTTGGCGTTGTCCTTTGTTTTGCCTTTAACATTCATGATCGTATTGAACACATTATTAAAAAATTTCTTCTCGGTATGCATAACATCCAGATTGTGTCGTACAAGAAGAGTTGACCAATAAGATAATTCCCAGAAAATACTTTCCATTTAACCCCTCAATTCTCTAAAATTACAAATACGCCTATTTAATTTCTATAAATCTTTAATAAATTCTGATAAATGCCAAACCAAGGCCTAGAAATCTGCAAAAATAGTCGAAACGATCCTAGTGAAGAGTACAATGCGTCTGCAGTGACCACGAGTCGAGGAACTGAAGGATAACCAGAACGAAGTGTTATCAACTCAGGGCTGCAAGGGTAGTCCGAAACTCTTCTAAAAGGATCTGAAACTCAATAGAGATCCGACAGGACCCAACAACGATCCGTCAAAGATCCAGAATATTACACTGACTGTGCCAGTGGAGATAGCGTGGATGGAGCTCCCACTATCTATGCTCACCTTGCTGGCTTTCCCTTCTAGCCTACAAAATGTGTGGAAGATGGTGGTACGACGCCAGTCGTCACTCACCTGAGGCTGGGTTAGGATGCACCGGACTACACCCAAATGTACATCCTCCTCATACGAGGTACCAGGGACGTCAACCTGCTCGCCCTCCAGTAGCTCATCAAAGAATTCCTCGGCCAATTCTTGGTCTGACTCATAACTGACTGGCACCAACTCGGGGGTGGGGTCACAGATCGATGTGTCGGCAATAACAAGTGCTCCTCGAGTGGGACACTTGCTGGTAAAGTGGCCGACTCCACCACAAGTGTAGCAACGATCTCATGTCCCAGTGCCCTGAGGTGTCACACCAATCATTGGCCCCTTACCCTTGTCCTCTCGATGGATTAGGGGTGTGGGAGGAAGAGGCCGAGTCGGCACGGCGGGCAGATAAGGCCGAGGGGTAGGGACGGGTGCCTACGAGCGAGGGGGAGGATCCCTTGGAGGGAAAGTGCGGGGTCTAGGAGCAGTAGAAGGGTCTAGCTGAGAGGGTTCCGGGGGGCAGGCCACCGAAAATCGGCTATAGGAGGTAGGCGTGACATGAGGGTCGGGCCCACGTTGATAAGTAACCCTTGGACGTTGGACGGGAGCGAACTCCGCCTCGAACTGCTCCAACTCGAGAGCGACATGGTATGCATCTTCCAAGGTGGACTTCCCTCACGTGTTAGCTAGCCGTGGCACACAAGTCCACACCCGCCTCATGTGAGACGCTACGACAAGGGTAGACACCCCCTCATGCCGGGGTCACCCCTCACATGCCCGTCGGCCACGAACATGTGAGCGTCATGACGTCTTGCTCCCTCTCAGTAACGAGGCCACGTCGACCGCTCGACCCGAGCCGTGATCGACCCTCGTCCAGCTACCGGACCGATATGTCCCCTCAATCGCCCAGTCAGCCACAAGGCCCCGTTCGACACCGCAGCCACGGCCTACGTCATGGGAGGAACTCTCTGTGAAACACACATGTACTTATACGTCACGCATCGACTCGGGGATTGACTAGCACGTCGGAATTGTCTCGAGGCACGTCCCTATTGTACCCGGGCCATCACGGCCTGCCTGTAAATATATATACATCTCAGTGTTACACCGCCAGTTGGACGTATGCTCTCGCATCCACATTCGGGACTCCAGCTACCCTCTGTGTCACCTAGTGTGAACCCCCAGCACCCTTCACCCCCAGCCAACACGATCCAGTTTGAGACGAACCTACAACTGCAAAGTACTCTCGGGTCTTCATCCAGGGCTTCAGGAATACGGACTCCACTTCGGCATGGAACGAAGGTCTTCGGATTCAATCCGATGTAAATAAACACCGACTGCTTGCGGTCGGTGGAGAAAGACGTCCTGTACACGACTCCCCACAGTCGCCTTCGCACTCGCACCCACGGAACCGTTCTTCCCTCCATGTGCCGCTCATCCCCCGAGTCCACGTGCCGCGCCCTGGTGGCGCATCCCCAGTTAAATGTTCTGTTCCTCTGGTGATTGTCGAGAAATCGACTGGCACGCCTGCATCCCAGTCACATTTCCCGTTAACCCAGACAACCTCTCGTGCCACTCTGTCTCCCCTTGACTCTCCATAAAAGGTGAGTGCACGGTGCCGCCTTGAGGCAGATCCGGTCACGAGAGGGGGTGCCCGAGGCCCATTAACCTCTGGCATCCCTCCCGTGGCTGTGTCCTACCCCTCACTCCGGTCAATACGGCCTGGCATGAGCCGTTTAATCTCCTTCTACACACTTCGATTCCCGATATTGGCACGGTCCATTAAAATCATTTATAAGTCCTCACGGTCATGAAGGCACCGTTTCAAATTCCAAATGGACCACATGGGACCGTCTACATCCTTTCTTGGGCCCACGACCGAGCAAGCCTCCACGGTCGAGTGCGAGACCGTCTATACCTTGGAACGACCGGGTGTTTGACCGTTTATACCCCTGTGACTTGGTTTTTGCCTTCTTTGCACCGTTTCACTCAAGATCTGTTGTCCGTCTCTCACTCTCCCTCTCTCGTGTCAGTCTAGGGCTCATCGTTAGACACACACATTCATTTGCAAAAGGAAAACTAAAACCAAAAACAAGTCATCCCACTATGTCATAAACATCCATGTACATGAGTACCATCTGAGTATACTAGGCCTGTCCCTCATGGCCGTCGCTGTCCCCTATCCCCTCGTGCCTCTTTGATGGCGGGGCCATCGCAGAGCTAGCCTCCTCTCGGTGGTGATGACATCGCTCCTCGTCCTTGTTCCTCCGGCGATCGGAGGAGCTGGTGAAGTAGCCGCGGTACGAGCTGTGTGTACCATGTGTGCCGTGCGTGCTGGCCCCGCTACGCTCCGACCGCTGGCTCATCTCCTTGTACGCCCGCAGCTCTCCTCTCAGCTCCGATGCCTCGGTACGAGCACGCTCGGCCTTGGCAGCTCCAGCCCAGAGTCGCTCTAGCTCAGCCCGAAGAAGCCCCGTCTCTAACGCATCCACCGGACAGCTCTGCGCCATCTCATCTCTAAGGTGGGCCATGTCCTCCTGTGTCACCACACGACTCCGCTCCATCTCCTCCCTGAGGCGGGCCACCTCATCCCGCGCTACTACGTGGCTCTGCTCAAACTCCGCCCTCAGTCGGGTCAGCTAGGTCATTTGCATATACATGCATCATGGTCAGTCAATTACATTTCATAAACATAATCAACAGGGAAAGCGTAGTGGTTGCTTACCCTCTCAGAGAACGTCGTCTCGGCTGCCTCAGCCCGTTGTGGAGGGAGACTTGCCTTCTCTGACGCCCAGCCATGAGATGGAAGGTAATTTGCTATTTATTCATAGGGCTCCCATGACACATTATGCCTTCAGTCGGCTTGACTATTCCTTGCTTGAATTTTAGTTGAGATGTAGCTGCCCTCACTTCCTATGGCTGGGGCTGCTACTGAAGCTTCTACTGGGGAGGGGACCACTTCAAGAGGTGAGCCTACCCCTGAGATTCATCCGGTCGACGTTTCCATTGCGGGGTCGACCAAGGAAGCCCTCGCCAAGGGTGATGTCCCTGCCGAAGAGGCATCTGGTCTGATAGTGGAGCTTCAGGAGCCGACAGAGAGCCCTTCCTCCTTCGAGCAGGTTAATTATGGTGGTGACTCTAGTGACGAGGAGTTCCTACCTACTGGGACAAAGATCGACGATGCCAGGATGTCTTAAGCTTATGAAAGTGATTATACAACCTTTAGTCCACCCCGACTAGCATGCAGCGGCTTTGGGCCATCTGGTCCACTTGTAGGTGAAGGGGTCGGATCTACGGAGGCCACTGTTGGAAAATTGAGCTTAGTGCCGATTGAGGTAGGGGATCCTCTGCCATCTTCCCTTCATAGTTCTTCTCATTATTTTTATATTAGCTGTCTGAAGCATACTGTGCTCATGGTGCAGACTAAGGTGGTACTGCCAACTATAACTGTGTAGATACCTCTCTCGACATTAGGTGCAGGTCAACCGACATTCCCGTCAGTCTTGTGGCCTATCGCTCTACAATATCCCAAGGATTATACTGCAGCAATAGGCATGGAGGCACATGGGGCAATTGTGGGGGCTGGCGAATCGACTGAAGTTGTAGAATCTCAGCCACCCGTTATCGATAGAGAGCTACTCCCCGAGAAGAGGAGTCCTCCCAAAATAGAAGCAGGAGAAATTGTTGAAGAAGAAGCTGGGACTTCCAGGGCCTCAGCCCTTGTTACAGAATCGGCCTCTACGGAGGCCAGCTAGGCTGGGCGCGAAGAGCAAGCATCCCCGACTATGGAGATTCTCAGTGCAGGTTCACCGCAAGAAGCTGGCAGGGAGGTTGCCGTTATCGAGACTTCTTCCACTACATTAGTTGCTGGGGTCGGCTCTAGTGCAGGTGCCCTGCAAGTTATGCCGTCGTCATTTTCTGAACCAAACGACGACATCTGGGCTGCCGTGGATAGCAGGGTGGATTTTCAGCTTCCCGAGACGTCACCACTTGGTCTGTAATCATCAAGCGACCTGGTGTGGCAGCTCTTGGGAACAGTTCAGCAGACCATAATGGCCAGTCGAGATTTGACTTACATGCAGCTGAGGGGCTTGGTGGAACACCTTTCCCACTCCCTGTTCACTTTTGGCTGCCCCATGGACGACTGGACGTCGCGGGTGATATTATTTCTAAAATATCTGAACTGAAGCGAATTCCTCAGTCAAGAAGTGGTTGATCAGCTAACATCCATGAAACTTGAACGAGCCAAATGCCGAACTGTTCTTGCCTCTTTGAGTGGGACCGCGAAGCAAATGAGGGATGCAGCCAGCACATCTTCATAGCGCCGGACCTCTTTGATAGCTAGGATAGCTAAACTGCGTGGTGAACTCTCCAGGGCTGAGGCCGAGCTACAGGAAGCCGAGCATCAGGAGGTCCAGAGTGTGGAGGAGGCTGAACTAGCCGAGGGACAAGCCGCCTCCCTTAAAGAGAAACTATCACAGCTGGAGGCTGCTGAATCTCGACTGCAGGAGCTGACCCATCATCCCTCCTTGGGGATTTTGGAGCTCGAGGACATCTTTCGATGCCCGTTGGAGTAGCCCCCTTTCGTTGAGTTATCTTTTTCCAGTTAACTTTCATGTATCTCGGGGGATGCCTCGAGCAATCATGTATCTTGCCACTTCTTAGCAATGACTTGTCTTCATTTGCCGCTAAGTCGCGACTTCATCTTATCTTCCTTTTTTCTTTCTTTTAGCCAGTTACTTAGCCTAGATATATGAGTTACTAGGATAGGAGAGTGCTCATACCTTCAGTAAAGGGGTGATGGGTTCGCTCCATCGCGACGTAACTATTCTCAGGGCCAAACCTTGGCTAGTGTAGGTTGAATGCTTGAGGGCGAAGGTATAGTGGCCACCTAGGGCCAAAGAGTAAGGTCAGAAGGCCTATTAACAGGCTTCGCCGATGGTGATGAAGTTGCCATGAGACCCAAAGTGTGTTCATTCCTTGACAGGGGTGGAGGACCCGAGTGAGGGATAGATTCATTGTCTTCCACGAACCATGAAGAAAGTCAAGGGTAGGTTTGTTGGTTGATGCGGACGGAAGGTCCGGGTCAAGGGATGATTTCACCGATGGTGACGAAAACTGAGGGTAGGGCTTATTTATCAACATAGGTTAAATGTCGAAGCAAAGGGGTGTGTCACCGCATAGGCGTAGGGCTTATGACGGTGAGATTTAACTTTTCAAAGGCACACGGGATTTCCGTAGGACCCAAATGGTGACTAAGAAAGCCATATCACTTCCATCATCATTCCATCAATTTCATTCTTTCATTTATTCCTTCTTTTTTAGTCACATTACTGACTTAAGCGCCCTTTCGAGTGTTCCTCGAAGTCAGCCCTCTCTTGCTTTTGCCCATGTCCCCTTTCGGGTATTCGCGTGGTAGGGTACCCGATTTTGCCTGCAGCACCCTTTCTAGTTTTCACCGAAGCTGGGTTGTAGCCATTTTTGTCCTTACTCAAGGATATTTGATTAAGTCTGGCGAGGCATCTCTATTTTAAACCTCATTTTTATTTCATTCATTTTTTTACTTAATTCACGGGACAAAGCCGGGACAGACGAGGGCTTGTTCGTTAGGAGCGGACAAGAAGTCTGGGCAAAGGGATGCTGACCGGTCTTGTCGAGGGTGACAAGGGTCAATGTAGGTTTGTTCATCGACATTGGTTAAATGTCGAAGCCAAGGTATATTCATTAACAAGGATGGAAGGTCCAAGTTAAGTGAAATGTTGACCGGTCTTGCCAATGATGACAAGGGTGAAACCTGAGTTTATTCATCAACATTAGTTAAATCTCGAGGCGAAGGAAGTTTGTTCATTAATGAGGACGAAAGGTCCAAGTTAAGGGCATGCTGACCGATCTTGCCGATGATGACAAGGGTCGAGCCTGAGTTTGTTCATCGACATTGGTTAAATGTCGAGGCAAAGGAAATTTGTTTTATTTTGCTGGATTACTTTCATCATGACCTTGGTTCATAAAATTCAATAAAGTTAATCTTAAACATGTTCTATTGAAAATGAAATAATGATACTAGGGTTGATTGACAGTCATTCTACTCCGGTGGAATTGACTGACCATCGTACACTTATTTTTCGATAATTTCTACCCTTTAATTCTTGTAATGGTTGGAACTCTCCGTCAGATACTCCTTCCGTCGGACTAGAACCTCCATTACGGGACCTCCGTAAGTCCCTGCGAGCCTGGGATTCTCACTAGGATGCCAGACAAGTTGTACCACAAAGACCTGCACCTGTTTACGTAATCGAACTGCTTGGATTGCCATGTTGTGAGTCACGGCCCAAATTGGACTATCTGAGTCTTTGAACGGCCAGAATTGGACCGTGCGACTCAGTGAGCGGCCCATTGGAGACCGTGCATTTCTGGCTAAATGCCATATCCTGATGGTCGATTATCCTTGTTATTTCTTTGACCTGGTTATTGTTTGGTCGACCCAAAAAGCCTCTAGGCTGACCAACGGATAGTGGGCTGGACCCTAGTTCAGTTCCACCCCGCTTATGATAGCCCGGGAGCCCATTTGGATGGATTTTTCCTTTTACTGGTTAGGCCCAGTATTGCACGGATTGGATAGGCCCATCCAGTTCGTCGAACGGATCCTATTGGACCGTTCAGTTCCATTTATGGCCCTATCCGGCCCGCTTACCTTTGTCTTTGGACTTCAAGTCTTTCCGGCCATGAACGGCCCAGTGTGGATCGTCTAGACTGTTGAAAGGCCCATTTTTGACCGTTCTGCATTCAGAGCGGCCCATAATAGACCGTGTAACCTTGACTTCTTTTAGGCTGTTCTTTAGCCCAATCCTTTTTGCACGGTTTAGTACGAGACCGTTCATCTTCTGAGCGGCCCAGTATGGACCATGTATGTAGCACCCGTGTCTTAATGGATCTGTAGTGGTTCGGACCTAGATCTGATTCCTCAAAACCACATTCCATCAAGATCGTCATGAAGCCATTAACCCAACTGAAAGCCTCATATATGGTTGTATTTAAGTGTTTCAATTTTTTATTTTCTTCAATAAGTTTATCAACCAATTGTTAATTATCAAACATTACATTCTGAAGAGGGGTGATCTCGCGCTAGATCTTGAGCCGCACGATCCTGGGTTGGCCCTTGACGTGGTCACCACCAATGAGAGATCTACAAGACAGGAAACGGATCAGAGGAGTCCAAGGTTGAAACCCAGGGAAAAATCCTATGATTCTTAAGTCAGCAAGCTGATAGAGCATGGGTGGAAGGGAGGTAGGAGAAAGAGTGAGGGGCACGAGATCACTCTCCACCAGTGAGTATGGTGTTGAGTACTCAGGATCACCTTACTAGAGGGTTTTTACGGAGTTTATATAGCTGCTTACTCTCTTGGCTGGAGGTAGGGTAGATAGAGGGAATAGGGGGCATTATGTCTTGGAGGAAAGCTCTCCTTAGTTAATGGACTCTTGTTCTCCCCCATCCCTTTGAGCTTCCGCTCTCCGAGCGACAACGAGACTATCGTCGAGATGTACGCCCTGCCAAAAGAAACCACGCCCTTGAGAGGTCTGAGCATGGGATACCACTTGATGGAGCGCTTGGGCTTCTCCCAAGCGTCGTGGGCAGCGTCTGGAAGGTTATGCTCGGGCGCCTCTTGGGCTCTTTCGAGCGACTGTTACTCAGCCTTCCAGGCCAGAAGGCTGCCTAGGAAGGTTTGGTCTAAGGGTTTTTTAGGGTTCAGATAAGTAGGCCCATTCATGGGGCTGTCACTTTAGGGAGATCGGCCTGGTTGGGTTAGATTGGGCCTAGTTGGGCCGGTTTGGACCTGATTGGGTCATCCCGATCTACGTGTCTTTTTAATCCATGGATTTACCCTTCTCCACATTCAATTTATCCCTAAGCTCTCTTTCAATTTCATCACATTGATTGATTTTAACCTTCAGACTCTCATTTTCATCTCTTAGATCTAAAATGGTCTCTTTGTGAATGTTCACATCAATCAGGAGTGATTCATTTAGTTTTTCTAGCTCAAAACATCTATCACAGAAAGGAACCTCTCTCCCCCGTTCGATCGTGATGAGGTCCCCTCCAGCTACAGACAGCGTGGGGCAATAGCGCGAGGATGTGGGTGACGGCGGGACAATCCCGGTGGCGTGTGGCGAGCCTGGGAAGCGTGAAGGGATGGAGTTTTTAATGGCATTCTTCATGGTGTGTGGATGATCCAGCGCGCCTCGATGCAAACCAAAGGTACGGGGATGATCCCTAGCCTCTTGCATTCCTTCCCCGCGAGTTTTAGCCCGAGGCGAGGCCGAGAGGGGTTGTTTTCGTGCCGGGAAGGGTCATCCATGCCACGGGGAGAGTTCACCCGATCCGTCGTTTTACGCCCCGATTTCGCGTTTCAAGGGCATAGAAGGATGCTAGGGGGCTTGGGGGTTGATTTACTTGCATTTCCCAGGGCCCATTTATCCCTTGTGCAGCCTTAACGCGATTGCCCTTTTGCTTGGCGTGCAGTGGGCACCCCCATGTGCGGCCATCGTCTGACCGCCCAATGGCTTGGCGCGCACTGGGCGTGTGCGGCCAGTCATGGGACCGCACATCCTATGTGCGGCCCCAAGGCAACCGTCCATCCCGTGAGTTTTGACCGTTGCTTGTAACCATTGCACAGTGCACTGGCGTGTGCGGCTAGGATCTGGCCACATGACCTTTCGTGCGGCTAGGGGTAGGCCGCATGTCACCTGGTGCCGTTGGTAGTGGTGCGGCTAGAGTTGGACCACACATGCCTTGTGCGGTGAGGTCCTAGCCGCCCTTCCCTTGTGCAGCCAGGGTCCAACCGCACATGTGTTTTGCCATTGGAGGATGGACGGCTATGCTGGACTACCCATCCCCCACGTGCGGCTGAGAGTCAGCTGTCTTTTCTTTGTGCAGTCAGAGATTGACCGTATATGCAGGAGAAGGACGATCTGTGTATGGCCGTGTATCCCCTGGTGCAGCCCCTATTCGACCGCATGTCCCAGAGCGGCCCAAAGTGGACCGTCCAAGGGTACCAGCTTGACCGGTGTTTTGATCTTGGCCGATTCGAGTCCCAGGTGTTTGGACCTCAAAGCTGACTTGCATGGCATCGGACATAGTGTAACACTCAAAATAAGTGTCCATGGTGGCCTCCCACTTGAGGTAGTCATCTGGGTCATTGGAGCCATAAAAGTCTGAGACTTCGGGCCTACGGAAGTGGAGTGGATGGTTGCCAAGCCCATGGGTGTCTTGCAACCAATGATATCACCTAGGTGATTGAGAATCCATGGGACACGGTGCTCTATTAGGCCGACATGTTGACACTTGGTGACAAGATTAATTGACTCCCAAATAGACTAGACACGACCCTAAGACAACAATGCAAAGTTGGAATGCAGTGCGACACCTTGGACCGACTACCCTAGACTCTAACCCTCTCTGATACCAATTTGATGCGGGACGGACACGCGGGGGGGATCGACTCCAAGTTGAAGACCGACCTTGGACTCTAGCAAGCTCGCTGTTCGTCCCTTAACGAGGGAAGCGTCGGACGTGCGCGGTTGAGAAACTGGCAAGAGCTAGGGTGGTCAATTCTCACTCGTGCCCGGATTGGGTCATGGGACGGGTTTCGCTCTCTTGCTCGTAGCGGTGAATTAATTATATCGAGCTAATGACCCTAACACATGCTCTCTACCAGCGACATATAAAAGCATATACAAGATAAGCAAGCAAAGAGGGTAGCGAGTTTACCTCCACACTTCGGGCATGGGAACGACGACCCCGGCCAAGTACGGTAACTCCCAGTAAATAATTAATTACAATAATTACAACAGTGATATTATTGCCCAGTCCACACAGAGAGGCAAAGGACTACAAGTGAACCTGGGAGGACTGATCTTGGGTTGACGGGCTGCAAGCCGGAAGGGCTATTGGGCCGGAAACGGGTTGCTGGTCCGACTCGGTACTGTTTCGACTCGACACTATTTGGACTCAGCTCAGCAACTCAGCTCAGCCCGCAGGACAGCAAGTGAACTCCGCTACTGGGATGGTGGCTTCCGATCATCTTCTGACCACGACGATTGGCTGGGACACTATTGAGGGGTTGCCGATTGACCTCTGGGAGTGGCGGTCGCCGACTGAGAGAGCTACCAAGTGTGACCCTGTGGTTGGAGGCTGACTGCGCCATTGTAATCTTTGTTTTGTTTGCTTTGTTGCATGGGCGGGATTATGTGCCTAGGCACTTTTGTACTTAATTATGGATTGTGAATGAAAAATATTCATTATCTATTTTCTCGTCATAACGTGTGGTTAAAGACAAAATGTTTTATGATGTAGAATGCTTACAATACTACTACTCTCGGATATATGCATGCATCTACTGCACTCTATATTTTTGCTATAGCAGGGTGCAACACCATGTGCCTCTGCTACCTGCCGCTCTATGCCACGTTCCTCCCTCATTCTGTCCTACTTTTCTAGCCATTCACGAGAAGACAGAGCCGGCCAGCCCCCCGTCAATACCGCTATCTGACGCCCTATTGCTGTTGTAGCGGTTCGACCTGTCCACTCTACCAAGCGACTGCCCTGCAGGCCTTTACTGTCAATAGTTGTGGGTCCACTGCCCACCTCAGTCGCCTATAGTAGTGGCAGTCCCCCATCCTTGTCATCCCTACTCTTGTTTGCCTACAACACTCTGGAGCAACAACACCCAGCAATCCCGCGGACAACCCCTCCAGCGGAGAGGCCTAACCGGCCTATAGCGGTCAACCCAACCTGTTCCACATCCACCTGCACCCACAGTCCAAGAGAAGTCCATCAGATTGCACCATGAAAAGGTGGGGTTAGTTCGGCCTATTTCAGACCCGTCAGATTGTTCAACGTCAGATGACCTCCAGAAAGGGCCCAACGAGATCGTTGGAGATGTCGAGCTTGTGGAGGCTCATCTAGCGAAGGGTCGTCGGCACCAGCCCTCTCACCCTTCGCTTCTGACAAGCAGGGCTCCCCACCCCTCCTTGTGACCTCTCCCCCTCTGGCTCCAACCCTCAACCCCCACCTCTGGCTCTCAAGCGGGCACACCCCTCCTTGCAAGCCCTCTAGCGAGCATGTAGTCCCCCACTCTCTACTTCCTCTCCCCCTCTGGCTGACACGTAGTCCCCCTTGCCCCTCCAACAAGCTCGCAACCCCCCCCTCCCTCCTCCACCCCTTGGAGACCTCTCTCACACCCCTCCCAGCCTCCACACCCTCCCCTGGTTGCACACCCCACCTCCCACACATCCTCCTTGCTGCCCATCCCCACCACCACACCCATCTTCAACCATAAGCTGATCCCAGTTCGCAGGCAGTAGTGTACTAGTAGTTTGCAGAGGCTGTAGCATCATCATCGTGAGTCTTCAGGGGGCGTACCATATGCCGACGGATTTGCCTTTTTGTTAGCTTTACAACGAGAGTAGTCCCACCTTCTTATGATCTCAGGGCTATCCGCAGAAGTGATTCTCGGCGACCTGCGCAGTTTCTCCCAGGCAGACAACCAGAGGCTCAGTGCAGAAGCTCCCCCAGCCTCCCCCTTGTGATTCCTAGAGCGAAACTTGTCTGAGAGGTACTTCTACAAGTCTCTCATTGCCTCTAGGAAGAAGGAGGTCAATCACCCTCCGGAGCACCCAGTTCCAGCCGACGGCGTCGAAGCGCGCAGACTGGTCCAGCCAGGCCCAAGTTGGACAGGCCCACACACTTCTAATCAGAGATTTCTCATATGACCTCTGTTCGTGGTACCGTTTATTCTGCATCAAAGCTGCCTTGACCACGGTCGCGTCAATGCCAACCCCACCTTGATCGGAGTCCAGGAACACCCGAAGCAGCTTCTGCAACAACCATCCAAGACTTTGTTCCAGACAAGGGCAGTCCAGACCAGGCCTGAACTCTGAGTTGCTGCGACCCCCGATGACCACCGAGCAGCGCTGGCCTTCTAAGGTCTGTTGCCTAGTCAGCCCCGGATGATCCAACGCTGGTCCCGCCTCCGACAACCTCCGAAAGAGCTCGTGGCTCTCCCGACACCGACACTCTGTCCTATAGTCCTAGACAGGGCAGAATCGAACAGCTTGAGAAGATGAAGGTGCAGCACCTCGGCTCGACCTCCGGATGACCACCAACTCCTTCAGTCGACTGCTACCTTGCCCCTAGGTGACTCAGCATCGGTCCCGCCTTCCAGTAGCACCGGGTGATGCCCGCAGTAGCCCAATTTAAAAAGGAGGTGACTATAAAACTTCGGTCGACCTCCCATAGGGTTTCGGTCGACCGAAACTGCCAGGATGCTCGGGTTCGAAAACTGCGGATTTTCGATCGACTGGCCCCTTCGCATTGGTCGACCGAAACCAGACGGAGACCCATTTCGTGAAGTCCGAAACCCATCTTTTGGAGATCCATTTAGGGCCAAACTTGACCCTAATACCCCTAGGGCAAACATACACATATTAGACTATTTTTGGAGGGGTTTAAACATGGGTTTCATGGTCTTTTCATCACCTTCCCATTTGTGTATATATATCCTACGAATTTAGGGAGAATGCAACCTAATGTGCTTATTTTCTATCTTGTAAGAGAAGAAAGGGAAGAAGGAGAGGAGCTGAGCAAAGGATCAAGATTTTCATCTACTTCTGATCGTTTTTGGAGCTCGTGATTGAAGAAGAAAAGGAGCGGAACGAGAAGGGGAACGCGAGGATGTTCTCATCGTCAACATATGACTTCCCTCCGACCCTAGGCTTAGAGAAAACATTCTACAGCCCTTTCTTTCCATGGAGTTTTTATTCTAGATCTTGCTTGTGCTTAGTGGAGTCATTAGCTTTAGATTTCCATGCTTGTATTGATCATTTCGTTCATCTTCGGAACTCTGACTTTGTGAGTGTGTGTCGAACCGTTTGCGAACGGTAGTGGCTTATTGTGCTGCGGTGTTGCAGCTTGTGTTTGTGTTTAGATCCATGGTGGATCGTGTAAGAGACGACGTCTCCATGTTTCGTGGAGTGAAAGTTTCGTGCGCTTTATTTGAAGTGAGTGGATCCTCACCGTTTTGGTGAGCGATGGACGTAGGGAGCCCGTCGTGATCCCGAACCACCTAAAAATCTGTCTCGCACTGTGGTTGAATGTGGTTTGCTTGTTTACATTATTTCTATTGATCGTGTGTGAACGGTAAGCTTAAGAGAGTTAACCTTTACATAGCTTGCATTTCGTCTAAACATCATTTGCGTTGGTGGTTATTTAATTTACTGTGTTAAAATCTAAAAATCACCTCAAGCTCCCAAGTCCCGTCGGAGGAACAAGGATGAGGGAGACCAGCAATCAGACTTGAGAAGGATCTGGGTCACCCTGGAGGAAGCTCAAGCTGTCTGGGAAACACGCCTCAGCAACCCCTTTCAGGCACTAAGGCGTCGCACCAAGCAAGGTGTGACTGAACCCATAGCCGCATCATCTGGCGGCGCCCAACCCTTTATCACCTCTCGCACAGATAGGCGAAAATAGAAATGGGCTCATTCTGGGCCCCACCGACATCCAGCCCCAAGCTCTCCTCAAGCAGATGCCATGATGAAGACTCCTCCGTAATGTTCCTCGATCTTTGATAGGCTGGGGACACCTGTCTGCCCCAAGAGGTGCTCCCAGAAAAGGAGGATGGTCCGGCTCCTCAACGATGCAGTCAGGGTGCTCGTGTATTATACTGCCGAACACCAACCTAGATTCAGACCGACAATCTGAACCTGCCTATATCTCACCTCAGGAGGTCTCATCACCCGCCTCCACCGCCGGCTCCAGTCGGCCACATCGGCACTTCTACCGGACCTCAGGCGTCCACACGAGTGGAAGAAGTTCCCGTTGAGGAGCAAGCCGCCCCTGTCAATGCGGAGCCGGTCAACAATGACCCTCCGGTCGATGAAGTTCAAGAGGTGACTCTTGAGACTCTCATGAAGGAGAACCAGCACCGGAAGGCCCTCCTGCAAGACTTGCTTCAAGATCGTGACCTTCATCCTCAGCCATCCGCTGGGCCCTCGATGGAAGCGCCAGCTCCGCTAGGTGGGCAAAACGGTGCTAACACCTCCGCGGTAGTTGCTCGAACCCCCACAATCATTGGGTTCGGCATGCCTTTGGCTGAGAATCAACCATGGCCATCCAACACGCCGGTGCCAGAAAATCTTATCGCATAGCGCCAGATGATCAAGCAAATTGTTGAGACCAAGCTCGCCCAGTTTGGAGAAGGGGTCATGACTATAGATCTCTATAGTGTCCCCTATCCACTACACCACCAGCTCAAGAAGCTTCCCCCGGAGTATGCCAAACCGCCGAAGAAAAAATTACCTCCGCGATCCTCGAAAAGAGCACAACGCGCTAGTACTGTCTCGGAGTCGTTGAACGCAACGGTTCACCCTGCACAAGATTTCGAAGGCTCATTAGGGAAAAACACGCGTAAACAATAAACCACTCTCCGGGACTTCGAAAATGACCCGAAAAATATCCGAAAGAAAATTTGGGGCATTACAGCCCTCCTCCCTTATAAGAATTTCATCCTCGAAATTCAGGACAAGCACCAACCCACAAGGGCAGAACGCCATAAACCAACTGACGACGTCGTCAGAGCCCCAGCCAAATCTCGATGCTCGTAAAAATCACGATCCTGAGGGACACGACCAGACAATGATCACAGACAATGTCTCACTCACAATCCAAGACACATTGATCATCAGAGCAGGCACATGCAAGAAGTACTAGTTTGGCGTCGCCTCAGCCTACATGAAAATCAACCACAACAACACTGCCACGATCTCACTCACCGAGGACGTGCGCTCCTCGTCACGAGAACCAACACCGGTCAATGCCCACGCTCGGCAGACCAACCAGACGCCAGCTTCACAACCCCCTGACCGCTCTCACACCCTACACCAAGGGCAACCAACGCTGAGCTTCCGCCAGCTCACACCTAGCAAGCTGACCACTTACAACAGAACCGGACCAACTCTTGCCAGAAGACAACTTCTCACAAATCCCAGATCCAATCCGGGAAAAGCACATCTCATTATCGGCCCCCATGGCCTCACTGGCACACGGCTCTCGCCACTCTCGAGCCCCAACAACCAGCATCTGCTGTCTGTGAAAGATCATCCACTGGTCACTAGACACTTGCCAACGGGAAGCGTCCACCGGCCCAACAAGCACGCTCCAAATCACGACAGGCCATTCGCTAACTCTTCCACAGACCAACACCACGTCCGATCCAAAACCTCATGCCAACTCCACCCTCTCAGGGGAGCACGGCGAAACCACATGACAAGAACCTGGTGTCTTCGGTCTTTACCTCACTCGACTCAGACTTATAGGGAAGCCATCCCATGTTGGTCGCAGACCGGGGATCACCATATCCAACGCCAACATCTCATCAGAGACCTTCGCACATGGGCATCGTTCTTAGTCCTATCTCATCAAGTCCCACGCCTCAAAAATGATCCAAAAGGACGCCTGCCAATCCCGGTTCCGCTCTTACCACAGAGCCTCGGGGCACCACCTCTCACGATCCACGGCACACTTCTCCAGAACCGACAAGCGCCGCCTGCTACCACAGTAAGCTGATCGATAACGCCACGACCAATGCACACGGGTGCCCAGACAATACACTTCTTACCATGGTCGACCACTCGGTCAATCCGACCAACCGCTCACGGCCACCAACCGGGACCCATAATCTTATCAGAGATCACTTCTCCAAGAACACGATCTCACCCAAGAACACAACCCCCAACACAGAAATGAGGTACTCATGCAGAAACCTTGCCAGCACATTTCCCCAATTCTTAATCTAGCCAGTGCCACAAATCACAATGCCTCCAGCAATAGCACGGCAACAACACGCCTTACGTAACCTGAGACAAACTCACACCGAGGAACCAATCCTCTGACGCTCAATACATCCTTGAAAATCCACCTGTAGCATCCAACGCTATGACCTTCCACTGTGCACTCAGATCCACGTGCACATCCGCCACAACGATAACTCAGGATCCTCCATCCTGACAATCCTCTGTGACTCCGTCGGCTCCGATTCACAACACCTCTAAAAACACAACACCAGCCACAAGTTCTCGCCAACACCGCCCAGCTAGCACACACCCTTCCCCTCTTGCTGCAAGAATTTGATCTTGAAATCAAAGACAAGAAGGGGTTAGAAAATATTATTGCTAACCATCCGTCTCGTATTGTCATACCTGCTAGTGCTCCCATGAATGATTCCTTTCCTGACGAGCATCTCCTTGCTGGTTCTCACAATTCAACCCCTTGGTACGCACATATAGTCAACTATCTGGCTGTCCGTCAAATCCCGGGTGGGTGGACAAAGCAAGAGAAGGATCATTTCTTTTCAAAGGTCAAGTATTATGTTTGGGAAGACCCAGAGCTATTTTACTTGGGTCCTGATTATATAATCATAAGGTGTGTCCCCGAAGAGGAACAACAATTTGTGCTGAATTTTTTTCACACTCTTGCATGTGAGGGACATTTTTCAGGAAAAAATACTACGATGAAAGTTTTACAAAGCGGATTCTATTGGCCCATGTTATTTAAGGATGGATATAAATTTGCCAAAACTTAATTGAGGTGCCAGGCTGTGGGCAACAATTTGAAGAAAGATATGATGTCGTTGAATCTCATTCTGGTCGTAGAAATTTTTGACGTTTGGGGTATAGATTTCATGGGACCATTTTCCGCCATCATTCGGTAATGAATATATTCTTGTGGCAGTTGATTATGTATCAAAGTGGATTGAGGTCATAGCCACAAGGACCAATGATCATAAAGTTGTGATGAAGTTTGTGAAGAAAAATATTTTTTCTAGATTTGATTATCCAAGGGCTATTATAAGTGATGGGGGTTCTCATTTCACACATTCTCAGTTTCGAGCTTTGCTTCGTAAGCATAGTATCACTCATAAGCTCGCCACCCCCTATCATCCCTAACCCAATGGTCAGGTGGAGGTATCCAATAGGGAGATCAAGAACATTTTACATAAATAGTTAGGCCTGATAGAAAAGATTGGTCTGATAGGCTAGATGATGCATTGTGGGCCTATAGAACTGCATTCAAAACCCCCATTGGCATGTCACCATATAGACTCATCTTTGAAAAAGCCTGTCACCTCCCAACTGAACTTGAGCATAGAGCATATTGAGCCATTAAACAAGTCAACTTTGCTCATTCAGGCTGGGCCCCAAAGAGCTCTACAATTAAATGAACTAGAGGAACTGCGTAATGAAGCTTATGAGAACTTGAAGATTTATAAAGCCAAAGTCAAAGCATTTCATGATAAACACATTCACAGGAAAACTTTTCATGCTAATCAAAAGGTTTGACTTTTTAATTCAAGACTATGCTTCTTCACAAGTAAATTGAAATCCAGATGGGATGGGCCATTTATTGTTATTAAAATATTTGACCATGGAGCTGTTAAAATCTTGAATCTCTAAAATAGTCACATTTTTACTGTTAACGGTCAAAGATTAAAACCTTTATAGCGGTCGTCCCAGTGGCCGTTATGATCATAACGCGCCCAGGTAGGTGCGTTATGCTCCGTGAGTTTTGGGTCTGGTCTTCGTGGGTTTAGCGGTCCCACGACTGACCGTTATGTTATACATAACGCCCCGGTGTTGGTGTGTTATGGGTTTCCGACCGTTAATTTTTGACCGTTGGGGGTCCTGGTCACATAACGCGCCTAGGGAGGTCCGTTATGTACTATAGCGTCCCAGGGAAGGTGCATTATGCTTAACGCCCTTGCCCTCCACTTAACGCACCCGAGCTGGTCCGTTAAGGTCTATAACGCCCCTAGAGGAGTGCGTTATAGTCTGTTTTCACTCCGTAACATAACGCACCATGGCTGGTCCGTTATGTACATAACGCTCCTAGAGGAGTGCGTTATGTTCGCTTTCGTGACTTGGGGCTTGACGCACCTTTGTTGGTCCGTTAAGCACTATAACGCCCCTGGGCAGGTGCGTTATAGTCTGGTTTTCGTTGGGGGTGATGGACGGCTAGGTTAGACCGTCTATTTTTCCCTCGCGCGACTGTGAGTTAGCCGTGCATCTATGAGTGGCCAATGATGGACCGTTCATCGTCTGAGGCCTAGCCAGTGGTTTCTTCCGTGTCGATTTGAGTCCCGAGTGAACGGACCTTGATCCACGTGCTGACCCGTGGTCTGACTGATATTGGGCATCATGTGGGGACCAGGTGAGGGGCACCGTGAGGGGTCCTGGGATGTGGCGTCTTTGGCTTACGTCACTATGAGTCGATGTTATACGAGGAGTAATGCTTGTACTCGTTTACTTTTGGAGTCATTTTTCGTGACTTGAGGGTCTGTACTTCCGGTGACCCATCCACTAGTCGTAACTTCTACAGCACGCGTGTGTCGGCCCATTAGGAGCACTGGTGTGGCGCACCCGATAGAGACAGTGAGTAAGCTGGTTACCGTAGAGCCCCCGCGTACTGTCGAGTCCGGGCTGGTGGGGGAATTACCAGCTAGAGGATAGACCTAGGGCGTATGGTCTGAGTGTGCACACGAGGCTGATTGGGTAGGGCCGAAACGAGGTGTACCAGCCAAGGAAGTGTGCCGGCCAGGGCGTAGCTGGAAGTGTGCCGGGGAAGGCTAAGGCAGGTTGTACCGGTGAAGACCCAGGAAGCAGGTGTGCCGGGTGAGGTCTGGACGGGGCCCACTCCTCTTCCATTCCTATGTCTTTCTTTTCTCTCTCCCCCTTGATTTTATTCAGTTTGTATGGGTTTTCTCTTCCTTTCCCTTAATCATTTTACCTTTTTTTTTTGTTCCTCGTGGGACGAGTGTTCAATTTGCTTAATCACCATTCAGTCCGGTGCTCTTCATGTTGTCCACAGTTCTCCACCTCGATAGGAGCGTTTTACCATAGTTCATCTTATTGGTTTGTTGTTTCCTTTTGTCTCTTAATCATGTCGTTGTCCCATTTATTTGTTGCTTCCTTCTGCCCTTTAACACGTTGTCATTTCTGACGAAAATTCGGCAGCATCTCCCCTTGACCCAGATGGTAAGGAAGATACAGGGAACGCGCCCACATGGAGTGGTGGAACTCGACAATCGGAGGTACGTGCCAGAGGCGACAACACCTTTAATGAGACCTCGGAAAACCCGGGAGGAACGACGAGTGGAAGATGACTTTAGGACTGGCTGTGGGTGCCATGGGTAGGGGACAGGGCCTTGTGTGCCTGCCAAGGAGCTTCAAAGGCGTGCCGGGTAGGCAAGGTGAGAGGTTGTCTTGGGCTGGAAAGGCCAGGGGATGCACCGGTCAAGGGACACAAGGTGTGCCGGGCCAGGGGCGCAGGGTGTGCCGGGCTGAGAGGCACAAGGTGTGCGGGGCTAGGGGGGGCTAAGTGTGCCGTTGGGAGGATGCAGGGACGAGTGTGCCGGCCAGGGAAGCTGTGCCAGGCTAGGAGTTGAACGGGGTTAAGCGAGCGAGGTTGGGGGCAGTTCAGGAGCATGAGGGCTAAGGGATAGCTATGTGGGTGGAACTGGAGAGGAGAAGAAGACTAGCAATCTTGGCCTGGATTGTCTAAAGGGGAAGGCTTCAGCTAGCAAGGGGGACGATGGGCTTGAAGATTATGAACAGCCCGAGATCCGGCCCATTGAGCTGAAAGAATATGTCCCCTGGGAGGAGTTCGAGTCCGTCGAGCTGACCCCCGAAGTAGAAGCCCAAGCAGAATGAGTGTCTCCCTTGCGGTGCGAATTCCCTCAAGAGTAGCCACCGGCTGCTGTAGAAAAGAAGAAGAAAAGGAGGAGAGCCAGAAGTAAAAAGAAGAAGGAGGTCATCATCGCCTACAACACCCTCTCGGCACTGTTTGACACAGCCTACTCTCTGGACGAAGAAGAAGAAGGGGCATACTGCGATCCACCGGAAATAAATCAGGCCGAAGCATCCACCTCCCAACATGCCACCCGATGGGGATGCCCTCCTCAGAACAACCGCAACATCTTGCTAAGGGGCGAGTAGCCGTACCAAGTCCCCAGACCCAAGGTTTGAGGTATGGAGATCCCCCCACCATCGAGTCTTTATCCCGAGAAGCCGAAGAGTCAGGGCGCTCCCACATTTGCTGAGTTCCTTCGGGCCCGCATAGAAAAGCAGGTGCGCTCACAAGGACCCCGGCCAACCAAGGGAGCCAGCAGCCTCCCGGCTCCACTTGCAAGTAATCCTCCAACTCTACCAGTGGCGGCCCCATCCCAGCCGGTGGAAGAATTTGACGGCATCCTCAACCTCGCCAAATTCATGAAGGAAAAAGAGGAGGCCCAGCAGGCCCCGCAGGCTCAGGCAGCTGTACCAGATCCAGTGGAGGAGTCACCCTCTGACCCGGCACCCCAGGCCCAGCCTGGGGGCAGACGCGAAAAGGTCGAAGAGATGAAGCCACTCAAGGTTTGGGTTACCGACCGAATAGTCAGGCATCTGATGTGATACGACCTAGGACGTAAGAAAGTAAGCACATCCGCAACTCAAACGGGCCGATATTGGTGGCCAACTGACCCGACACACACCCCGAACTCGAAGGTAACTTGGTGATGCCAAGGGGAGGTTGTGAGGGCTGGTCCCTTGCTGGTAGAGGGCCAGCAAGGCTAGAGGGTCTCCCAAAGGGTAGGTTTAGTCCCCTCACTCGCTCAACGGAGCAATTTCACAGATATTAAATGAACAAGCACAAGATATGGAGCAAGGTTTAGAGGTCACTTGGTTGGTTTGAAGAAACCAACACCACTCGGAGGCGTGGGCGAGCGGGGAAGTGTGGTTCCCTGCACATTGTGTCGATACCGCTTCCCCTATTAGCAATACAAACACTACTCCCCACACAGGGGGTTGGACGAAGGGATGAGAATTTTATGGTTACAACAAATACTACCTCCGCACAGGGAGGGGTGATAAGCCGGCCAGGCGGGGTGGGGAAGAAAGCCAAGAAGTTACAGAAGCAATGATTCGACCGAATCTGCTAGCTTCAGGAACGGGCTGACCACCGGTCGCTGTTGACGGCTCCACAGTTTAAGGCAAACTCGGATGACAGCGAAACTAGTGCCAAAACGTTGCTAGCTGGATCAGGAAGTCCTCAAAATTTTTGGGGAGTGGCCTGGAGTCACCTCTGGTCGCAGCTGGCTCTGTGGCAAGGCGGCTCTGCCTGTACTGGTTTTGTTCCCCGGATGCAGTAGCAGGAAGGTGGCACTGGTACGAGCGCTCCCGGAGTCAGAATGGTGTGGGATCAAAGCCGACACGTCCGCCTACGAGTCTCCTTCGGCGTTCGACCAGGAAGACCTCCAGGAGTGGTCGGAGCAGAGAGATAGGTGGTTCACAGTAGCAGGGTATCGGGACTGGGTTTCTGTGGACTGACCTGCGCACCCTGATGAGAAAATTCAGAACGAGTGGTCCCATCCTCCGAATGCAGTTCCGTCGGTGGGGTTGGGAGGAGAACTGGTCGAAGAACGCCCCGGCCAAGCGGGGCACCAAGGGGAGCAAGGATGTGGTCATAACAGCTTCTGTGGCAGGGCGGCTCTGCTCTGGCTGGTACAGAGCACTGGGTACAGCAGCAGGAAGATGACGCCGCCACGAGCACTCCCGGAATCAGAACAGGGCGAGACCAAAGCTGTCACGTCCGTCTACCAGTCTTCTTCAATCTCCAACCAGGGTGGTCTCCAGGAGATGTCGGAGCAGATAAAGTGGCTTGGTTAATTTAATCCCCCTTGGACCATCTTAATCACCTTGGACCATAATAAACCCAAAAATACAAATATCTGGTCAATATTCTCCCATTGACCCAATTTAAACCCAAAAGAATAATACACACCAAATACAAGTCAAATACATACCAAATATACACTAAATACGACCAATTACGTACCAAATACAAATACGTAGAAAAATATGTACTAAAACATCACGACTCCGGTGGAGACTCCAGACTATCCCCCAGCCACAAAAATGTCACTGTCAGCCGAGTCGTGCTACGGGTCCGGTATCGGCGGCTCGCTGAGTCGAGCTGAACTCTGGCTCTGGTGTCCTCACCAATTCTCCTCGGGTGGGAGAAGCCCGACCCTATCGAGTAGGGGTCCTGATCGCTCTGGTATCGGTCTAGCAGATCTGGATCTATTCTCTGTAGTTCGGCCCTAGTGATCCAAGCTTCATCGGACGTGGGCCGTCCCTTCCAACGCACCAAGTAGTGTTGGTACACCCCACCCCGGGTAGTCTTTACCTACTCATCTAGTATATGCTCTATCTACTTACGCTGCTGAGGTAACAAGGCTAGAAGTGGATGCTCGGGGGTGGTGTCACTCACAAGGGGTGGAGATGACCCAAATGGCTCACTGGGTATCACTGTTGGGTCCCTATAAGTGAGTAGGTCTGACATGTTGAAAGTGGAGCTGATCCCGTAGCTCTCTGGCAGATCTACAACATATGCATTAGAACCAACTCATTTCACTACGCGAAAAGGACCGGCACCGCGAGCTTGTAACTTCTTCACGGATCCAGAGGGAAATCGTTCAGGCCTGACCCTGATCATGACGTACTCTCCCTCCTGGAACTCACGATGATGCTAGTGGGCATCAGCCAACTCTTTGTACTATGCATTACTGGTCTCAATATGACAACGTACATGCTTATACAACTACCTAATATGATCAGCAAAGGACTCTACTGACTCAGACACACAGGACTGGATGGGAGATGGGACCAGGTCTATGGGTTTTCTAAGTCTACGGCCAATTTCTTAATGCATCTTGGTGAAGGGTAGATCTTTTAATTAGCTCTAGCACAGATATCTTGGCGGGAACTCTATCCAAATGATGTAGCAAGTCGTATTGAGTACCCGGCAATGGCTCAGTCTCTTCTTGTTAATCTGCAGCTGGCTGGGCAGACTGAGGATTGGAAGTAGAAGCATAATTTCTTTAGAACAATCTGTGCCGACACGACCTCTGATGACAGCAGAATAGGTTGAGTGGGGTGGATAAGTGGTGCGGTGAAGGGTGTGGGAGAAATAGTGGGGTTAGGAGAGGTGATAGCGGGGGTAACGGGTTGTGGAAAAAGGATGGCAGGTGAAGAGGTAGGCACGGTGATGATAGATGTAGATGGGGGTGTAAGGAGCAACGGAGATGAGGGTGAAAGGATAGGCGTAGTGACGGCAGTGGGGGTAACAAGTAGTGAGCGAGATGGAGGTGCGGGTGAGGGTGTTAGCATGGATGTGGAAGGGATGGTGAATGGGAAGACGAATGATGTAGCAGATGGAGAAGGGGTTTGACGTACGAGTGTGAAGATGGTGGAAGCAGAGGGGTAGTTATGGTGGAAGGCTGAGACTCGGTGGGTCGCACCGTCATCATCAAAAGACCATCCGACGTTGGGGGCCGGAGGCTGAACTACATTTACCTGAGCCGGTGCTGGCGGCTGAGGTTGCAGAGTGGGTGGATGGTTTGGCATTGGGTTCTGATGGATCCCCAAGTCTTGAACCTACTGTGGTTGCTGTTGCGGCAGCGGCTGTGGCGGCGGTGCTTGTTGCTACTGCACTTGCTACCTCGGTGCCTGTCTTCTTTTCTCTTTCAAATTCACAACTGTCTTATGCATCTCGGCCCAATCAATGCGGTGTCCTTCATGTAGATCATATACTAAGTCCCTGAACTGAAAACATCCTTCAATAGTATGCCCCGGCTACCTGTGGAACATACAATACTTCGTCTGATCAACTGCTGGGTTTCATGTGGGCTTTTCCGAAGGAAGCTGTATAGCACTAACTGACATGAGAGCCAAAAATATGTCGCCATTATGTACCTTGTACAATTAGAGGGATGAATAAGAGATTCATTGCCTATTCTCTCATGTTTATATCTATATGTTTATGATGTGGATGATGATGTTGGCTCTTGTCCCTCAATTCGTTTAGCATTCCTCTCCGATTTTGGTTTCTCCTTCTTCTTGAGTGAGCGATTAGCCCCTATCCCAATCACGAGGGGGGTTGAGGGCTATATTCTCCTCAAAACCCTAGGACCGATCAGGGAAAGCTATAGCTCCTGAGAATGGCCCAGGGCCATGCCGAAAAGGGCAACAATACAAATCCCCTCCCCAGGATTCTATGATCTTCTTCGTTTATTTCTACCATGTGCGAAGTGTTTGTCAGTATGATAAAATGCTAAGTGTGTGTCTGTGAATGCTCGTATCGTATTGCCAGTGGATCAGTGAAGGCACAGATTCTGGGAGACGATCGAACGCCCTTTCAACCACCTCGATGGGCTACAAGGGAGTCGGTGCACTCCAATATTTGTTTCAATCACAGCTTTGTTTATTCTGTGAGGGTCATCGTGCGAAGTCTCCAGGTGTTCGATGGAGTGCCCTTGAGGGCTTCGTCCTCTGAGCTCCCTTCTTTCATGCATCCTCACAGGTGAGCATGAGCCCACTCTCAGGGTCCGGGATTGCTCTACTCTGAGCTCACGAGAGAGCTCTCACACTGTCTTTGGGTTTACAGGCTTACCATTGTCCGCCCACGACGGGTTTGCATGGCTGTTGGTCTTATTAGCATGAATGGTATTGTTCTCGTCCCAGGGCAGAATAGTGTTTCTCCGATTACATCGATTGCTTCTTGAATGTGTCTATGAGGGCGAGAGTTCCCCGTTCGTTAATTTCTACTACATTACAATCCATTCACTTTGGATTTTAGGGGGTCTATCATACCATGATATGTTCCCCTAGAAGTACATCCCACAGAGTGAAAAACAAGGCCCATTAGATGACAACATTGGCTCCGTCGCCCCTGATTCAACCCCTGAATTGCCAAGGACTCTTAGTAGGCTAGCCCTCAGGGTCCCTCATTTTATTTAAATTATTAATTATATAATTATTATATGTATTATTTTAAATTTCAATGTACCTCCACACTCTTTAATAACCCTTCTGAGCCCTCCGACTCGTGGGTGGCAGGTCAGAATTCGAATGGTATCGGATATTTTCCAGTATCCGGATCTTGGGTCGTTACAACCCAAGTCCTCGGTTTATAGGTAGTCCATTATCGAGAGGCCGTGCGACAACTGGCCTCCAGCTAGATGGAACAAGCAGCATTGGAGGCCCAACTCCAAACATTTTTGGCCAAGCACGCCGGCCTCCAAGAGCTCCTGGAGTCCCAAGGGTGCAGGCTAGCTAAGGTCGAGTGTGATCGGGATCGTTTTCAGGTGCAAGTCCAGGCATTCGAGGACTCCTGGCGACCGATGAAGGGTCGAGCGGAGGCGGCAGAGGAATCGGTGATAGGGCTGGAGACTGCAGCCATCAAGGCGCGAACAGAGGCGGATATGTTACTCCTATTTTACTCCTACATTCATGTTACATGATAAATTCTCGTGAGAGAAAACTGTTGGATCCTCTCTAGACCAGTCCCAGAACCATCCAAAAAAGGGCACATTCAGGGGAAAGCATTGTCAATATGTTTTTTTTTAATAACCGAAAGAAGCACCGGAGATGCTCAACTATGTATTACCAAACATCAATTCATGACATGTATATAATAGAATCAGAAAACAGGGAGGCCTTATTTTTGAATCCAACTGAAACTTTTAGGTATGACAAAGCTTTCAAGCTTTGGATTTCCCTTGACTCCAAACTTCATCATCAGTTGAGGTAGAAGCATGTCTAGTCACCTACATATGGTGTGCATAACACAACAGTTGAAGAGAGACCTAAACATTTTCATGGGATCACATAGTCTCACATTGGCTTGGAAGGGCATGCAACACTGCTTCCTTCACCACTTCTTCGATTGGTCGAGCACACATGTAATGCTGCAGAGATAATGTCACGCCCCGAACAAAGGCGGAATTATCGGGGCGTACGGTTAGAGGCACGCTAGAACGAATTTAGTAAAACTACTCCCCTGGAGACGGCCATTGCCAAGAAATAGGAGAGGAATAGAAGGAAGAATCTCAAAAGGCGGCTCAAGAAGCAAGCTGAACAAGCAGCTGCCTTGCAATCCCCAGTAGAGCTGATGCCTCTCTAGAGGTTACAACGGCTCATCGATAACTTGGAGGAATATATTCCTCTTCACCCTACCGGGCCTATCCCACTCAATAGCTACATCCCGTGAGAAGACATGCAGAAACGAGCTCGCCTCCGGGACTGGGTCCAAGAAATGATCCAAAAGGTCAGGGAAGGCGAAACTCTCCATGTTCTGGAAGAGCTCACCTTGTTCTATAACGACAAGGAGATCACCGTGGAACAGCTGGAATAGGTGCTTCGTGGCTACACCTACAACCTGGTGGCCATCCCACCTCCAGACAATATCAACGCCTCCCGGCGAGGCGAGCCGGTAGCGTCCAGAACCAGATAAAGGGCTGCGGCTCCACCCAGACCGCAACCAGCTCCAGAGTACACTGGCTGTGGCTAAGGTCATAGACGTAGTAGAGGTCGCGGCAGAGCCCCTGAGCCGCCTCTTCACCCCTCTCCCTTTGATCCCGAATGGGTTGTCCTCCTTCGAGGAGAACAACCTGTCCTGATCCCACCAGTGGAGATCCAGGGACAACCCAGCATCTTTGACCCAGCTGGCGTGGAGGGGACTGCTGCTAGCATTCTAGTTCCAGCACCAGCTCCGGCCTGCCCTGCAGAACAAGCAGGACCATCCGGTAAGGATGGACCAGCCCCTGAGTCGTCTCTGGAAGAGCCATCATTAGCTTCTCTCTTCCAAGAGTCTACGGCTGGTCACGGTCAGCCTGATCCCAGTAACAAGGGCAAGGCGGTGCAACTCCCTGATGAGGAGAGGCGCGACAGCTCACAGCAGATCCAGCCCGACATACTACCATCACTGGAGGATGCTCGAGCTCGAGCTGACCGGAAGGTCCTCCACTAGATGAAGTGTTTCCCTGCCAGCATCACAATCTGGGAAGCCATAGCTTGGAGTAAAGATTTGAGGGAAACTCTTATCTGAGTCGGGTGACGAGGTCTCCTGAGGTGAGATATGGGCTGGTTCAGATCGTCAGTCTGAACCTCAGGCTGGTGCCCGACGGTGTAGCACGCGAACACCCTCACCACGTCATTGAGGAGTCAGACCGTCCGCCTCTTCTGAGAACGCCTCTTGGGGCAGATGGGTGTCCCCAGCCTTTCAAAGACTGAGGTGCATTACAGAGGAGTCTCCATTGCGGCATCTGCCTGAGGAGAACTAAGGGCAGGATATTGGTGGGGCTCAGAACGAGCCCGTCGTTGTTTCCGCCTATCTGAGCGAGAGGCGATGAGGGGCTAGGCGCCGTCAGATGATGCGGCTGTAGGGCCAGTCGCACCTTGCTTGGCGCGACGTCCTAGTTCCCGAAAGGGGTTGCTGAGACACGCCTCCCGGACAGCTTGAGC
Source organism: Amorphophallus titanum (assembly GCA_024336825.1). NCBI lineage: Eukaryota > Viridiplantae > Streptophyta > Magnoliopsida > Alismatales > Araceae > Amorphophallus > Amorphophallus titanum. Next base: position 129,002 of record JANBPO010008365.1, on the reverse strand, counting down.
TTCCTCTGGGGTAACCCAGATCCTTCTCAAGTCAGACTACTGGTCCCCCTTGTCCCTATTTCTCCGATGGGACTTGGGAGCTAGGATGCCTAACCGACACTGGTGCCTTTGGGCCATTGCCGAAGCGTTCGCCCTTTTGAGTTCCACCTTGTCTTCCCGTGTTCACCGCAGGAGGCTAAAGTGGTTGATAATAGGGACCGTAGAGACGATCCGTCCTAGAGGCACAATGGGTTCGCCCCCGTCCAGGCGAATCAGTAAGTCCCCGACAAGGATGGTCTTGCCAGAGTTGTTGGTGGCAGCAGCGGGTCGCTTGCCTTTGCGGCTACGACGATGCTTCTTCTGGAGAGCTGAAGATGATTCCACTCCGAGGTGGTAGACTGAGAAAACCCAATCCGTGAATGCTGGTGGTGCGGGGCCACCCATTGGGAATATCGGAATAGGCCCCCAAGATGCAAAGTCTGTAGTGAAGGCCGGCGGCTGGGTGACTCGAGTGTAGGCCTTCGCCCAAGCCGACAGTAGTGTTGCAAATGCTCGCAACGATGTGCTTGCACTTGGAGCTGACACTGCAGGGGGTACCGGGGTGCCAGTGACTCAAGGCCTTGAGCCTAGACTGGGAGCTGGCGAGATCGGAAGGCACGATAGGAGGCCCTCGATCCATGTCGTGGTCGTCACGTCCCATAGAGGCAGACCAGTGCTGGGAGCCGGCGTTGTCAGGTTGAGGGAGAAATGCCCCCGAGGTGGAACCGGGAGGTGCGAAGCCTAACGCGAGCTACTCACGCCAAGCACCGTCCTCGGGAAACCCCAGGGCTGTATACCCGATCTGGGTGCTGAGACGCCTCGTACCAGGGGTTGAGAACCCGAGTGAGGTGGTTGCTCTTCTGAGGTTCGGGTTGAGAGGCCCGAACGGGATGCTGGGGAGCCACGCCCTGGGGTTAGGGGACCCGTATGGGGAGCTGGCTCGGTGGAGGCTCGGGGTTGACGGCCCGAGCAGGGTGCTAAGGAGTCGAACACCTTAGGGTGGAGACCCACGCCAGATGCTGACTTGGCCGAGGCCCAGGGCTGGAGGCCCGAGCGAACTGCAGAAGTGGAGACCAAAACTTGAGACGTGAAGCCTGCGTCGGGAGTCAGTCGAAGCTGGGCCCGGGGGCTGGTGTTTGCCCGGGTTGGGACTGGTCCGGAACCCCTACGGGGACCGGTAATAGGAGATCCAAGCCTAATGCTCGGTCTAGCTACTGAGACTGGTAACTGGTATGGCACATTGGTGGCGCCAAAAGAGACAGGAGTTGGGGGTGGCGACGGAGCAGCCATGGGGACCACACCCAAAAAGTAGGGCGATCCAACGACCGGGGTGAAACTACCGAAAGCGATCGGCACCGCCAAGTAGCCCACCCGTGCGTGGGTGGCGATGATGATGGGACCGTAGGTGACGGTCGCCATAGTTGTTGAAGCACCGGACGAGCTGGGACAAGTGCCGCTGATAGTCGTCGAACACGATTCGACAACTGGGAGGCGAACTGGAAGCTACTGGAAAGTGCGAACATGTGCTCTCCTTCTACCTCTCCTGCAAGGACAGGAAATGGGCACCAGGGCTTCAAGGTGGGCACAGACTTTCTCCTCAGCAAAAAGAAGGAAGGCGGGAGAGGTCCCACCGGGCGTGCCATCCTTTTGTTCGCGCGCAAGCGGGCGTATCACCGACGCGGCGTGTGTGCGGTGACCGGAGTGAGGGGTAGGATATAGCTACAGGAGAGGTGCCAGAATGCGATGCATTCCGGGCACTCCCTCTCATGACCATATCTTTCTTAGAGCGGCACCGTGCACTCGCCTGTTACGGAGAGTCGAGGGGAGACCGAGTGACATAGGAGGTTTTTGGGTTTGGGGGGAAATATGGCTGGGATGCGGGTGTGCCAGTTGATTTCTCGACAATCACCTGTGGAACCGAATGTTTAACTGGGGATGCACCGCCAGGGCGTGGCACGTGGACTCAAGGGGTGAGAGACACATGGAGGGAAGGACGGTTCCGTGGGTGCGAGTGCACAGGCGACTGTGGGGAGTCATGTACATGACGTCTTTACCCATCGATCGCAAGCAATCGGTGTTTATTTACATCAGATTGAATCCAAAGACCTTTGTTCTATGCCGAAAGGGAGTCCGTATATTCCTGAAGTCCTAGGTGGAGAGCCGGGAGCACTTTGCAGTTATAGGTTCGCCTCTTACTGGGTGGTGTTGGCTGAGGTCAGGGGGTGCTGGAGGTTCATACTAGGTGACACAGAGGGAGGACTGAGGGCCCGAACGTGGATGCGAGAGTATTCATCCAATTGGCAGTTTAATTTCTGAGAGATACACGTCTTTACAGGTAGGCCGTAGTGACCGAGGGTACAACTGGTGCATGCCATGGGATAATTCTGACGTGATGATCGGTCCCTGGGTCGATGCGTGACAGATGAACACACATGTGTTTTACAGAGGGCTCCTCCCGTGGCGTGGGCCGTGGTCGCGATGCAGAACGGGGGGCTCATGACTGGATAACTGAAAGAATGCGTCGATTCGGTATCTGGGCAAGGGTCGATCCCGACTCAAGTTGAGCGGTCGAACATGGCCTCATGACTACGGGAGAGCGTGACGTCATGATACGTGCGTAGTTGTGACCAACGGACACGTGAGGGGGAATCTCGACATGAGGGGACGTTTGCCCTTGTCTTAACGTTCCGCACATGGTGGGTGTTGACTTGTGTGTTACGGCAAAATATGACGTGAGGGAAGTGCAAACGACATACCCTCGGCGTACTGATTGCCTGGGCATTGATTTGCTTGGATCATAGATCCCACGAAATCTAGACATTCACGAATAATAATGGCCAAGAGCTCCAGTAACCTGATTTCTAGGATCAAGATTCTTCCAAACAACCTTGGATGGAAGAGGCAGAATAGGCTCAATAACCAAAAATAATAGACAACAAGACAGAGGAGTAGTCTTGAAGGATCAATACAATCATTTAGCTTAACCATAGTAAAATCACGAAAAAAAATAGGTCAAGGACTAATTACGGTCAATAGAACCCTCAAGGGTAAATAAATGATGTTATAATGGACCGCGTAAAATGAATTGGGCCAAGGCGAACCACAGCGTGTTGCCAAAGATATGAACGGTCCTGTAATGGGCCGTGCAAAGATAGAACGGTCCACGATGGGCCACTAGACTGATCCAAATGGTCCATATGAGGCCGTGTAACACAAGAAGGAAAAGTAGCCCACAACGAGGGGTAAACGGTCTGAACTGGGCCGTCCGATACTCGAACGGTCCATCGACAGTCCGTTTAATAGTCTGAATGGTCCAAAGATAACCGTGTACCAAAAAGGGCCATTTAGGCTGGAGTCATCAACCTAATTGGGCTCCCAGGCTGCCCGGGACATAGTGGAACCGAACCAGGGTTCAGCCCACAGTTCACAGGCTAAGTCTGGAGACTTTAGGTCGAATTATCATGATTAGGTCGAAGAAGAAACAAGGACAATCGACCATCCAGATCTGACGGTCAACCAGTGGAACACAGTCTCCTCTTAGCCGCTCAGTGAGTCAACGGTCCGCTGCTGACCGTGCATGGACTCAGACGGTCCCAAGAGGGCCGTGACTCAGAATAGAGATAAACACGCGATTCAATCGAGTTAACAGGTGCAAGATTTGAGGTACAACCTGCCCGACGTCCTAGTGAGAATCCCAAGCTCGCGGGGACTGATGGAGGTCTCGTAATGGAGGTCCTAGTCCGATGGAAGGAGTATCCAGCAGAGCCGATAACCCGAGCTACGCTCCAACAACAGGTAAGCAGACGCGGGAACGCATTAGCCCTCACCCCTTCACAATCCCATCACCCCCCACTACACCTATCACCCTCCTGCACACCCAATTCACAGGCAGCAGTAGAAGATCCATCTTGTCGAGTCTGCTCCGGGGCCATCCGGCATCTTCTGGAAGTGTACCATACATCGACGGAAAGGTCTTCAAGTCAGCTTCGACAACGATGTGATCCCACCTTCATTCGAGTTCGGGGCGGTCCGGGAGGTCCATTCTCGTCAGAGTGCACATCTGGCATCTGAGGGAAGACCAGAGCGCCGGTGCAGAAACTACTACTTCCACACCCCAGCTCCCCTTGGTGCACCGTTTAGCTGGGACATTCCTCTACCTGTCCTCTATCCAGCACAGCTGGCGAAACCTCGTTCGGAGTCCGGAGCTGTCCGTTCTGAATTTTCTCTCCCGGGTGTGCAGGTCAGTCCACTCAGAACTAGCACTGATACCCTGTCACTGTTCACCCTCTACCTCTCTACTCCGACCTCTCCTGGAGGCCTTCTTAGTTGGAGATTGAAGAAGATTTGTAGATGGACATGTTCGCTTTGGTCTCGCACCATTCTGACTCTGGGAGTGCTTGTGACGGCGTCATCTTCCTACTGCTGCACCCTGAGAACAGTCCCTGTCAGAGCAGAGCCACCCTGTCCCAGAGTCAGCCACGACCAGTGACGACTCTGGACGGTTCCCAAAAAATTCTGAGGACTTTCTGAACCAGACAGTGACATATTGGCACTTGTTTTGGCATCTTCCGAGTTTGTTATAGACCGTGGTGCCGACAACAGCGACTATCGGTCAATCCGTTCCAGAAGCCGGCAGAACTGGTCGAGTGGCTTTCTTTGGTAATCTAGTGATCTCCTCCCCCACCCTGCCTGCCTGGCTTAGCGCCCCTCCCTGTGTGGAGGTAGTATTTTGATGTAATTTTAAGTTCCCCTCCCGTAGTCCAACCCCCCTGTGTGGGGAGTAGTGCATGTAAACTTAAACCGGGGAACCTTCCACGACGCAGTGTGCGGGGAACCCACACTTCCCCGCTCGTCCACGTCTCAACTACTTTTTGATGAAATCTGATGATATGTTGGCTCAAAAATTGTGGAGAGCACCCTTCAAAGGTGCCACTGTCATCTCAGGACCCAAGACTTCTTAGGTACCTGCTTGTGCAAAATAACAAGTTATTTTGTAGGAGTGCCTTGGAAGCTGATGAATAAAGGGATTTTGTAAGCCAAGGCACCCAAGTGTGTAAAACTCCATTTCTGCTATTTACAAGTTTGATCATTTGAGCTTTCAATATTCGTTTAGATAATTGCATATCATGTTTAATATGTTTATCTGAACTTCATGCATACATCTAAATGTATTCTTTGCATACTCTGTCTCTCCACATATATTGAATAAATTGTGCACATATCAGATTGAAATTAGTTTGCACATGGTTGATGTTTGCATTGATTCATTGAAAATCTGTTGCACAAGTTTGACATCTGCATACACATGTGCTTGACAGACCATCATCAAAGACCTGAGATGCATATAGGACTATTTTTGCTTGCACTCATTGTCATTTCATGACCCTTTGGTATATCAAATGGTACGTTGGGAGAAGGACAGATCATCTTCTGTCTGGAAACCCACATCATGCGTAGAGGCTAGCCTCCACCAAGTACTAAGGGTCAAGTCTGCATATTAGAAATAGTCTACATGTTCATGTGAATAATTCATTTAACTCCCTGCATGTTGTCATTGCACATGCTACATTTAGAATCTTCATATGTTGCATGCATTTAGGGGGAGTCTGTTAAGGTAGCTCTTGTGCTTCATGCATATTTGTTTAGCCTAATCCCCGGCATGATCTTCATGTCACATAAGATAGTTTAATGCATTTAGTAAGGGGAAGTCAATGCATATACATGCATGTGTGAATTGCATATCATTCATGTGCCAATAGGACTAATTGACATAAATGGACATACATAAGGGGAGTTCCTGCATTTCATAGTTTACTCATGTGTATTTATTTGATATAGATCTAGAGAGGGGGTGAATAGATCAATCCCTAAATAAAAATCTACAGCAGCTAAAATAGTGTGGAATTAAAATATAGTGTCGGAGCTTCTTGACTGCGAAGACCAGCGCCAAGCAGACCTTCTCAATGAAAGTATATTTCTCCTCAGTCCTGACCAGTCTTTGGCTGAGATAGTAGAGGGCTTATTCCTTCCCTTCTTCATTATTCTTGGCAAGCATTGCCCACATAGTGTAGTGTGTGGCTGCTATGTATAGAATCAGCAGTCGTCCCTTCACCGGTGCCCCTAGCACAGGAGGGGTTTTCAGATAATCTTTCAGCTTATCAAAGACTGTTTGACATTCTTCATCCCAATATAAGGGAACATCCTTCATCATCAACTTATGAAAGAGGTGACACCGCCCCGACAAGTTGGATATGAACCTTCGGATATAAGCCAGACAGCCTTGTAGAGATCTCAGCTCGGAGAGGCTCCTTGGAGGAGGTAGCGCCTGGATTGCTTTGATCTTTGTGGGGTCTATTTCAATCCCCTGGTGTCTGACAATGAAGCCTAAGAATTTTTCGCTTGAGACTCTGAACGCACACTTCATAGGGTTCATCTTTAGTTCATATTGCCTGAGCCTCTGGAACATGACTCGGAGGTCTTGCAAATGGTCTTCTTTCTTTCTGGTCTTGATCACCAGGTCATCTATGACCTTATGGTAGAGCAGCTCATCAAATATTCTAGTCATCGCCCGCTGGTAAGTTGCGCTGGCATTCTTCAACCCAAACAACATCCTCTTGTAGTGATAAATGCCCTTGGCGGTTCGGAAGGTAGTATGGACTCGGTCATGCTCCGTGATCCATATTTGGTTGTAACCAGATGACTCGTCCATAAATGACAAAGCTTCGTGGCCGGTTGTGGCATCGATCATGACTTCTATAATTGGCATGGGAAAGTCATCCTTGGGACATGCTTTGTTCAGATCTCGGAAGTCAACGCATATCTGGATCTGCCCATTCTTCTTCTTCACGGGCACGATATTAGCCAGCCACGTAGTGTATTGGTTTTCTTCGACAAAACCCACATCAATGAGTTTGTCCACCTCTTTGCATATCTGAGTGATGACCTCTGGCCTCATACATGCATGGAGATTACACTAGATGCACAGTCCCAATAAAACATAAAATTCTCTATGTATAGTACATGAAAACGACTATAGTCAAAGGGCTTTTATTCCTTGCATCAAGTTTATGCCGTTCATGAGATAACCTACCTCTGGGCTAAACCTTGAACTTCCAATTCTTGACTGAAAGGAAGCCCTAATTCTTCACGTCATGTGTTAAATCAGCAACTTCTCTCCCCTCTATCTCCTGATTCTCTTGACCTAAAGATGTGAAAATTGGAGGGTAGGTAGAAGATATAGAGGATAACAAAAAGTTCTAAAGATAAGCTCTAAATACCTCATTTAGGGCTTCTAATTGGCAGATCTTTCTGGGTCCATTGCACAGGTTCCTGGGTTACTTATGCTAAACCAGCATCTTTACAAGCCTCTTTCTCCCTAATGGCTTGATCTCCTAGAATGAAATTTTGAGGGAAGTTAGACCTTACTATTATAAATAAATCCTTGTAAAGAACCTACCTAAAATAATGCTTCCTTACCTTAGTTTCACACAAGGCAAAAGTAAGGGGTCGCGCAAGGTGATTCTGGGGTCTATTTATAGGACTAGCTAGGGTTTCAAGAATTTGGACAACTTTGGAGTCCTAATTAGATCACCAATCCAATCCCAACGCACTCTAGAGTCTTTTAATTGACAGATTGAATCAATCCCAAAGGATTTAGTTTGAAGAAATAGAGTTTTTATGCGATCCAAACTGCTCGCATCCGAACTCTGATAAATAGTTTAGGCAGAACCGTTTCTCGTCCCCAAGCAGTCGCTCGATAGATCGCTTTTGGTCTTGGGTGCCGAACTTCAAGCTAATTCAAACTCTTCCATCTACTTATCTACTTATTTATCTAATAAGAAGTTATTATCCTCTTAATTCCGTAAATACTCCAATAAAAGCTTCTAGAATATAGGCCAAAACCTTATGGGCTTGGTTTTAAGTCTTTTAGACATATTTAAATTGGCCTAAGTCATTTAGTTATTATTTGGGCCTTCATAATAATTTATTAACCCTAAAATTCATCTGTTGAGCTTAACGCACCCACCCAGATGCGTTAAGAGCATAACGGCTACTGGTAGGGCCGTTATGCTCCTACGCAGCCGGCGTGGTTTGCTCTGCTTCTTAAGCCAGTGGAACAGGCCGCAATGGCCCACAAACAGTCCTAATGAGTCCCCAGACTCATTCTATGCCCTCCAAACCCACATGCATTCAACTTAGAAACTCAAATTTCATTTTTAGGGCGGAAGGACCTACCTCCGGGTCTTGCCCTCGCTTTTTTTTCACCGGCGGAATGGCTTCTCCTTCAGCACCGGCAGCATCTTCAATCGCTTCTCCAGCTTCTTCTACTCCTCCTGGCGTCATGGGAGCCTCCTCCTCTGTGGGATGGGCCGCCGCCGTTTCTTCCTCCGTCGATGGGCTCACCAGCGGGGAGACCCCACGTTCTACCCTCCCCTTGACTTTCCGCACCACCTTCCTCTTCTTTCCCTTCTCACGTGTCATCGTTGGCCAGAGGGAGCTTCGCCGGGATGGTCGCCGGAGGGGGAACGAGAGGGTTTTTGTTTGAAGGGGTTTTTTGTTTCGGTTGGGAATGGTTTGAAATGAGCGAATAGGAAAATGAGGGGCCCGTTAGTTTTTTTTAGTAACCTAGAGAGTTTAACGGTCTATCGCGCAGCCGTTATGTTGGTATAACGCATGTCATCCAGTCCGCCATGTAACTGGGTTGTTAAGTTGTCGAAATCTTAGTTCAGTGGACTATAACGGGTTCCCTTGCCTTCGTTATTAGTGATATATGGCACAGCTTTATACGTCCGTTAAATGGTTGGCTTATGCTTTTATCCTGTTGAAAGATTACGCCTTGCTTGATAAATTGCTGTTATTATTGTTATCTATTGGCCAACCCTGTTGCAAAAAGCCATCGTAAAAATCATCCGCCCGCCCGCACAGATAAGGCAGGTATTGTATCTCATTCCTTCATCCCTTAATGCATTACTATATGTTAAATACGTTATATAATCTCGAGAACTGGCTAGTCATTCATATGCCCCAGGATCTGATGTTCCCCTCAAACACCATGGATGAGTCTTATTTGAGCCGGGACCAATGGCGTCATCGGTAGATGTAGGGGCTGATCGTGAAGGGCAGAATAGTGGGGGTGTGTCGGTGAAAGCTCTGGAAAACTGACCTGGTGCACCTTAGAGAGAAAATTTGGAATTTTTAATGCTGATGTCCAAAATTAACTCTGCTTGTTGGAGATGGTAGAGGACTTGAAGTAAAGCCCTCAGCCAAGTTTCATGCCCATAGCTTCTCAGGAACGGCCGTGGTGGCGCTGGAACTTGGGCTCTGGTTCCCTACCGAAGTAGTCCTGCGCAGCTTGGGGAGAATGGCTCTCCCGGGCAGCTCGGAGCTCGGATGGACGCGAGACCACCTCTGTTGCGAAGCTGACTTGACGATCTTTCCAGGAATATAGAACTTGCCACAAGGTGCTTCGTGAGGATGATGGCACAGCCTCTATAATCCACAGCTTCTCTACTACCTCCGAACTGAGAACTGCAGACTAAAGATGATGGGGGGAAATGGGGTATATGGGAGCCATTCTCGATGAAATTAGTGTCAAAATGACCGCTGGGATGTTAGGATCCCATTCTCGTAAGTTTCGTGTCGATCGATTGTCATTTGGGGTCGGTAGGAGTCCGAGAACCTGGTGACTCATTTAGGGTCGATTCGTCAGAATCACCCCGATCTCGCGTTTTAATGTGTGCATGTGTCATTTTTCGACCCCAGGATTGTTGTATCGTCGTGTGGCTTTATTTCCCCTGCACTTCAGCGTGAATGGGGCGTAGAATGGGTTGATTCGACCATTCCCCTATTTTACTCGCATGTTCGGTGTAACGATCATATCAGAGACCGTCACCTGTGTGACGGCCCCTCGATAGACCATCACAATCGTTGGCCGTTTCGGGTCTTTTGAGGCTGGGTTTCTGTGACGGACCAGCATAGGACCGTCACATGGCTGTAACGTGCCTATGGTGGTGCATTACGTTCTGGGTGTGATGGACCAGCATAGGACCGTCACATGGCTGTAACGCGCCTAGCTTGGTGCGTTACGTGATGTTATTGGATACACCCAAAGAGCGTTCGAGGTAAAAGATTTGCCCGACCTGGGTCTATTTCCTCACAACTCTAGATGGTATATAATGGAACACTTTGGAACCCTAACGACCAACCGCGCGACGCTGACCCAGAATCAGATGCCGTTGCACCCATAGGGGACGCGCTTGCATTGGTCTAAGCTCGAGGTTAAAATAAGATAACATCGAGGTGGTAGATAGGGGTTTTGACCGGCTAGAAACGCCGAGACTCCTTCGCGGAGATGGCTTTTGATTTTCAAAGTAGACAACCATATGTGTGTTTTGTTTAAACAAGGCTGTAGGCCTGTTGTACCCAGACAATTTCCCAGTGAAATACTAATAAATAAGGGTTCGAGAATTTCCTCGAACACCTTTAAGGTATGGGCTACCCAGCCCCTCCTATGGCTCAATGGGCCCAACCAAGGGTCCCAACCAGCTAGCCATGACCCACGGCGACATTAGTAATTGATTGGGGTGAGCCCTGATCACCTAGTTTCTAGGTTTTCTCGCGTTCTACATGGCCACCCAGGCCAACACGGGGGTGTCCCGATGACAGGCCACGACGTGTGGCACCCAGCAATGAGGCCAGGATCTACCCCCAAGACGCCTCCATCCAGCCTTCTAAGGTCAAAGGGAGACCTATCGTGGACAACCACGGGCCTTAGAATCCCATAGCACTCGTACTCAGCCCATACACGCGTGTCGGGAATTTTTTCGAACACCTTGTGGGCATGCATACCCCAGCCATTTTACAACAAGCCCGGGGCTAACCAGTAGTTCCAGCACTCCAATCACACCCTATGATGACCCTCCAGTAGGTTGGGGCCACCCCCGACCCATAGATATGCAGCAACAAGCCACTTCTGTTCAGTTCTCGGGTAGACCCAGGAATGCCCATCAAGTCACTGTATTACGCGGCACACACCTGTAGATTGTGATAAATCTACTTAGGGAGATTAAAGAAATAAATGATATCATGGAGAGAAATTAAAGCAAAGCACGAGGTGCTAACAAGGGGTTGTGATCGCCAGAGGGGGAGCAGCAGTCAACATACTCCCCTATCGGGTGTACCAGAAACATTTCTTTGATGTGCACCTGGTCGAAGTGAAGAATGCCAAGATTGCTGGCTTTAATCAGAAGTGCGAGGTACCCATGGGGGTTGCAGAATTTGACCTGGCCTTCGGCGACTTCATCACCAAGGCCCAGTTTCACGTCATCAACTCCAACACCTCCTACAAGGCGTTGCTTGGCCGGCCTTGGCTACACCAGAATAGAGTGGTGCCGTCTACTTTGCACCAGTGCATCAAGTACCCCTTTGAGGGGAAAGAAGGTAGGATCTTTGCTGACCTCCACCCATTTGAGGTGTTCGAGTGTCACATGTCAGATGCTAATCTGTACCTAGAAGAGACAAAGTAGACTCCTAAAGCTGCCTGGGATAAAGGGAAGAAGAAGGTAAAATCGGAGGGCTGGTTTCCTCTGCCACCCCCAGGCTACATGGCTCCTCTGCACATGCCGTTCATTGCAAAAGAAGAAGGGATATTTAGGGCACTTCCCCTCGCCATCTATCCCACACCGGGGGCACCTTGCCTTGAGGACTTGCTAGAGGACGTCAGAGTCCCACCAGGAATCGTTAAGCCAATAACGGAGCTTGACTGCCAAGCGACCGAGTAGCTGAGGACCTTTGAGGTGCCAAATCCTGAAGGGCCGCCCACTATTTTCTATGTGGCTGGAGAACAACTAGTTAGAGGAGATGATGATTGCTGACTCCCTGACGACCTTCATGACTCGCATGTCCCAATTGTAGGGCTTCCCTACATGACTGACCGCGCGGCCAAGGTGGTCAGAAAATAAAGGATTCCTCTTTATCAACCCTCCAACCAGAAGGAGATGTTTAAAAAGATGTAGAACCTGCCAAACTTGGACCGGAGGCTGCTATGGATTACCAAGCATCTAGGTTTGGGCTTCTCACAGGAAGACTACTATGAGGCTGACGTGATATCGATCTCGACTCCACTTGGCGGTGACCCCGTTAAGGCTGTGGCCCTACAGGAAGCCAGCCACAATGAACAACCTCTGCCATTGCCCGCAGAGTGTGGGTGCACTCAATCTGGGACAAGAACTCCACGGGCCCGACAGACCAGATCGCGTGAGCAATGTGTCACCGCCAGTCGTCGATCGCTGAGTTGGCAAATCTCCCGTGCGGGAGCTCTCGACCCAGCGAACCCTGGCTCTGAAAGCCGTAATTAGCCAAAAACTGGGCCCACTAGGCCTTAGGCTCACTCGGCTGGGACCCCTTCCCACCTGTCGCCGCTGCTCTCACCGAAGTCTGCACCAGGGGCTTCAGTGCCCCGCCACTGCTCCTACTCCCAGAAGTCAAACCCTGGCCACCCCGGGGCCACTGCTCTATAACCCGCTTGATCTCTCGACGGATCCGAGCAACGCGGGTCCTCAGGTACCCGTCGTCCAGCGCAATAGGAGGCAAATCCTCCCTCAGCAAGTGGCTCTCCTCAACCTTCTGGATCGCGGAGGCCTTTTGACGGTACATGTGGCTATGCTCGAACCACCACTTGGCCTAGTGAACATCGAACCTCCCTCGACGTCCCTATCCTGGCATTAGGAACTGCTCTGGCTCCCGGCGGCTGTAGAAGTCCCACCATGCTGCCGTAAGTAGGTGGGTGTCTCTGCCCCTGTACTGCTTGCCTGTCAAAGAGAACTCCTGATTCGGTGGGATCCCCTGGTCGTACCCAAAGTTCCTCGCGAACCGATGTGGATAGTATGGCTCCAAGGAACTCATCGCTGACCTGTGCAACATCAACACCGCCGACTGGGTACTCAGTATCCACTCCGTCGTAGCCTGGCATCTGCCACCTCCTGACCAGGATGGGCGCTGGTTGCCCCTCCACCTGAAGCCCCTAGGAAGAGGCTAGAGTCCCTCGTGGCGCTGTTGAAAGGCAGCCCCTCCTCACCCCTGGCTGGCAAGTAACAAAGGGCTTGCCTGGCCCCCTCCAGCTGTGTCTCTGCATCCCCGTCAGGCTACCCAGGGAAGCTAAACAAGAGCAGTGCCATCAGGTTCCTCACTATCCCTTGCGTCACCAAGCCTGGAAATAACAACCTGGCCCACACACTGAGGTAGTGGGTCAGTAGGACTATGCTCCTCTCTTTCAGCACCGGGTGCACTACCAAAACTCCCAGCCCCTGGTAGATGTTGGCCAGTGTAGCAAGAGCTAAAGCCAACTGTCTCCCCTCAGCTAACAGACAGGCTGACCACAGCAGCTCGGCCCTCAGTAGACCATCCTCCCCGTGCAGAACCACGAATGTCGCCAACCAGTAAGCCAAATAGGCGGCGGGGTGCATCACGTCTAGCAGACCATGAGGGTTCCACCCCTCCCATGGAGCATAAATGTACCGACTGTAGGTCCTGAAGTGCAGCTCCACCTCTGTGAACTCCTCCCAAGGAGTCTGGTCCCTGGAAAACTCCTGGTAGAAGCAGAACGGCCCGTTGTAGAAATGACGGACCTATACATTCAGTGGCACTCTCAGAGTCTGTGCTGCTCTCTCTCTCTCCCAGCCAAAGCCAAGTCCCTCCAGGTCTTCAGGAGGTACCGATAGCTGAAAGGTACCTAGTACCTCCCCTGTCCATCACTATGACTGCGATGGAGGTCATCCAGCATTACCTCCTCGTACCCGTAGCCGCTGATCGATAGCCCGAAAATCCTGAACAGAGACCACAAGTCCAGTGAAGTCTTCCCCTCTGCAGTGGCCACCATGTTCCAACGGCGGTTGAAGCACTCTAGCAGCCCCTGCAGTAGCCCAGTGTAGCAGGGTTACGCGTACAAGGCTATAGTCACCGCGTACCTGATCCCTGCTCGCTCCAATAGCACCCAGTAGTGATGGATAATCCCCATCAGCCACTCTGTGGCACCTTGGTGGTAGTAGTGCGATGAAATCACTGCCCAGCGACCGTACCAGCTAGTGACAGTCTGTCGCATCACTCCATCCAGCATGCTGTGGTCATCATAGCCCTCTCCAGCATACTGCAAGCCTGCGGGCTCCAGCACCAGTCCGGCAGTCCCCTCTGTCTTAGTGCGATGGTGACCGTGCAAATCCAAAGAAGTGGGCCCCAGTGGCCCAACTTTGACCCCTAACCTCTTTGCTCCACCAAAGAACCCCAAGTACTCAGCACTAGGGAACTGTCGCTGCCTCTAGTAGTCCTCCGAGAAGTTAGGGTAGCTGTAGGAGGCTACCCCATGCAGGCTGTCCCTGCTGATCAGAATGGCCCGCTCAAGCCGACGATAGGCTCCAGGAATCTGCGAGTCATCCTCCTCCATGCCAGGAGGAACGTGGCTCCAGAGAAAATCAAACAAATGTCAATCCAGGAGGAACTCCAACGGGTAGCCTCCACTCCTGTCATAGATGTACATGCTGTCGGCCTCCTGAATCCTGGCCACCTCCACGGTCCTGACTCCAGCGGCTCTCTCGCCAAGGGGACCCTCAACCACCACTATATGCCCACTGTCTAGCTGCTCTATGGTAGCCACAGTAACCACCGATGGGCCCAGAGGGGGCATCTGTCGATCGGTCCTCCGCACCTAGTGATCCTCCTCACGGGCCATCCGTCTCGGGACCCATCCATCTCTGCCAAAGCGCGCCATAGCTGCAAGACAAAGCATAGAGAAAGGGTTAGAACACCGGTAAATCACCAACCACAGCAAAAATAAAGGCATATGAAGTGTCAAAATAGAACTACAATAGCCTGAAACAGGAGTCTCATGGGCCGTACGCCCTTGTCTCCGCCTCCGACCCACGACCCGTGGGGGTCATTTGTTGTACCCGGACTATTTCCCGACAAAATCACAAGAAATAAGGGTTCGGACATTTCACCGAACACCCTCCAGACACGGGCTATCCAGCCTTTTCTACAATCCCATGGGTCCCTACAAGGGCCCTGACCGGCTTGCGTGATGCACGGCGACACAAGTAACTCCCCGGAGTCAACTCCGACCACTCACATACGGGCCTTGCCCGTATCCTGCATCGCCGCCTGGGCCAACCCGGGGGCACCCCGACATCGAGCCACGCCACGTGGCACCCAACAAAAAGGGCCAAGGGCCAGCCTAGAAGCACGTCTTTCAACCCTCCGAGGTCAAAGGGAGAGCTAACTAAGTCAACCACGGGCTTTGGAGGCCTACCGCACGCACGTACGGCTCACATGGGTATGTTCGGCATTCCGTCGAACACCTTGTGGGCGCATATGTTCCAGCCCATCTACACCAAACCACGGGCCACCTTACCCTTTTCTTTTCATTTTCATTTCTTCTTCCTCTCTCCCCACGTGACCGCGCCTCTCCCCCTCTCTCTCGTTCGATCGCACGGCGAGCTCCCTCCGACTGCAGACGGCACGGGGCGACGGCGACGGCGAGGCGGTCGTAACGGCGTAAAGATCGTGAGATTTTGTGGAGGAACGAGGGTTTCTAAAAGCTTCCATCGCGATTTCAACGTCGATTCGATGAAACATTCGCTCCATTGAGGTAGGGTGACGTTCCCTAGCTCCCCGCATTTCATTTCCGTGATTTGTACCCCGTCGTGAGGCTGAGAGGGGTATTTTTTAGCGGGTTAGGGTAAAATTATGATTTGGGGAGTGATCGTCCGATCTAGTGATTCGTTGCGTTTTTGGCCGATCCGCGGCCATAGAATCATGCCTAGGGCTATCAGGGAGCTTCCCCGTTGATTTTCCCCTCTCCGGTGGAGGTACGGGGGCGTGGTTGGCGTTTTTAGGTTGTACTCGTTGTTTCACCATCGGACCGTCATAGCGGTCGTACCAGAGGCCGCTATGTGCATAACGCGCCTAGGCAGGTGCTTTATGCTTCGTATGTTTCGTGTCTGGGTTTTGAGGGCATAACGGTCGCTCTACTGACCGTTATGTCAGGCATAACGCCCCAGAGATGGTGCGTTATGATTTTCGACCTTTGGATTTGACCGTTGGTTGTGACCGTTGGGGGCCTGGTCACATAACGCGCCTGGGAAGGCCCGTTATGTACCTTAACGCCCCAGGGAAGGTGCGTTATGCTTAACGCCCTTGCCCTCCACTTAACGCACCAGAGGTGATCCGTTAATGCCTATAACCCCCCTTGAGGAGTGCGTTATAGTCTGTTTCCCTCCGTGACATAACGTACCATGGCTGGTCCGTTATGTGCATAACGTCCCTTGAGGAGTGCGTTATGTCCGTTTTTGTGACTTGAGGCTTAACACGCCCCTGCCGGCCCGTTAAGCACTATAACGCACCTGGGCAGGCGCGTTATGGTCTGTTTTTCGTCGGGAGCGGCAGACGGCCGAGCTTACCTCGATTTGTGTGCCTACGTGATTTTATGACTTTGATGCTCCCTCATGTTCCGTGATTTGTGTTATACAGAATCAAGAGTCCTATGTGCAGCCTAGGGGCTGAGGACTTGTGTTTTATCCTGTTTTGGCTTAGGGACTAGGCTGATTAACGATATGTTGCCATGACGTGCGATGATCTTGACTCGAGTCATGTGACTCAAGGATCGTTATGTGTAGGTCTAGTTGTCTATCCTGAGTCTGGCGACAGTTCTGTGTACTACCTTATGTTTCGTAGTGCGTGTGATAGGTGATTGTTTACCCTACCCACACTTTGGAGTTTCTTTCGGAGTGTCTCTGTGTCTAGTGAGCCTCACCTAGTCGTAGCCTGACGATAATTGGTGTCGGCCCACCTGGGAGTGGTGGTGGGGCGAGTTCCCGAGAGATGACTTTTAGGCTAGTTTCTGTGGGCCCCCTTGCTTTGTGGTAGCGTCTTACTGGGGGGAAAACTAGCTAGAGGCCTGGCTGAAGGCATTGGGCTTGTGTGTGCACATGTGGTCAGGGGCGTTTGGACGAGCGCCAATAGGTATGACCTTGACTAGTCACTCGTTATTGTTGTTACTTGTACTTGGTATAGTGTCTCAGTCACCATGTTCGAGGCGAGTGTGTGATGCTTGAGACGCGGTGTAAGACATCAGTGGACGCATCTAGCTTTGCTTCTAGTGAGAAGGTACTTCTGTCACATGACACGTGACTTGTGATTTTATGACTGGTTCTTCATCACTGTTGACATAGTGCTTCGGGTAGCCTGTGTCTTACTTTACCGTGGCTTGTGTAGTGGACACGATGGTGAGGTCGTGTGTACGCCAGTGTTTTGGTTAGTGTTATGTGAATCCTACACGTCTGTTGTAGTATGACATGTTCCGACAATGTAATCGGGGTTTCTTGAAATTAGTCTGGCAACTCACTACCAGGTGTGTGGGAAGTTGTGCCTTTCCCGATTAGGAGTAGTGCAGAGGGTCAAGATTTTATCGACTGTCGTGGTTTCTTCTGTACGACTTTACCTGAAGATGAATCACGGAGTCCTGAGGGAACATCAAGACCCTCAAAGCACTTGGACACACAAACTGAGGTAAGATAGCACGTCAAGGCATCTAGAACCATGTCTCGATCTCACCAGAATAGTCGAGACACTCATAAGGTCACATATCAACCACTAGATCTCATCGGGTTGACCAGAACCTAAAGTAGTATGGAAGACCACTCGATAGAAAGACACTCCTAGCTACCTTCTAACATAGCCCTCTGTGGACGTCAAAAAATGATGATGATTATCATACAGCATGCACGTCTCGACACTCAAGAGTGAGTCAAAGATGAAAATATCGAATAAATCTCATACCTCGCCCGATCGGGCCGAGAGGTCACTTGGTGGCCTGCCACTCGACAAGGAAGCCCCTCAAGCAGAATAAATGACTGCAACTTCGAAAAGAATCCATTTGATGCTTAAAACAATACAGCAAGGCCTTAAAACGGCGCGCCTTAAATTGATGTACCCTGCTTGCTTTTGTTAATACGGCGCCTCCACTTGCTTTTCTTAGCACGGTGTGCTCCATTTTCCATTTGCCCATTTTAAAAGCATTCCCTTGCATTTCACTAATACGGCGCGCCCCTTGTGGTTGTCTTAATACGGCGCGCTAAATTCATATGTGTTGAAAGCAGCGTGGGGGAATAGTGACCACGTCGTTTTAACCCAAATGCCATCCCATCTACACTCTGACACTCTGTTTCGCGTTAATATAAGTGCACAGAGAACATTTAATGCCGCGAGCCGTGTCTCCTCCTCCCGTTGGATAGTAAAGCAACAGTGATGGTAACGTCAGGCAACGACGGTGGCAGCAGTAGCAGAAGATCTCCGAGAGAACCCGTGAATGTCCCATCCTCTGATGAACGACAGTGCACGGCACCAACCACTGGATGCCACCACAGACGAACAAAGGGGCGGGAGTTCTTCCGTTCGAGAAAAAGAAAGGGCAGCCCACTATATAATATACTTTGCCTGCCCCCTGGACTCCCCCCCGGCTGGCCATTTTGGAGAAGAAAGGGTCGCTCGCAAAACCGTACCTTCTATGAGGTTGGACGCAATGGCTTCTGCATGAGTAATGTGAGTGATTCGGCTCCTCGACTTTCGGCTAGAGGCTACAAAAGATTGCTGGGAAGAAGCTAGAACTTGCAAATAAGATGGCTGAGGTAGAGGTGGTGCTGGATGACGAAATTGAGACTGCTATAGCAGGGTGAACGACGAGAATTGTGCCAGAACGGACTTCATCGGGCAATCTCAAACGACGTGACCCGAGCAATTGTAGTGATAGCAGACTACCGATAAGGAACACGGTACACCTGGGTGACTGCCACCGCACCTCAGACACGGTCTCGACTGTCTCATGGAAAACTCTCGGCATTGTTCAACGGGAGAAATAGACTGCTGGATAGAATCAGAAGATGCTGATTGTTGTTGCATAGAACTTGAATATGCTTGAACTTCTTACACCATCTAAACATCCGCCTCGAAGTGCCACTAGAAGTAGGCGCAACAGACGGAACTCTAGGCGCAGACGGCTGAAAAGACTACTGAAATGGTACAACCGACCGAGCAACACTAGACTGAGAAAACCCTGTAGACCTCGCCAAATCAAGCTCAATCACGACAGCTGCCTGATATGCATCATCCATGACATTCACATGGGTAGCAAGCAGCGGCACTCTTAATTGGACTTTTAAACCATGGAGAAATTGTTTGGTCTTTAAGGCTTCATCAGCGATAACATGCGGCGCATACTGACCCAACTCAATGAACTTATTCTGATACTATAGCATGGTCATGTCACCTTGAACCAAATCTAGGAATTGGTGCATCTTATCCATTCGAAGATAAGCCAGACCATAAGTGCGCTCGAAGGTAGTCACAAACTCTATCCAGGTGATCTAACGAAGTGGACGGGAACAAAAAGCAACTTCCCACTCCGAACTCCACCACATCAATGCTACACCCTGAAGTTGAAAAGTAGCAAGCATGACATTCTCATCCTCCACGCATTCCATCGATCAGAACACACGCTCAGTCGCCTCAATCTAAATCCTGGCAGCATCCGGATCTGACCTCTCCAGACCAAATTTTATCACCCCATTCCACCATTTGACCCCGTTCCACCATCTTCTATCCCTCTGTGTGCAATCTACCTGTGTGTAGATCTACAGGATAGAGACTTATCAACTAACAGTTTTCACCCCTCAAACCACCTTGGATCGCCACCAAACTTGGTGTGCACATCCCTCTCGCTTCCCCCTACAGTCCACATTCGCCCCTTGTTCCAGAAGACCCGTTTTCCCCTCCTCCCTCTACTTCCTTTACTATAGTCTGCCTGTGTAGGTCTACAGACTGGCCACTCCACTTCACCATCTCCCCATGAGCAAAACTTCTTCTACGAACAACCCCAGGAGCCCTCGCCCTTCCTCCCACGTCCCCACACTACCTCACAAAATCCTAGCTTCAGATTCGCTCCCAACAACCCGTTACCATGGCCAACTCTTGGTCTCTATTCGGCGATCTGCAGACTGACCAGACCTGACAGAGGTCTGCTATTTAGGCTGCCCCGAATTCACAGCTTGGTTCAAGCACTCCACCTTCATTGGGCACTCAGAGGACATCCCCGCCAATGTCCACGCTGAATTTCATGATCAGAGGACCACTAGAAGCTGTCATTCCAGGTTCCCCTTCCTGTGGGTCGCCTGACTCTATGTAGGCCAGCCTACTTCTACCCGCCGGCTCGTTACGATGTTGAAGTGCCCACCTGACCCCACTGGCTGCTGTCCTCCTGTGGGGCGATCGTCAACCACTACTGTATAATGTCAGAGGCCCCTCGCACCAGCCTGGCGAGTGTGACACCCTGTCCCTGTTGCAGATCCCGCTGGTGGTGCAGATGACTTCGTCAAGTCAGATCGACCAGCTGCATACCGGGTTGTCATCGCGCCATCAAATTACTGCCCGTCAACCCAAACACACCCGCCTGAATCCATTTGTAACCTTTTACCTCCCTGCAAGGAGTTCGCATTTGAGTTTAGTTCTATAGTTGTCTAATTTCATTTTACTGGGTAGTCGTGTGTCTTGGCCAGGAGTCTTCCCCACGCCCTGAGTGTGGAGGTATGCGAGATGGTCATGACCCTCATGGAGCGAATGGATGACCTAGGCACGCGTCTAGAGAGTAGGATGAAGGCCTTAGAGGACAAAGCCGAGGCATCAGACCAATCCATTCAAGGTCTGATCGGGAGGATGGCCACCCTAGAGCGAATCCCCCTAGATGCGCAACCTGCACCGGCATCGGGCCCACCAGAGGAAGCTCAGCTGCCTGCGATTCCTAGGGCTCAAGGGGTTGACGTCAGGAGGCAAAGAGTCCCCGATCTTGATGAGGAGTCTGATAATGACTATGGGAGCTATGGTCGTGACCATCATGCCCAACGACAGCATCATGATCTCGACGAGGATGATCACATTCTACGAAGCGTGCATGTAGACCCTCCCACTTTTGACGAGTCTTTGACCCCGAAGGATTATTTAGATTGGGAGGCTGGTATGGACCGGTATTTCGAGTTGTTCGCGATGGCGGACCACCAGAGAGTTCGTTTCACAAAGATGAAGCTGCTAGGGAAGGCTCAGACTTATTGGACGAATGTGAAGAGCCTATGGATGTAGTGACATCAACCTCAAGTCAAGACCTGGGATGGGATGAAGGTCAAGTTGAGGGAGAAGTACCTACCTGTCACGTATCATCCACATCTTATTGATAGTTGGCAGAGTCTTACCCAGGGCAACAGATCCGTATCTGACTACATCGCCCAGTTTGATGAATATTATTTGCAGTGTGGAGTTACGGAGGAGAGCACTATGACCATTTCACGTTTCCAAAGAGGGTTGCAGATGCCATACCAATATGAGTTATTTCACTGCAACGTAACCACTTTGGAAAGTGCCTATCAGGTCGCTCTCGAGCTCGAGCAGTTCGAGTCAGAGTTTGAGTCATCCCAGTGGCAGGGTCCCATACATCAGCGTGGATCCAAGCCTCGCAGTTCTCCTAGTCCATTCCAGAGGACTCCCATGGCTCGTCCTTTGGAGCCTACCCGCTAGGACCCATTTGTCCTAAGGCCACGTCCTCCTCAGCCAAGGGATCTCCCGCCTCGGCCCCAGCCTCCCCCTGCTGCCCGCACGCTATGCCAGTGTAGCACTAACCTGAAAATCAGAGAAGTACAACACTACACCTCTCACAGGAGGGGGATCTCGGGGTAGGGATTAATTTAAATTACATCCAAAATTACCTCTACATAGGGAGGGGCCTTCAGCCGGCCAAGTGAGAGGAGGGGAAAAGTCGATGAGATCGAATGGGTGGACGACATCAGTTCTGCCCACTCTCTGGAACAGGGGACAGACAGTCGGAGTTGACGTTGCTGCAGCTGCTCCTGAATTTTTTCAATGATGAGACCAATTTTAAAATCTTTGTAACTAGATTAGGATGATGTTAGAATTTTGTTGAATTCCCTGGTCGCTGGTGCTGGTCGGGGACAGGCCGCAAATAGGGTCCCTGACTTCTGGTTCGGACAGCAGAGGTGCCTCAGTAGCAGGAAGAAGAGGCCGCCACGAGCGCCCCCGAACTCCGAATTGAGTGTGGCCAGAGTCGCTGGAACCTTCGTCAAGTCCTCTTCGAAACATGACTCACGAGAACACCGGAGGAGGTCAGAGGAGACTGGAGCAGCCCGAACAGTGGTCGGGTGTCTGTTCAGTCCAGAAGTGGATAGAAACGCACACCCGAGGGAGAAAATTGAGAAAACACTGCTCCGGATGGCAAACGGAGTGTCGCTTCTTGTTAATGGAAGAATATTTACTGAAGGAGCACTCGGCCAAGTGGCACTTCAAGAAACGTAGGGACGTGACCGTGGGAGCTTCTGGAAGTGGCTTTAGGTTGCTCACAGAACCTTTACTGTGCAGTCAGAGAAGAATGGCTCTTCCGGGCAGCTAGGATGTCGGATGCTGGCGAGATCACCTCGGATGAGAAGCTGCCTCAACGAGCTTTCGAGAGATGTATGGCACACCACCTAAAGATGCATGATGACTCCGGGGCAGGCTCTGCAACTCGTGCCTCTGCTGCTACCTGCGAACTGGGTGAGCAGGGTGGTGATAGGTGATGATAGGGTGGCAAGGGGTGAAGGTATGCAAGGGGGGGTGAGAGGCTAATGGCTATGGGAGGTGGAGACATCTGGCAAGCGGTCTTGCGACTGACCGCTACCCCTTGGGTAGCAGCCAGCTGAGGACTATTTTCCTGGTCTGGTCAGAGTCATTTATCGAGTTACGGTCAGGGCTGGGCCGTTTCCTGGCATTTTGCGGTCAGTAGGTGACCACTTGGTGGGGGTGGCAGTCTGGTGATAGGCTGCTACCCACCATTCGGATTCGCTGGTTTGGGCCGTGGCATGGCCTCGTTTCTGTGCTTGGTAGTCTCGAAGAGACCGCTAGGCTCGCCTTGCGGTCCTATGTTGACCGCCACGGGGAATGATTGTCTTGGGAGGACTGCCACTCCATTTTCTTTCGAGCAGTGGTTTCTGTGAGTCCGAGTCTTACCCCCCGTGACCTGTCTACTAGTCGTAGCTTTCCTGCTTATGCGGGTGCGGACCCACTTGGGAGTGGTGGAGAGTGTGACCTGGAGAGAAGATTTGTAGGCTGGTTACCGTAGGGCCCCTCGTCTTTGCAGCCTGCGTTCGGGCTGAGGGGGAAAACCAACTAGAGGGCTTAACCTAGAGCGCATGGTCTGTGTGGGCACACGTGATTGGGGACGTCAGACCCGCTGATGAGTGTGACCCCAACTAGTCCTTATTCATGGTACTTATTGTGTGTCTCAGTCTCCACCTGTGACGTGTAGGGAGACACTTGGGCACGGTGTAAGACGTCAGGGGATGTATCCGGTCTTGCTTCTAGTGAGTAGTGCTCCTGTCTTCTGGTGGGTACGAACTTGTTTCCTTGTCGGACCACGGTTAGTTTGTTCGGTACGATTAGTTGTAGTGAGCTTTTTCGTTTATTTATTGTTGCGTGTTGCTTCTGCCGTACTGCTGCTAGGTAGTGTTACTTTCTGCGTACGTGTGTACCTTGATACTTCGTTTCTCTCGTTGCGAGGTGGGGGTCCGCAGGATCCCTATTGAGCCTATGAAATGAGGCTCACCCTTGTGTTTTCAGGTGAGGTGGATTCGTCGAGAGGCACGTTAGAGGTTCCCCGTGGTTCATTCGGTCAGGGCTAGTCACCAGTCGACAGTGATCGTTCACCAATCTTCTACACACTTCAACACCTGGTATTTGCACGGTCGTGGGGTGGCCGTTCTGATAAATCCACGGTCAAAACTGGACCGTCCCTGTCCTTTAAACGGACCATCATGGACCGTTTAGTTGCTTCTCTGTGTTTTGGCCGAGTTTCTTTAAGCTGTCCAACGACAGGCCGTGTGGGTCTTAGAGTGGCCATTCTTACGACCCCAGCCATACTATTTTTGTTCTTTTTGCATTCTTTTCACTATAAGACTTTTCGTCTCTCTCTCCCTCACTCTCTCGCGTCCCTCTAGGGTCCACTGTTAGTCAGTTAGCATTCATTCATACATCCATTCACACACATTCATTTTACACAAAGAAAATCAACAAAAGATATATCATATCATAACCATGTCATCCATGTACAGGAAGTCTCTTAGCTACATCAGGCCTCTCCCTCTGGCCTGTCACTGTCTCTGTCTCCCTCGAGTCTCCTCGATGGCGGAGCCATCACAGAGCTAGTGTCCTCCTCGCGGTGCCGTCGGTGACGTGCCTCCTTCTCATTCCTCCGGTGACTGGAGGAGCTGGCGAAGTAGCCACGGTACGAGCTGTAAGTGCTGTGGGTGTTGTCGCTCATTGCACCACTACGCTCTGACCGCCGGCTCATCTCCCTGTACGCCCGAAACTCCCTGCTCAGCCCTGACGCCTCTATAAGAGCACAGCCCCGCTCCGTCTGGTAGCGCTCTACCTCGGCCCTGACCCGCACCATCTCCTCAGCTCTAGCCCGAAGTTGCTTGAGCTCTGCGTGATGGAGAGCTGTCTTGATCGCGTCCGCCGGTCAACTCCGTGCCATCTCCACTCAGAGACGGGCTACCTCCTCCTGTGCCGCCGTATGGCTCTGCTCGAGCTCCTCCCTTAGTCGGGTCAGCTCGGTCGTCTGCATACACACATCACGGTTAGTTGATTATATTTCATGAACATAATCAACAGGGAAAGCGTAGTATGTACTTACCCACTCGGAGAGTGCTGCCTCGGCTGCCTCGGCCCGCACCACTATCCGTGTGAACTCTGCGTCCCGCTCAGCACAGTCTGCAACAGTCTGGGAAGAGGAGGAAGGTGCATCAGCCCCCTGACGCTGGGCTCCCTCGGCTCGCTGCATTTTAGAAGTCCTGGGTTAGTCATTTCATAATCATAATCATAAAGAAATGCATAATTAAGTTTGAGAGTTAGGGAAACTCCCCAGAAGGGTCAGGGCCTGTCGGGCCTTGTCTCGCTCCTAGATGGTGGAGTGGAGGAGGCCCTACAACTCCGCAATCCTCCCTTGAGGGTCAATCTGCATGTAGGAAGTCCAAGAGTTAGTGCATAATCATATAGAAAGCATAATAAGAAAGCATTAGAGTTAGAAGTTGTACCGATCGGTGGGCACCACGGAACACTTGGTCCCTGTAGTGCCGGGCATAGGCCGTGTAGTAGGCCTCCTCACTCTCCACCCGAGTGGACACCACCCGCCCGAGTGCGGTCCAGTAGGTGATCTGCTCAACTGCTTGTGTCGTCCAATCCATCACCGTGGCCAGTCAGCGGGGGCGTCGCACGACTCGCTCTTCCATCTTCTCTGGTGCCAGAAACTCCACCGTTCGTTGATGGACACCGATTGTCCTCATCACCAAGCAGAAGTGGAGCGGCTCCACCACATGCATGTAGTGGAGCCAGATATCGCGGTCGAAGTAGGGGAGGGCCCACAAGACCCAAGGCTAACCCTCATGCACCTCGCTCTTGTACAGTGTCTACCAGACCTGTCAAATAGGAAAACTGCATTAGCATCATAAGCATATAAGTTGCATTTAATGAAAAGTTTGAGTTTAAAGTCTTACCGAGGCGAAGGGCAGTGTGTCCAAGTCATCCTGGATCCCACGGACCTGTCTCCATAGGGACCCAGTCTCCCGTGGAGTCGTCCACCGCCTAGTGATAGGCAGCCGCTCCGGGTAGGTCTCCTCACCTCTCCCTAGCCCACGTAGTCATACGTAGGCCCAAACCTGCATTGCATTTCATCAAATGTCAGCATATAGCACATATAGGAATCATATAGCAAATTGTATAATCAGTTTAAGGGTCAAGCCATACTTAGAGTAGGGGTGAGAATCCACCGAGCATGGTCCATCGGCTGGTGGAGCTGAGGGTGTCAAACAGAAACGCGAGGACTGTCGCTCCCCATGCATAGTCTCCCACGTGCTCCACGTCCTCGAGAAGGGAGAGGAACTGATAGCTGATGACGTCAGCCCTCATCGTGAATAGGAGGCACCTGAAGAAGAGCATCAGGAACCTCTGCAGCACTACGTCTGCTTCCAGTCTTACTGCAGCTACTACTCAGGATCAGACTCGATCTACGAGCCTCTGTAAGTGCTGCTCGGGCAGCTCCTCGGTCGCTATCCCAGCTCCCCATAGTCCGAGGCTCTCCTGTAGCCTCGCCCGTGTCAAAGTCATGGACTGTCGCTCCGATCGCAGTAGCTCCAGCCCGAGCAGCTCATGGGCTAGCTCCCTGTAGTCGGGGTACGTCCTTCCACTGACCGGTGTCCCGTGCAAGTGCAATCTAGTGATGCGCGCAATGTCCTCTAACATGGGGACCATGTGGCCCAACAGGAAAAGGAACGTCCGGCTCACCAGATCCCAGCGATCGTGCAGAGCATAGAGGAGCGGCATGTCTAGCTGAGTCACCTCTACACTCAGGAACTCGACAACGCCCATCGCCGTGAGCCTCTCCCGCTAAAAGTTAGGCAGTGTAAGGTACACTGCTCAGACTTGTAGCCAGGAGATCCGAGTCCTACGCTTTACCTACATACATTTAGGACGATTGCATTTTAGAATCATGCATTTTGTTAATTGAATAAATCAAGGAAAAAAGAAAGAAAAATGTGGTTCAATAAAAAGAATGGTCACATATGGGCCGTTTTCCTCCTTCAACGGTTTGATCCCAACTGTTCCAACACCACCCTTTTTAGAGGTCCACGGCCACCCACGGACCGCTCTATCCAATGGACGGCCCAATGCGGACCGCGTGGTTTGCCTGTGCCCAACCCATTAACGGCCATTCCCTAGCAGTTCGATAAGGCCACGATCCCCATCTGATCGTGTTGTTCCCCTCTCAAGTGTTGAGTAGTGGATGGCGGATCTAGAGGGGAGGGGTGAATAGATCTGCCCCTCTTTTCGCAATGCAGCCCTCAAAATATTCACAAAACCTATTGCCAATCATCAAAACCTATCAGCACAAAGCAGTACACATACAGCTAATCAAACTAGAGGAGTCTCAACAATGGGAACGTCCCTTGTAGCATTGTATCGGATGGTCACTCCATCAATCGACCCCCATTCTTTGATGGGACAAATTATACATACTGGAAAAACTGGATGGAGATTTTTCTTCTTGCCCAAGATCACCAAATCTAGCGGGTCGTGAGTCGAGGACCCTTTGATTTGCCTGAAGAAGAGGACACCTAGACCACTAAACAAATCAAGAAGTCCATGATTAACTAGATCGCGATGAACGTAATGCAATCCGCCATCCATCCTATAGAATACTCTAGAGTGTTGACTTGCAAATTGGCAAAGAAATGTGGGATCAGCTACAACTGATCTATGAAGAAAATTCTGACGTAAGGGCCACCAAGGCCAACATGTTGATCTTTGACTACGAAATGTTCAAAATGAAACCTGATGAGTCCATTTCTAAAATATATTTCAGACTTACCCAACTAACAAACTATCTAAAATCATTGGGTAAAGAATATTCTAACAACGAACTTGTTAGAAAGATACTAAGATCTCTCACTCTAGCGTGACACACTATGGCCACCGTGATTGAAGATTCGAAGGATCTGTCAGTGATGACAGTTGATGGGTTGATAGGATCGCTCATGACATATGAGCTCAATCTAAGATGGAATGAGGAAGATCACAAGAAAAAGAAGCCAATGGCTCTCAAGGTCTCTGAGAGCACCGATGAGTCTGATGAGGACGATGAAGATGACTTTTAAAAAGGTAGCCTAGGTGATCATGCTCTACTCACCAGGCAGTTTAAAAAATTCTCAAGGAGTAGAGGTAAATTCCAGAAGAAGAAATAGTCGTCACAGGTAAATAGAGTTTCCAACCTTAAACCTAAACAAACTAAAAAATCTGACAAAGTCATCTGCTACTTGTTGTGCATCCCTTGGTTTTGATGATGACAATAGGATAGTTCTACTTTGTTTCATAACAAATGCAAGTGGTTTGATTGAGGTGGTGGAGGAGGTCGAAACTGAAACTGGGACTACTGTGGCTGAGTAAACTGAGGCTGAGTGGGTTGAGAAAGCTGCACCGACATCGACCTCAATGGACAATCTCGAACCACATGTCCCGGCTGATCACAACGGAAACAAACCACCGACATCGAACATGGCTTGCCTGGGTAGCTGCCACCACACCTCACACACGGCCTCGATTGACTCATTGCGAAACCCTGGCACTGTTGAAAGGAAGGAGTTGACTGCTGAACTGCACCAGAAGATGCCTGCTGATCAAACTTCTTCTTGGACCTCTTAAATTGGAATTTCTTGCCCTTTGATTTAGAGAAAGAAGTACCACCAGTAGTAGGAAAAGCAGAAGGAGCTCCTGGAATAGATGGCTGATAAGTCGACTGAAACTGCACAATCAGCTGAATCTACCCAACTTGAGAATTCCCTCGAGATCTAGCTAAATCAAGTTCTATCGCAACTATTGCCTAATATGCTTCATCCATCTCTTTTACGCGAGTGGCAAGCAATGGCAACCGCAACTCAGCCTTCAATCCACGCAAAAATTGCTCCGTCTACAAGGCTTCTTCAGCAAGAACATGGGGTGCATACCGTCCCAATTCTATGAACTTGTTCCGATATTGCAGCACAGTCATTTCACCTTGAGCCAATTCCAGAAATTGTTACGTTTTATCCATTCTGAGACAGGTCGAACTGTAAGTGCGCTCAAAAGTAGTCACGAACTCTGTCCAAGTGATCTGACGAAGAGGACGGGAATGGAAGGCAACCTCCCACTCCGAAGTCCACCACATAAGCGCTGCACCCTGAAGCTGAAAAGTAGCAAGCATAACTTTCTCATCCTCCGCGCACTCCATTGAACGGAACACGCGCACAGTCACTTCAAGCCACACCCTGGCTGCATCCGGATCTGACTGACCTTCATATGTCGGCGGGTGGAATAGCAAGAATTCTTTTAGTGCTCTACCACGGCCACCCTCCACTTGAGGCGCAGGAAGGTCAACTTGAACTGGAGCGGGTACAACCAGAGGAGGGTTAACTAAACTCTAGGGTGATTCAAATGGTACAACTTGCCCAGTGACCGAAGAGAGAATCCTTCGGTGTCGGGGACTTACGGAAGCCTTGGTTAAAGAATTTTCAGTCCGATGAGAGGAATACTCAATCAGAGGGTCCTTCCTTTCCTAAAAGAGTGTAGGAGATCCTAAGAGTATAGTGAGAGGAGGTCTCTCAACCAAAATGCCCTAGGATATAGGCTAATGCAGATATAGACAGTAAACAAACAAGTGAAATCAGTAGTCCAATCAAGATAAGAATAGAACAAGCAATCTGTGAAATTGAAAGAAATGGCGTCCAACATAGTGGACGCCAAATCAACAAATAACGACTGGCCAGGTAGATGCTGATTTTGAAACTGGCATCTCTTCACGGAGACGCTGAATCAAATGAACAGTAATTTGAGAAAATATATCCCAAACGGCGTCTCTCTAGAGAGACACTGATTGCAGTGAACAGTAAAGTAAAAGAATGGACATCTCTGTAGAGAGATGCTGATCTAGGAAATGTCGCCTGCCTGAGCAGACGTTGATTTTCAAAGAAATAGAAACGAAAAAGAACAAGCGCAGACAGAGATGCCTTCAGAGGCCCTCTAAGAGGCCATGGCGGTCCAGAGACGGCCGTAATTTGATTGGGCCCAGAAAGATTAAAGCAATCGACTTAATGGTCTCCTAGCCCACCCGAGACATGGTGGAATTAAACCAGGGTCTAGCCCACACCTCTTAGGTCGAGTTGGAGGCTAAAGGTCGACTCAATCATGGCAAGGTAGACTGGAATTCAAGGAAAATCAACCAGCAGAACCTGGCACTTAGCCAGTTAGAGGCTGTCACAGAAGGGCTGCTTCAAGAGTCAGGCGATTGGACCTAGGCCACAAATTGACTAAAATGGTCCTCGAAGGGCCACAATTGAACAGGATAGTTCCAATTCTAAGCTGCAAAATCAAGCGATCCTGATGCGGGACGGACCCGCGAGACGACCTAGGACTCTAGGCAAGCTCGGACACGTCCCTTAGCGAGGGAAGCGGTCCCTCTCTACCCTGGCTGCCCCCTCTCACTCTCTCACCCTAGCTGCGGTTCCAGCAGCCTCCCAACCTCCTCCATCACCCCCCAACATCCCCTCCAATCCACAGCCATTAACCCCTCATTACCCTTTGCTGTACCTCCGCTCCTTGCCACCCTACCTCCACCAACACCACCCTGCATAGCTCAGCTCGCAGGCAGCAATAGAGGCCCAAGTTGCAGATGCTATCCTGGAGTCATTCGGAATCATCTGATGACGTACTATACATCACCAGCAAGCTCATCGAGGCAGCTCCGCATCTGTGGTGGCCCTGCTCACATCCGACATCCTTGCTGTCCGGAGGACCCATTCTTCCCCGACTGCGCATAGTTGCCCTAACTGGAAGACAGAGCTGCAATACAGAAGCCTCCACGACTTCATCCTTACTCTCCTGGGTGCGCCACTTGACCGGGTCGAGGTACCGCCGGTCCTCAAAGCAAGGCAGCAGGCGGAACCTCGTTCGGAGTCCGGAGCCTCCCATTCCGATTTTCTTCCCCCAGGTGCGTAGAACAGGCCTCTCATAATATGAACTGACACCCCTTCACTCCACGAGCTCCATCTCTCTACCCCGACTTGCCTAGTGTTCTTCCTGGTTGCTTATGGAAGAGGACTCGACCACGGTCATACTCGTCTTGGTCCCGCCACGTTTGGACTTTGGGAGCATCTGTGGCAACTTCGTCCATTTACTGTAGTTTCTTGGGTCTAGTTCGAGCCAGAGCACTGAGGTTCAAATCCAAAATCTTCCGTGGCCAGTGACGACGTTGGGTCCACCCACAAAAATTCACAAGCGTACCTGGCCCCTTCAGCGACGTTTCGACACTAGTTTCGGTGACTTCCAAGTTCAGAGGAGTGCGTAGCTACGTCTACAGTGACTCCCTATCCTGTCATTCCAGACCTAGACAGACTCAGAGAAGCGCCCAAGCGGCATTAGTTTTAGCTAGTCTCTCCACCCCGCCTGGCCGGCTTAGCGCCCCTCCCTGTGTGAAGGTAGTTTTGATGTAATCCACAAATTCCTGGGCAGAGCAACTCATCCGTCAACTGCTAGGGGGAAACCCAACAGTTGAGAGACAACAGCTACACAACCAGAAACAAGGACAATGGCAGATTCTAGATAAAATCGTTAGGGTACTGCCGCAGTCTAGAAGAAGACCACACCCAGTCACCTAGTCGACCAATCCAGACAACCACCGACAGGCACACCACCCTAAACAGGGACCTAGGACAGACGGGCGCACGACACCACGAACAACTGGCCGACACGGCCAACAGGACTATAACGCACCAGCAGAGGGGCGCTATACACACATAACGCACCACAGGAGGGGCGCCATACCAACCAGACAGGAAGCTACAACAAGTAGTATAACGCGCCAGCATAGGGGCGTTACACCAGCATAACGCACCGCCGAAGGGGCGTTATGCGCAACAGACCCATGCAATGTATAACGGACCACACTCGTCACGTTATACAGGCATAACGCATAAGGGTAGATGCGTTATACCCAACCAGACGCCAAAAAGAGTAACCACTGGCCACGGTCATATATCGGACCAAAGGCTGTCCGTCATAGACACACGACGCACTGGGTGAGGCACGTTATGCCAACCCCCCAACCCAGCCAAAGCCACGATCGGAGAACCATAACGGATCTACACCTGTGCGTCATCTTAATACATGACGCATGAGGAGAAGTCCGTTGTGCAAACCGACTGACCCGGTCTTCGAGGCAGGCACGGTCAATGAGAGTTCTGACATGTCAGAATCTCGAAATCTACCGACCATAACGCACCTGGGCAGGGGCGTTATGTCCCACATAACGGACTGGACATGGTCCGTTATGCTCCAAAGCCTATGAAGACCAAAAATGACACGCGATGTATAACGGCCTATCGCGGGACCGTTATGATACATGGCGGTCTCTGGTAGGACCGTCATGCCAACCCGACGATGAAAATAGTGGAATGGTCGGGTCGGCCCATTCCACGCCCCATGCACGCCGTAGCGCAGGAGAAATACACCCATTCGGTGGGAAATCCTTCTAGGATTTCAAAAACACCACCGAAAGGGCGCCTTAGGCAAAAATGGGTACCCCTCAGTGTGAAAACTCGCAAGGGCGCACTGGAAAAAGCTAAAGGGGGGCAGTCTTGGCGAAAACCCGAAAGGGCGGTAGGGCTGGTAAAGTGACAAAAAAAGGCATACATGCAAGAGGATGGAATCAAAAGCTGCGAAATTCTGTCCTTTATTCAACAAGGTCATCCATGGAGCCCGAGACAAGCCCTCGGGGGTAACTCAAAAAAAAATGGGGCACGAAGGCCCTATGTACAAGAAGATGTCAAAGCCCATCAGGCGTTAGACTCACTCCTCCTCAGGTCAGCAAGGCGAGCCTCCTTCTCGAGAGTCTCCTCCTGAAGTCCCTCTAGTCTGCGACAGAGAGTCTCCACCTCAGTCCGTGCACTGTCGCATGCCAGCTCAGCCTCTTGAAGCTCTCTCTGTAACTCCTCTACTCGGAGAGAAGCCCCCTGCTATGGTCACGAGTAGCCTCAACATCTGCACCAAGCTCAGCGTGGGTGGCTCAAAGCCCGTGAAGCTCCTCCTCCTCCTACTGGATCTATAGTTGGGTCCTCCGTCTCCGCTCCTATGCGAGGTGGAGGCAGGCAAACTCACTCCACAAGGCTCCCAGCTTCGCGGCCCACGTGTCCTGGGGGAGACCCATCATGTGATAGCCCCAGGTGAAAGTCTCCAAGCTGCTTCTCAAAGCCTCTGCCATCGGCAAGGGGTTGACCTGGACCAACTGGTCAAGACTTTGGAGAAGCTGGTCAGCCATGGTGGCATTCAACGCCACTCCAAGCGTAGGAGTGCCAGGCCACTCAACTCCGAGAGCAGGGAAGTCCATGGGCACCGCGATTTGTTGATCCTAAATTGGGAAAAAGAAGAGAAAATAAAATTTTGTGAGTGTACCACCATAATAAAATCACCATGGTAAAGGTCCAAAGGTGCAAATCGCAATGGCTTTTACCTGAGGCAGTCGTGTCCGCCGAGTCAGGCTTGCGAGAAGACCCCTCCTCCGAGACTGGAGAAGAGCTATCGACAAGTGCCGACCCCTATCTTAGATGCCAAAGCAAGGGTAGCTTCCTCAACAAGGACGAAAGGTCCAAATTAAGGGAGGGAGTCGACCGATCTCGCTGATGATGATGAGGGCCGAGCAAGGTTTATTCGTCGGCATTGGCTAAATGCCAAAACAATGGTTTATTCATTAGCAGGGACGAAAGGTCCAAGCTAAGGGAGAATGTTGACCGATCTCGCCGATGATGACGAGAGCCGAGCGAGGATTTGTTCATCGCTATTGGCTAAATGCCGAAGCAAAGGGTTTATTAATTAGCAGGGGCGAAAGGTCCAAGCTAAGGGAGAATGTCGACCGATCTCGACGATGATGACGAGGGCCGAGCAAGGGTTTGTTCGTCGGCATTGGCTAAATGCCGAAGCAAAGAGTTTATTCATTAGCAGGGACGAAAGGTCCAAACTAAGGGAGAATGTCGACCGATCTCACCGATGATGACGAGGGCTGAGCAAGGGTTTGTTCATCGGCATTGGCTAAATGCCGAAGCAAAGGGTTTATTCATTAGTAGGGACGAAAGGTCCAAACTAAGGGAGAATGTCGACTGATCTTGCCGATGATAACGAGGGCCGAGCAAGGGTTTATCCGTCGGCATTGGCTAAATGCCAAAGCAAAGGGTTTATTCATTAACAGGGACGAAAGGTCCAAGCTAAGGGAGAATGTCGACCGATCTCGCTGCTGATGACGAGGGCCGAGCAAGGGTTTGTTATGAGATTTTCGATGGGACTTTTGATGATCATCCCTTTAGAGTCTCATTGGGAGGAGAATGAAGAGGAACTTTTAAATTATCACTTTACTGGCTTAAGTGCCCGTTCGGGTTTTCACCGAAGCCAGCCCCCTCTTGCTTTTGCCCACGCGCCCTTTTGGGTTTTCACGTGATGGGGTACCCGATTTTACCTACAACTCCCTTTCGAGCTTTCACTGTAGCCGAGTTATAGCCATTCTTGCCGTTGTCCTGATTTAGGAACAAAGTCGGCGAGGTATCTCTATTTTTAACCCCATCTTTCTTTCTTCTTCTTTTTATTTAAAACATATGGGGATTTTTAAAATTTTGAAATTCAGGGTTGCTACAGGTGGTCCGTCATCTCGAACCACTCAAAGTATCAGTCCACGCTGGCCTCCCAATCAAGGTAGATCTTGGGTTCCAAAGGCTTGGTCCCATCAAACGTGGGAGGGTCCACACAGATGGTCCTGAGGATCCGTTCGTCCTCTTCATCCCTTTGTGGTCAGTGACCACGCCGGCGCCGGCCATTTCCCTCGTAATCGTTGTCAGACTCGTAGTCCTCAAAATGGAGGACACGTGGTCGTTGCTCCTCAGCCCGAGGTGGTGCTGGCTGGGCGGCAGATGCGGGCTGGGCAGCAGGCGCCTGAGGGGCAGGAAGGATGTCGGGTAGGTCCCGGCACGAGATTCTCTCCACACTCTCTAGCCTTCCAACCAGACCTTGGATAGATCGGTCGGAAGCCTCGGTGCGGTCCTCCATGGCCTTGAATCGGCTCTCCATATGCTCGGTATGTTCCCTAAGAGTCTAGTCGGACCTGTCCATGCGCTCCATGAGTAGAGCCACCAAGTCCTCCTGTGTTCGGCCTCCCGGGTTGGAACCTCGGGGTTCACCCATAGTGTCAGGGCGATGGTATTGGGCACCTCCATAGGTGGGCATACAATGGGCCTAAAGGGAGCTAAGGGTGACTCACTAGACCTATATGGATGGACCGATGCAAGTTAAGGACCCTAAACTTAAACCAATCTCCAGTACACGACGGAGGCTATACCCCGAAGGTCCGACTCGATGTGAGGGGCTACCTTCCAGATAGACGTAACTTAACCTTCTAGCAACGTCTTTTGATATACTGGAGTATTGGGATGCAACGTAATTTAAAACACTTTGTTTTCTTTTGAAAATAATGACTACCCTAGACTCAAATCGGCTCTGATACCAATTTGATGCGGGATGGCGACGGGACTCGACTCAGACTTGTTGCGACCTTGGACTCTATAGGACGACGCGACTAATTGGACGACACGACCAACAATGACGTTACAATGTGGCACCTAAAGAGCTCCAGGGGAGGCGATATGCCCCAAACATTCGCATGCAGGCGACATTGCATGGATGGAAAGTCTTTCCTTTTTGTCTGCCACAGTAAAATAGATAACATGGAGAGAGAG
This sequence comes from Amorphophallus titanum, assembly GCA_024336825.1. Taxonomy (NCBI): domain Eukaryota; kingdom Viridiplantae; phylum Streptophyta; class Magnoliopsida; order Alismatales; family Araceae; genus Amorphophallus; species Amorphophallus titanum. The sequence goes on along the minus strand of JANBPO010008365.1, from coordinate 93,549 downwards.
GGGGGAGGGGAGAGAAAGAGAGAGCGCAGGATGTGGGGGAACGGAAGCGGTGGGACTGTGGCGGCCTGCTCGTCGGTAGTGGATGACGACCCCCTGGAGGTAACGACGCTGCAGCATGTGTCCTTGGCAGCTTATCCCTCAAGGACGACAATGACGAGATGCTGGCGAGGGTGCTCGGAGGGGGCACCGCCATGCTCAGCCTGCTTGGGGAGGCTGGTGCCAGTTGGATGTGCCTTGAACGGGAACTGGTAGGGAGGCTCAGGGTGGCCTATGGTGCTACAGAGGAGACCGGAAGGGGGGGCCACGGTGGTGCTACCGAAGAAGAGGACGGGTGGCGATGTTGCATGCATGGCCATGGCGGGAGATGAAGGTCGGTGGCAGGTTGTTCAGAGCGGCTGGGGACATCGCTGACGTGCTCGTGTGAATGGGAGCTCGATTGACAATGCCATGGTTGGCAGGGTGATGGCTGATGGGTTGAAGGGCATCCAGCGGGTAGTGGTGCTTGTCCAGAACAGGGTGGCCGGTGGCGATGGGCTGCCCACCCTTTAATGGTGACTCTGCATGGCGGGACAACGAGCAAGGGCAGGGTCAAATGATGGCAGTGGTGGAGGCAGCTAGCATTGCCGACGGAGGTGCCATCTAAGAGCGGTGTGGCTCTACTCGACGGAAACTATGGAAGTGGGTGGTGGCAGCGGCGGACACGCGTCAATCAGGCGGTGAGTGACGGGTTTCTCCGACGCGGTTGGGTGCATGATGGAGGGGGGGCAGAGAGAGGGCAAGCGGCCAGTGGTGTTGCAGGTGGTGCAGAGTGTGGCGGTGACAAGAGAGAGGGGAGGAGGGTGGCGAGATGGGATGAGTTGCAAGTGTGTGTGTGTGCGTGCGTGTTCACAATAGAGAGTGAAGAGAAGACGAGAAGAGGGAGAGACGTAGGAGGGGGAAGGGAGCACCGCCTGGGCGAGGCCAAGCCTAGCCAAAGGTGTTAGGGAAGAAGCTCACCAGCTGGGGCATCCCCCTCGGAGACCCCCTCGATATCGATGAACTCTTCATCGCACCTAGTAGACGCAGCGACAGTAAGCTCGTCCCCGGCTACCTGGGCCATGTCCCGGGGAAGCTCTCCCTCCTCCAGGGGAGAAGAGGCCCCTATAACAAACCTCCAATGAAAGCTTAGCATGAGTGGGTAAAGCAGAGTAATCCACCGTGAAATAACTTAGTACTTAGCTACATACCTGAGGGTCCCATGCTGGATGACTCCACCAGCCCCACCGTGCACGCCGACACCATGGTCGACAGAGGTGGGAGGGGCAACTTCTCCAACAGCCTCGGTAGCCTGCCCAGTGTGTCCCCTACGGTGGGTGGGGGCATAGAGGTCTCCTGCCCAGCCTTATCCTCAAACGACGACAGGACAACTGACGGACTGGCGTCCACCAGTTCCTAGATCATCTCCATGGTGGCCGCCGCATCCTCACCTTCCAAACAAGCAACTCAGACCAGGTCAACAACTTTGGCTTGCCAAGAGTGCGATTACAATAGGAAGACTCCCTCCAAAGTAATCTGACACTTACCCATACAGCTCCCAGCCACTGTGGGTGCTGGCTCTCCCGCCTGTCCAGGCTCTCCGCCCAGTCCCTCAGTTGGGACCTCAGCCCCTGATGTCTCTGCCTCCTCTGCACAATCCAGACAGTCGCGTTAGTGACCGGAAGTAAATAAAGTCACTACTTACAGTCACCACCAGAAGCCCTTACCTGAATGGGCTCCTCCTGCACCTTCCCATGACTCAAAGTTGGGGAAAGCCTTAACATTGGGTGCTATCTCGTCCATCAGTCGAAGAAAACTCTCCGTGTCAATCTCACACTCAGCTCCCTCTACATAGGGAGGGTCCTCCTCCCGAGGGGGCGAGAAGGTCGCCTCCACCCTAGCCTCTACGGGAGCTACAAGACACAAACCCAGTAAAGCGGGATTAGCCCACCACCATGGCTAAATTGACCAAGAGCAAAGAAGACAAACAACACTTAGTACGGTTGGATATATATATCCATTAATTAATTCACCTCTGGGCATCTCGATCGATCGATCGATCCTTCCTCCATGGCTCCAACCCCACATAGTACTACTATAAATACCCGATCATCGTATCCTCAAATCTCGATCAGGCGAAGCTGCATGCATATATAGATATAGATATATATCCAGTGATTAATTCCCACGTCCTGCATGCATGCACAACCTACGGCCTTCCCCTCTACAGTCTAACCCCATGGATCATCATCAGGCAGTGAAGAAAAGGCCGCTGGTCGGGAGGCGGCTATCCCGAACACCGGCGGCGGCGCTCCTGTCCCCGCCGGCGGCGTTCCTGTTCTTCCTCATGATCTGTAGCCTGTGCTCTCCCGCCGCATCCCAACACACGATCTTGCTGCCCTCAGAGGGGCGCAACGCCACCGCCCGTCTAACCACGTACATAGTCCAAGTCCGCCCACCACCAGAAACATTTTCGGATTCGGACTCCATCAGTATCGTTATCGATGAGGAGGAGGGGCGGGAGGCGGCCTCCAGCTGGTACCGGTCTTTCCTGCCCTTCGACCCCGCCGACTCCGGCGCCGCCGAGCCGCGGCTGCTCTACACATACCACCACGTCCTAACAGGGTTCGCCGCGAGGCTGACGGAGGAGGAGCTGGCGGTCATGCAGGAGAAGGACGGCTTCTTGGCCGCCTATCCCGACGAGCTCCTGCCTCTCCAGACCACCCACTCCCCTGACTTCCTCGGCTTGCAACGCACCGGGACCGGCCTGTGGCCGATCTCCAAGTTCGGTGAGGGCGTGATCGTCGGAGTCCTTGACACCGGGGCCAACCCCAACCACCCGTCCTTCCGATGCAATGTGCCCAAGCCGCCCCAGAAGTGGAAGGGGCGGTGCGACTTCAAGCCGACGGAGTGCAGCAACAAGATCATCGGGGCGAGGACCTTCACCCAGGGGCTGGCGGCCATCGAAGGCGAGGCCGACGCCGCGGGGAGGTCGCTGCAGCAGGCGACGGGCCCCTACGACACCAACGGCCACGGGACTCACACCGCCAGCACCGCCGCGGGGTGCTTCGTTCCCAACGCCTCCTCGTACGGGAACGCCATGGGGACGGCCGCAGGCATGGCGCCCTCCGCTCACCTCGCCATCTACAAGGTGTGCGGCCCCACCGGCGGCTGCCCCACGAGTGACATACTTGCCGGGCTCGACGCAGCCGTCAGCGACGGTGTCGACGTGGTTTCCCTGTCCCTGGGCGGACCCTCCCGGCCCTTCTACAGTGACATGACCGCCATCGGAACCTTCGCCGCCATGGAGAAGGGAATCTTCGTCAGCTGTGCCGCCGGCAACAGCGGTCCATCCCCGCGGACGTTGTCGAATGAGGCCCCCTGGATGCTCACCGTCGGAGCGAGCAACATAGACAGGAGCATCCGGGCCACCGTGAGGCTGGGCAACGGATTGCAGTACAATGGAGAATCACTCTACCAGCCCTCCACCTTCCCGCCCACGCCATTGCCGCTTGCATACGCCGGGATCTGTGCATCCTTCGCCGGGGTCGACGTCAGAGGTAAAGTGGTGTTGTGTGACACCGGAGGGGGCATAGGAGGCGTCAGCAAGAGTGCCAACGTGAAGAACGCCGGAGGGGTGGCCATGGTCTTGGCGAACACAGTGGTGGAAGGTTTCACCATCTTGGCCGAGCCCTACGTTCTCCCGGCAAGTCATGTGAACTTCGTAGACGGAAGCAACATCAAAGCCTATTTGCAGGCGACAAGCTCACCCACCGCCGCCATCATCTTCAGGGGCACCATCATCGGAGAGCCCGTTGCCCCGGCGGTGGCCTACTTCTCTTCGAGGGGCCCCAGCATCGCGAGCCCCGGGATCGTGAAACCAGATATCATCGGCCCCGGGCTGAACATCCTCGCCGCCTGGCCTGTCCCGGTCGGTGTGCCCGGCGCAACGTCCATGTTCAACATTATCTCGGGGACCTCCATGGCGACGCCCCACCTGAGCGGCATCGCGGCGCTGCTCAAGAGTATACACCCGACCTGGTCGCCGGCGGCCATAAAGTCCGCCATGATGACGACGGCGACCACGTTCAACAGGAGAGTTTCGAGGATTCAAGACCAGACGGGCAACCCTGCCTCTTCCTTCGCCATGGGCTCTGGGGAGGTGAGCCCCATCAGGCTGGCCAGACCGGGCCTCATCTACGACATCCCTCCCGCCTCCTACATCGGGTACCTGTGCGGCCTCAAGTACACGGACGCCCAAGTGAGCGCCATCACCCGCCGTGCTGTTAAGTGCATCACCTTGAGGGTCGTCGCCGAGGATCAGCTGAACTATCCGTCGTTTAGGATCTTCCTGACGGCCGCCAACAACTTCTCCCGGACGGTTGGCCGGACTGTGACGAACGTGGGACATGGCAACTCCATGTGCCGGGTCAATGTGGCCGCTCCCCCGGGAGTGTCCGTGGTGGTGAGCCCCCCGGCGCTGGCATTCACGGCGGTCAATGAGTTGAAGTCGTTCTTGGTGAGCTTCAAGAAGACTGGCAGTGGAACCGCGGCTGAAGCGCCCGGCACCCTGACTTGGGTTTGCACCGGCTTCGTGTTCGCTGCGAGTCCCATGGTGGTCTCATACTGATGCGATCGAGGCGTCAGCCCTTCTTCGCCGGCCCGGCCGGCCGGGTTCGATCGGATTCCCCCCTTTTATAGCTGCAGTCGTCTTGTGCTTGTTATGCTGTAGTGTCGATCCGCCGTCCCACGTCTTCTGTTCCAATCTTGCTGCCGTCGTGCCGTTTTGTTGTATGTTGGCGTTTAAACATAGTATTATGCGCGTGCTTAAGTAATAATTAATATGCATGGGTTTGTAATTTTTCATGTCTAACGTGCATGCATGTGTGCTCATTGTTGGTTTGTGTATATATAGTACATGCGTGCATACATGCATGCATGCAATGTCACCGTGGGAACATTAGTTTGGCACCTTTTAATTTATTTATTAGGCCTGGATGGGATTGTTCATGTAGGTGACCGGGGAGGGAACCGAAGAGCCGAAGACGGTAAGGCAAGTAAATATACGCACCGAGGCGCCAGGGAGCGGTAGACTATTTGATCTACCATAAGCGTGACCCAATTAATTGTCTAATATTTTATTACTAAGCACATACATGCTGCTTATACGGATACGTTCAACTAGAACAATTCAAACAAGTCCACTTTCGAGGACCTCGTTCGATGGTTGAGTGTGTTTGAGGGATAGGTCCAAGGACTCTTGTCTAGGTGCTACCCTTCTACCTAGTGGTGTCACATCAAGATTGCTGCTAGAGAGGTCAATCCATAAGAACAGTCTTAGAAGGGAATCTCCCCTTGAAACATTCCACAAGGAAGTTAAGAGTTGATAGGTGACTAGGACATTCTCCCCCTGAGCGACTACAAGGATTGGAATGGCAAAGAATCATGACTGAGCAGTGTGGCCATGAGAGATATGAATGCAACTTAGTATGTACGCTAGACACTAAAATCATGCAAGGGAGAATGACTAAGACTCATGGTACCAGGCGGAGTACTTAGATCCTTGGATCACCTCACGTATAGTGCGGATTTCCAGACAGACATAATCTACCCTTCTACCAACATCATTTAATATACCATAAGGTCATGCAATGGAATTAGACATCCTACAATTTATGAACAATGGAGCCAATTAGTCATGCATGATGGGCTCCCCCTGACTATAGTAACCAGTGACCCCTTGGACCTAGATAAACATGCAAATGTAGTCAAGTGGGAGGTCTACACATACCTAATTCTCTTCTTAAAGTTGAAAATCTATCATTACTCAGAGGTTTTATAAAAATATCTACAATTTTCTTTTCAGTTTCAATGAATTGGAGTACAAAATTCTTTTTGATTACCTCATCTCGAAGGAAATGATGCCTTATTTCAATGTGTTTTGTGCGAGAATGCTGGATGGGGTTCTTAGCTAAATTGATGGCATTTGTGTTGTCACACAATATGAGTGTGCATCTAAGATCTACTCCGTAGTCCTGGAGTTGGTGCTTAATCTACAGCACTTAGGTCCCACAACTACCTGCTGCTACATATTCTGCTTTAGCAGTAGATAGGGTGTCACGCCCTGAGCGTGAAAGGAACCTGGTACGCGTGACGAGTTATATCAATCATGTCAATTAGAGCTTAAGTGTATTCAACACACATAGACAGAGCGCGCATAAATAGAAATAACCAAGTCTTTTATTCATCCGCAAGCAGTGGGTGTTTATTTACATCGGATTGAATCTGAAGACCTTCATTCTGTGCCGAAGAGAAGTTCGTATGTTCCTGAAGCCCGGGGTGAAGAGCCAAGAGCACTTTGCAGCTGTAGGTTTGTCTCGGACTGGGTAGTGTTGGCTGGGGGTAAAGGGTGCTGGAGGTTCATGCTAGGTGACACAGAGGGCAACAGGAGGCCCGAACATGGATGCGAGAGCATACGTCCAACTAGCGGTGTAACACTGGGATGTATATATTTTACAGGCGGGCCGTGATAGCCAGGGTACAATAGGGGCATGCCTCGGGACAATTCCGATGTGCTAATCGGTCCCCGGGTCGATGGGTGATATGTGAGTACATGTGTGTTTTACAGAAGGTTCCTCTCGTGGCGTAGGCCATAACCACGGTGCCGAACAGGGGCTTGTGGCTGGCTGGGCGACTGAGGGGATACATCGATCCGGTGTCTCGGCGAGGGTCGATCACAGCTCGAGTTGAGCGGTCGGACGTGGCCTCATTACTGAGGGGAGAAAGACGTCATGGCACGTGCATGGTCACGACTGACGGGCACGTGAGGGGCAGTCCCGGCATGAGGGGATGCCTATCCTTGTCATTGCATCTCACATATGGCATGCGTAGGCTTGTGTGTTTACGGCTAGTTAACACGTGAGGGAAGTGCGAAGGACATACCCTCAGCATGCTAAGCTGATTGACAAGTCACACATGCGTAATTCTCCTCGGCCCGTTGTAGGAAGCCCGCTCGAAGCCTTGGAGTCGTCGGATGCTGAGTTAAGTGTTGAGTGCTTGATCCTTCATATATCTTGCCCCTTGAGCCCCTAAGGGGTTTTTATAGGGAAAGTTGAAGGGTCAAGGGGTTTACGTGGGTTGGCCAAGGGATTGGAGCTGGTCCGTGTAAACCCCCCATGGATGGGGTTTACGTGGACTAGCCTAAGGGTCAAAGCTGGTCTGCGTAAACCCCCTCCCTTGGATGGGGTTTACTTGGACTAGCCTAAGGGTTAAAGCTGGTCCACGTAAATCCCCTGGCCAACTAGCACACATCCTTCCCGAGCAGTGCCAACACACCCTTACCCATCAGGGGATGGGCAACGCTTCTCACAAATGGCCACACTCTGCCACAACGGTTAAGTTAGCCGCTACCACACGCTCCTCTCTTACACCTACCTCTTACCTCAAAACCAATAACACGCCAAATGCTTACCAAGGAGCGATGAAAAATCCACCAAAATGCTAGGCTCGAAGGTCATAACATCTCTAGCCACCGGACATCATTCTCTCAAATCTGCTCGTGCTAACACCAACTCATCCTCGAGCTGCCACCGCGCGGACCACCACGCCAAGTGCCGCAACATGAACCATAATCAGCACCCACCAACACTCATCCTTGAGTTCCAAACTCGCCATAGCCACACGATCTCAAACCAAACTCAGGGTGACCACAGCCCAATCTAAGAAAATCCTCTGCTCATCTGAGCACATCTCGACCAGAGCGCCCGCTCTGCGACCTTGAATCATGATCTCAACGCCTCAGGGGTTGGATAAATCTCAAACTGCGACGACCAAAACCAATAACAGCTCCTCCGGAGCACACTCACGACCACTTAGCCATGAACAATCCTTACCAGCCACCTGACGTCACTATAGATTCCTCGAACGTAGCACCACGAACACATGCCTATCGATAACTCTGCCCAACGTAGTGCAACTGGGGTGACCATCGACGAGGGAGAAAGTTCTCGACCTCAATCCTCAGACCCCACGCTGACACTCCGACGATGACAGCAACCACCTTCACAGCACCATTGTCGTGCACTCACACTCTCACGCGAGAAACCAAGTGAAAAATAAGCATGAAGCCCTATGCCAACTGTCGACTGTACTGGACCTTACGGACTCTGATCACTGTAATATATCGAATTCCCATGTACTTCCACAGCCATAGCTCTGATACCAACTGTGTAAAGAGTCCTAGAGACGGATCTAGAGGGGGGTGAATAGATCGATCACCCAATTAAAAAACTACTACAGCAGTAACATTTGCAGAATAAAATCAAACTGTTGTAGGATGATCAGACATCTCTCTTCTCATTCCTAGCATTCTTGTTGCTAGTTTCACCAATTTCAAGCGTTTTCTCTTTTCCCTTCAACTCCTTTTGAACAACATCTTTTAATTTTGTCAATTCAATATGTATGCTATTGAAGTTGGTTTGTAGTTCTATCTTGGATTTCACACATTCATTCACATCAGCATCTGGTACTACAAGAGGGCCACAAGAATGAAGGGCGAAAATAAAAGAACAAAGAGATATTAAATACCAGGAGGGCCGGTGTACAGCCGAAGTGTTATCGGCCAGTAGCTCAGAGAGGGCTCCTTGTCCCTGCGGGCAACCTCCTGAACCAGCCAGCACACGTCCCCAATCTTCTGACAACGGTCGGCGAGGACGGCCAGGTCGGCATGCTTCTTAAGGGCCAGGTGGCAGAAGAGGTTGAAATGGTCTATGCCCCACCCGTCCGCATAATAATATGAAACATGCAAACACTTGTCCAAGATCGCGGCCGTGGAGTCGTCGATTTTCAGCCCGTGTGACAGGAGGAGGACCTACAGCCATGTGGTATCCCTATAGTTCTCGGCTTTCCGCTCCTCCCTTCTCTTGAATGTCTGGTATGGGCATATCGGGTCCCTCTCTGGACGCCAGCTCTATGCAGGGGTGCCTTCTTCCTCCATGGGGAGTGGGTAATTGATAAGCTCCAGACGGTCACTCCCAATGCGGCATAGGTCCCTCAAGGTCTTCTGGTATTCACCCTTCACCACTGGAGGGAGCTTAATCTGCGACACAGGCTTCATCTCTCGGGCTTCCCTGCACGCGGCCAGATATGCTGCCACCTCCTTATCCTTCTGGTTCTTGAGCCAAAGGAGATGATCCGGGTCGATGTCAAGGACCGACACTGGCTGCTTGCTCAGGAATTTCCTTTTCGCTCCATCCCAGTAGTCGGTCTTGCATGACCCGTAGAAGGCTGTCTAAGCATTCCACCATTTTACATATTCAAGGGTCACCCGCGGAATCCGACCAGGGGCTGGCACCCTGAAAGTGGCAGTGCCTACCCGATGGAAGAAGTCCCAGACTCGGAAGGGATAAAAGGATAGGTGTGGTGTACATAGAAATAGGAAATAAAGCAGGACAATAGATATAATAACATAAATAAATAACTAACTACAACAGAGTCCAGTCTAACAGAAAGTACAGTCTAAAGCAGTAAAACGTACCACGCGCCAAGTGAACACTCGGCCCGGCAAGCTGGCAACTAGGAATCTCCACGCAATGTCCTCGAACATCGAGGAAGAACTGTCACACCTGAAAATCAGGGGTGAGCCTCCTATGACTGGCTCAGTAGGGGTCCCGCGGAACCCCAACCGAAAATAATAGCGGTACGAAAAGTAACAACTACAACAAGAACAACAGTAATAGCGGGAACAGTAAACTCGGTGGCCGGTAAAACCTCGGCTCTACAGCTTCTCCTACTATACCAGAACGGAACCCAACACCCCGATCCCACGGACGGGGGGACCACCAGACACGAACCACCCTAGTCACGCTACTAGGGAAATGACACGACGTCTCTATCGTGGAGGCCTACCCTCACAGACAAGGGCCCACACTAAAACCACGCAGTCTGGAAACATCATCATGACCTCACCATCGTGAACTCTACACCATCTAGGGAGAAGTCCTCGGTGATGCTCACCGGAAACCCTAGACCTTGGCTCCGAGAAAACACCCGAAAACTACGCACAAGACCTTATCTCATAGACGAGGGACAGAACCTCGAGTCACGACAAACTCACGTCACGTGACGAGAGTACCGCCCACCAGAAGAATAGACCGGATGCGTCCCCTGACATCTTACACCACACCCCCGTGTCTCGCTATGATGTCCCAGGCAGAGACAAAGACACTAAAGTGACCAGTACCACTAACAGGGACTAGCTGAGGTCGCGCTCGTCAGCGCGGGCCTGAAGCCCTCAGTCTCGTATGCACACTCAGACTATACGCCCTAGGCCTGTCCTCTAGCTGGTTATTCCCCTTAAGCCCAGACTCGACTATACGTGGGGGCCCTACGGTAACCAGCCTAACAACCGTCTCTCTCGGGTAAGCCGCTCCACCACTCTCCAAAGACGTTGATTTTGTCATAGCAGCCCAGAATTCAGAACAGAAGGCTGTTGAAGATCAAGGAATTAGAGAACCAAAATGAGGTAATTAGGGTTTAAGCTTGTAGAACTTTTTGTTCCCCTTAGTTTCATCTTCTTAACCCTCAAATTTCACATCCATAGGTCAAGTGGTTGAGGAGATAGAGCAGCATTAAGTTGCTACAAAACCACAAGGAAGAGAGGAGCTAGGGCAAACTTTAGAAGATCAAAAGAATAGTTAAAGCTTGGTTAAAAGGTAGGTTATCTCATGAACGGTTAAAACAACATGTTAAGGATAAAAGCCTTAATTATAATTGATTCCATACATTCTTGAGTGTCGATTTCATGTTTTAATTCATGCTAGACATACATGCATGTCTTAGCCTAAATCAAAATAAAAATGATATTTCTCTTGTTAGAACATTATATCATATGCATCTAGATGAGTTTATTTCGTTGGTCATGATTAGCGTAGTCATGTTAGAGCATGTTTTAAATCATAAGTTTTTATATTCTCTGATAGCAGAGGACTTAACGGACCCGAAACAGGCCGTTATGTTGCTTAACATACAGGGACTGATCCGTTCTACTCTCTGTATATACTTTAAGGATTCAGTAAACCATAACAGATCTAGACTAGTCCGTCATGTACTATGACGCCCCTGTACCAGTCCGTTATGTACACTGTGTTCTGTCAATATGAGACAGAATTAAAAATAATCTATTTAACTTATAAATATGCCTAGTTAATTGATTTAACTTATTTCTCATGATTTTATGATCAGTATTGAATCATGATTAAAATTACATCTTTCATGATACTTAGAGTTATTTTTGAAACATATGTTATTTTCATGCCAAAACTTTATAATTTGTATTAAATATACATGATTGGAAACTATTGTGATGACGAAGTTATATGTGTATTTTTATAGATACACATTCTTTCTTATCTATAGAGTCATTTTCTTTAAGTACATGGCACATATCCCGGTATGTGTCCATTAGTTCACACTCTTTGCACTATACCCATTTGGAGCTTGCCCTCCTCCATTAGGCTTTGAGCGATGTCCTTGAAGACATAACAATCTTCGATAGGATGCCCCAGTATCCGGTGATAAGAGTAGAATCGGGGATCATCACCCCTCATAGCATCTTCTGGCCTCTTGGGCTTTGGTAGAGTGACCTTGCCATAGTGACAAGCCCACTCAAAAATCACCTGAGTTTTATCCCTCGGAAAAGAATAAGGCTTCTTCCTTTTCTCCCGCAATGAGGAGGTTTGTTTTGCCGGCTGTTGGCTGGTTGACGAACCGGCTAGCTTCTCCACTTGCCTTCTCAAGTGCATGAAGGCACTGAAGTTGATGCAAGGATATTGACTCTCCTATTCTATTATAGCAATAGCTGGGTGATGCCTTGACAGCAGGGCTTCAATATCGGCTGCCATTATGCTCAGATGGCCAAAGGACTAGAATTTAACGCCTTCCATCGTTTGGGCGATCTCTTCCTTCAGGCTTCATCTACAAACCTCAATGGCGATGTCGCGACTAAGAGGAGGCTCGCATCTTTCATGGAGGGAGCTCCACTTCATGATATAATCTTCAACTGATTCATTATCTTTCTACCTGTGGCTATACAGTTCCGCCTTAGTTATGGGTAGGTGCCCTAAGCTCGTGGAATTGCTAGGCCAAAGGAGCATGCCCCTAGTTATGTCAGACAAGAGTCTGGTCATCTCTGCTAGTTGCACCTTTAGTATGTCAATCTCCTTTTGTTGCCCATACACTAGTGCAAGCACGGTGGGATCGAATTGAGGGAGGTCTGGGGTGCCATTCAAACAACTACCCCCTGCTTGGTTACTGGGTGGGAGTGGCAACACCCCACCCCCTTGACCATCTAAAATTCAGCCTTTAGAAGTAGATGCAATCAACCTTGTATCCTTGTATGTAGGTGGATTCCAGAGGACTACCTCTTCGTCTTAGGTTTAACCATCTAGAGGGGTGTAGTGTCCCTGGCTCCCAACCTTTTGTATATCAGGATCATCTAGGGCTGAGATAGATATCTCATTTGTTTCATATGGGTTAAACCACCTCACCCTCTCTCCTCCCTCATTTCTCACCTCCCTTTCTCTCTCTCCATTCTCTCTCGTCTCTGGTCCGTTCGGCATGGGGCGCACACCGTTTTGGAGCTAGCCGAGGCGGGGATGCGTTGGGGAGATCGATTTGCGGGATGGAGCGTCGGTTTGAGCGTGGCGTGGCGCAATCCCTCAGCGGATTTCGAGAAGGCATCGTTCGTGTTCCTGGCAATTTTCGGCGTGGTTTAGTCGCTTCGGCGCACGATTTCTTTGGTGGAGGTAGGGATATAGATCACCCACTCCCTTGCGCCATTTCCCTTCAGTTTTGCACTTTCCAGTGTGAGAACAGGCCAGTTTGGACTCGTTGGGATTTTTCGTAGTTCGTAGACTTCGCTGGAAAATGACGATGGTACTACGATCAGTTAGTGTCAATGGACTCCCTGGAACGTCAGTGTTCCATAGTCACTAATTTCGTGTCGATAGGCGGTCATTCAGGACCGTTAGGAGCCCGGGAAGTCTGGTTACTCCATTTGGGTCAATTCCATAGAATTGCCCATTTCTCGTTGTTTCTCAGCCGATCTAACTCCCGTTGGAGTCTATGTGTTGTGTATGACTATCACCGTTCTATCCCCTTCGTTTCAGAACAAACGGGGCGTGGAAAGGCCATGATCGGGCCGATCCCACGTTTTGCTTGTCGTAACGCCTTCGCGGTTCAACGGCAACTGCTTAAGGTGCATGGGCGGCTGGTTTTTGACCGTTTAACATGTCTCGATTTCGGGTTGAGTGGTCAGTCGATAGATCACTCTGGGGCTTGAGCGGACAGGAGTGGTCCACCCATCCCTCCGTGAGTGGCTGGTCTTCAGCCGTTCATCCTTCCCGTTGGGTTGAGCGGCCAGGCTCTACTTGCTTATCGCAGTTGACCTTTGGTCAGTAGTTTTGTGTCGGTTCAGACAGGCGATTTGATCAAAATCGTTCTAACCAACACTGTAGTAGGTCGGTTGGCTTGAGCGGCTACTCCTTAACCGCTCTAGCCTTTGGGTGGCCCAGCCCTAACGTTACTTTGTTTGCTATCATCAAAACTGAATGGAATATGTTGCTAGCAACAAATCTAAGCAACATATGCACAACACAGATGGCCATACTCACCACCCACATAACTTCCATCCAAGAGAATGTCGCCAATATTTGCCCATCCTTCGGCCTCCTTAACCTTACCCTTCTTGGCATGCAGCGCGGGAATGCGGCCCGTGACGAGAGCATTGTCCATATTCATGATCTTCTTCAGATTCATGAACACTATCTTGGCGACCTCCGTCAGCACTTTTGCTATCCACCTCCTCCTCCAGCATATCAGCCACCTCCAGCAAAACAGCCACCTGTTGATCAGTCACCTCCAAAAGATGCTCCATGAGAATTTCATTTGATTTCCCCCTTGCATGTTCTCATTTTGTGTTGTCTCACTTGGGTTCCACCCTTCGTCTATCCTATCCCTTTTTGATGTTGCCAATGGGGGAGAAATAGTAGGGCAGGTCTATTATGTATGTCAATGTGTGGTTGTCTTGTTTGTGTGTTTGCATGTGTGATCATGTGAGAGTCGTCTCTTGGTCAGTCCTAGTCGTCTTGTCTGTTCTAGTTTGTCTTAGAATCATGCATTCACTCTTACACTAATGTACTAATGGAATGATAAATTGAATATACTAGTGTTTGAATGTAATGAATGGCACTTGTGTTTCATTTCTGATTCTATCTTGGCAAACAAATGATTGATCGACTTGTGCTGAAATGTGATGAATGTTCGTCAAGCACTGTGTTCCAAAACTACATTTTCGAACTTGCTGTAAGGCATGCACTAGAAAAAATAAAAATGATTTGAATGCCCAGAGTTTTGTCATCATTAAAAAGGGGGAGATTGTTATACATATCCTAGTGATTTTGATGATAACAAAACCAATAACATATAATTGTTCACATGCATAGAATTTGTAATCTAAATGACCTTCATACGTACTCAAGTCCAAACTCACCATGCTTCATGTTGAATCATTATACATGAACAAATCCATCTTGGCTCCTAAACCACTCAAGGTAAGCTTAAGTCACTCCAACCCCGGAACAGCAAGGTCCCACTTCGGACCCTCATCCCCCATCGCCGATTTGCCTACGGGCACGAGTGTGCGCGACGCGAGTGAGCCCGCTCGAGTGAAGTCACCAGTCCGCTCTTTGTTTGCTTGCTAGATCCGAGGGTCATTCATCTTGTGACTATCACCCCCAAGGTGGTTTCACATCATTCCCACTCCAGCCATGTCCTATGACAACACTCCAGCAAGTTAGGGCCACCCCCGACCCTCAGATCCGCAGCGACAAGCCGTTTCTCTTCAGCTCTCGAGCCAACCCGGGGCTGCCCGCCAACCTGCCTTACAATGCGACATACGCCATGAAGGTAGGGCCCACACACCCAAATGGCCTTCCCTTGACTCCTGCAAGCTCCTACCCTCAACCCGAGGCCAAATCTATGGCCCGCCAGCCAGCTACCCGAGCCGTTTGACAACTTGAGGTGTGTCGGGAATTTTCCCAAACACCTTACGAGCAGTGACAATGATGCGACAACAACAAGCCTCTATAGGCCGATCCCAGCACCCCCGAGCCCCCAATCCATCAAAGGACAATGTAAAAAAAAATGTCAGAAGACCCCCGAGACCACCCCCTGTGGCCACGGCTCGCATGAGGGGGAGTCCACCCCGAGTGCGGTCGTGCCCGAAGGAGGGTGAACTCCCTTGGGGGTCGCATCCTCCTCCCAACCCCATGGTCCCCACTGCCATTCCTAGTCCTAGTCTTGTGCAAGGATGATTGGCATACCTGTGTACGGAAGGATTCACGAAGATGGAGCCCCGAGATCACACGAAATTACGCAAGTCAATCTCCTCAGTCCACGCGCAAGCACAACCAGCCAACCAGTCCAAGCCGTATCCTTCATCTTCTGCGGTCACACGAAGTCAATGTGGGGCCAGAAGAAGTCAAAAAATGGAATTTTATAGAGGGAGGAAATCCCTCTCTCTCTCTCTCTCTGCCCCATCTTACCCCCCCCTACGGGGGTTTTGGCGGACTAGACCGCTCCTCAGGGCTGGTCCGCCTAAACCCCTGAAATAACGCATAACGTGTGAGGGAGTTAACCTTAGTCAACCTAAAGTTTGGACCTTATTCCCATAGGATTCCTATCTTAAGGGAATTATACTTAATTTAACACTGTAAAAGGCCCACTTTGGAAAAATAAAATATTTTTCATAATATTAACTTGTTTGACTTGGGTGAAATACATCACATTGTTTTGTGTTGTTTGGGCGTGTCCAAGCCCATTAGTGGTGTTTTGTGTTGCACCCACATGTTCTGTCGTTGTTAGGCCCATTTATTTTAGCCCATCTTGTGTGTCCATTATCCGGTCCCATTGTCCTAGGTCCTTTCCTTGGTCTCAATAAGTCAACTCTCTCCTCAAGCCCATTAAGCCCTTGTTTCCCCACATGTATTTCCCTTGATATTCCTGTATTAAGTCTCCATTTGTCCTTATGGAGCATCATCATCCTATGTATCCTTCTTCTTTTCAATTTTCTTCCTATTTCCATGTGGAATCCTCTTCCCACGCGGGCCTATCTTCCCGTGGTCCCTCTGATCCACCCGAGGAATAGGCTAATCTCATGGCCCATGTTTATGCCTTTGTTCGCCAAATGGACCCGGCCCAGGCCCAACGCCTCATTGTAGATCATCTTCATGGGCCTCATTCTCTAAACAGGCCATCTCCTTCTTATGTTGCTGGCCCGATTTCTAATGACCAATTTTGTCTGAATGGACCTCCTCCTTCTATTCATGTTGCTCCTGACCCAGTTGATCCTCGTGCTTATATTCCTTCTAGGCCCATGTACCTTTCCACTCTCGGAATAGACCCATATTCTTCTCAGTCCGGATCCTCTCATCCGGTCCATCATCATCATCCTGGTTCATATTCACAACCTCTTGCTCAAGTTGGCCCACATCACTCCCAATCTCTACCTACCTAGGAGATGATTGCTCAAACCCAACGCCAACTTGATGAACTTCAACATCGAATCGATCCTAAATCCTCCTTAAGTGTTTCGCTCGCATTTCAAGATCTTTGGCTTCCGCCACCTTCACAAATTCTCACGTATCACCGTTATGGTGGAGTCGGTGATCCCTTTGTGCACTTGAAGGAGTTTTTGTATGAGTCGGCCTAGTTTCGACATGACCAACGCTTGATGGCTTACTTGTTTGGTCTATCTTTGGAAGGTCCAGCTCGGGATTGGTTCTTTTCCCTCCCACAAGATCAGGTTGTGAATTTCCAAATTGTGTAAGAGAAATTTCTTCAGCAGTATCAAGACCAGGTTGGGCCCAAGTATTCTATGGTGGATCTGGCCCTTGAGAAGATGAAGCCCAATGCGGATTTCTACACCTTTGTCGACTGTGGTGTCGCCAGGCCGCACAAGTCCCAGGGCACATTCTGGAGTAGGAGCAGATCAAGATGCTAATATCCAATGCAACACCCAAGTATCGTTTTATCTTAGCCCTTAATGATATTACCTTCTGGCAGCAGCTTTACAGCCGAGCCCGCTTCATCTGCCAATAACTCCAAGGTTCCCTTGACCCCGAGTCTCTTTCACCTACCACATCCACATACACCTCGCCATCCACATATACCCCTTCTCCACCTTCCAAGGGTCAGCCTTCCACGTACCCATCCAACTCATACCAATCCTCCACCTATCAACCCTCCACATCCTGATCGCCTACATATCACCCCTCCTTGAGTTAATCCTCCACATATCAACCCTCTACATACACCTCCGCGTATCAGCCTTCCCTGAGTCCACCACATCAACCTTCCACGAGTCAGCCTTCTACTCCCACATATCCGCCCGTGTCTCCACCTCCAGTCAAGGGAACACCATACCCCAAGCAAGTGGATGTCGTCTACTACTTACCTCCCCACTCCGCTGCACGTGTGTCTTCGCCTAGTCCTTCCACTGGCCACGCACCTTTGCCCATGCAACCTCTACAACCTTCCACTTCATCTTATACCCCTCGACATCCCCCTTGCCCGAAGCAGGCTCCTCATCCTTTGTGGCCGGAGTATTTTACAGATATTTTAAGGGCTTTGATGACCACCCACGCGTTGTCGCTCCCTCTGGTTGTGCCTTGTCGACCCGCGGTCGAGAATTTACTTCAGTTTTGTGAATATCATCACCAGTAGGGGCATTTGGTCACAGATTGGCTCGAGTTTTGAGAGTTTGTTTATGGCTTAGAGGACAAGAAGAGGTTCGATTAGTCTATTATTCGCCAAGTTATTCTACATCTCCACAACAAGCAACAACAAGCAGCACCGCCTAGGCAGCTGTCTCCGTCACTACAAGACTCGGGGCACCCCCGTGATCCATTATCTAGTGTTGCACCTACTCCATTGCCATCATCTCCATCTCTATCCTCACCTACCCCATTACCTTCGCCGTCTCCCACCACGTCTTCACAACATCTGCAAACTCAAGACTCCGCTTAGGCTAGTGCGTCCCCATTCCTCTTCTTCCTCTCCTTTTCACTCATCATTTTTCCTACTTAGTTCCCACCCTTGAGTGGTGTATCTTCCTTCTGCCAATCCCATTTCCGCAATTTCTTCTTCTCTTCCTGGGTCCATGAATCCTCATTCTTTTCCCTCTCACCCGGATCCTCCTTATTTCCATGATTCTAGGCCTTGACCTATGTTATCATTTCATCCCGATTCTGGGACCTCTCTTTATTCTTCCTTTCATCTGAAACCTCTGGATCTTTCCTTCCATCCCGATTTTAAGACATCTTCTAATTCCCCGAGACTTCTAGGTGTTGCTTCTGCTTCTTCTCCGACCCTGTCGGATGACCACTATTCTCCTTCTCCGACCCTGTCAGATGACTATTATTCTCCCTCTCTGACCCCATCGGATGATTGCTCTTCTTCTTCTTCACCTTTGCAACCATCTCCTCAGTATCTTTCTATTCCTTCTATTTCACCCTTTCGAGGTCATTTCCCTTTTTCATGTTATTTTCGAGGCTTTAGTCCGCCTTGACCTCAGTTAATCCTTCTTTTTTCTGTATTTGGTTCCTTGTTATCACGGTCTCTGTGCCTTAACGAGGGAGTTCTAGCTCACGTCTCTCTTCCTTTTTATCCTTCTTCGTCCAGTTTGGTGTTTGCCACTCCTCTGGGTAGAGGAATCTTTGATCTTTTGCTATCATATCCTTTTCATCCATTCAAGCAAGGAATACAAAGCTTGTGCTACTCCAAGCTCGATGATCAAGATCGCTTCAGGACACTAGTTTCCGTGGAGGCTCAAGGTGGGGCCTCCAGGCTGTCTCCGAGCCAGATGGATGCTGTGGTGGCTCGAGTCGTGCTCCGCGTACGCTACTGGTGGCTCGGCGTGTCGCGCTGGTCGACTGCTCGGGTGTCCGCACCACACCGCGTCCGTGAGCCTCTCTCCCTCTCACTCCCTTGCATGCCTACCACAATTGCCAGACCACCCTCCTCCCTACCGACGTTCTCTCTCTACCAAACGCGGTCACCAGCCGCTCCTCTCCTCTCCCTTCGCCACCACCGTTCACCCCCTCCAGCCACCTGCACCCCGCTGCCGCCTACGCCGGTGACCATCGCCACCCTCTCCCTCGCCGAACACCGCCCCCCCCACAGCCTCCAGCCAACCTTCGCCGTTCCCTCCGCTTGAGCCTCTCCATGCCACCGTCGCCTACCTCCCCATCCCCCTCTCGCCTCACTTCACACCCACCGGTCGCAGCACCCTCCTCACTGCCCGCTGGCACCCCTCTCCGTTTGCACCTCCACCGCGACCACCTCCCCTTCCATCGGCCGATGTCGTCGCCCCTCCCTCTCTTCCATTCCACCCTGCCAGCCGCCGCGACAGCCTCCCTCTGCCTGCGAACCCCTTCTCTCTCCCATTTTCATGTCGCCACCTCCCTTTCTACTCATCTCTCTGTGTACGTAGTTCCACCGCGGTAGCCCTTCTTCCCATCTCACCAACCCTCCACTGCACCGACCTCCCACGAATCCCCTACCACCTGCTACCACCACCTGCCGGCGACCTCCTCGCCTCACTGCCTCGGCGTGCCCACCATCTCTCTCTCCTTCCCACCACCTTCCTCCCCGACATGAACCCCCGTCGCACACCCTCCGTCCTGGCACCACCTCCGGCAACCACTGCACCATCACCCACTGCCGCCGGCGACCGCCTCCAGCAGCTCTCCCATTTCCTCACCCTCTCTCCCATGGTGTCTCTCCCTCCCTCTCATCCTCTCCCTCTCATACACGGTGCATACCCGGAGGCCTCTCACTCCTCTTTCCCTCACTCCTTGGAACACGCTTCAAGCCGATTCTTTCATGCTCAACATGCATCTTTCTCACCATGCGCACTTTTGCAGTCCACCTCTCTTCGGAGGCAACCTGCCACTACAGGGAGCTGATATCTAAGGCGCAGAAGCCTTCATATTTTAACATCCCTGAGCTGGCCCTGACCACGATGCCGCTGCCTCCTGGTGACTCATAGAAGCGTCCCAGATCCCAGGTTAAGGAGACCATTAGTAAGGCCAAGAAGGCCAAGAAGGCCAAGAAGGCGGAGACTCGGGCTACACAAGCATGCCGGAGGAGGGCTCCGGAGCAAGAACCAGATGTTGTTCCTCCTCCAGTTCCTTCTTTTGCTGAGTTTGAGGCTACTTGGACACAAAGGCCCAAAGATGAAGGTAACTCTCCTCATCCTTCCACGGCTTATTTTTTTTTATTTCTGCCATTTTGGCTTATTATCCTTTTGCACTCTACCGGCACTATTTCTACCATTGTTGGGCTGGAGGTAGTGTCGGGTGCCGCGGCCAAAGAGAGAGAGAAGGAAATCCCTCCAGGTTCCATTGAAAGAGATTTACCTTCACCAATACCCCATTAGGAGATGGAAGGTAACTTGTAGTTTGTCCATAGAGCTCTGTGGCCCACCACATCTTCAGTCAGGTCTTGACTGTTCATTGCTTTTGTTTCTAGTTAATATTCAACCCACGACACTCCCTGCAGTTGAAGCCGTGGGGGGAGCTGTTGCTGGGGAGCAGGCGGTTTCAAGGGAAGAGCCTCAAGATACTCCTCAAGTTGATGCTCCTGAGACAGAAATCGTGCAAGAGACTCTTGCTGAAATAGCTGCCCCTTTCATCAAGGCACCTGCCCACATACTTGAAATTCGTGAGCAGGCCGAAGAGTCTTCCTCATCCGAGCAAGTTGAGTATGGTGGCGACTCTAGCGAAGCAGATCTCCCACTGACCAACATGGAGACCGAGGATGCTGGGGCTTCTTCGACTTACGAGAGTGACTTCTTGACATTCAGCCCTCCGAGGCTGCCAGGATTTGAGCAAGGGCCATCATACCCGATTGCGAGAAGGTGTCATATGTGGCTATGAATTCCTAGAGGGATCAAGAGTTGGTATGGAACCAATAGAGAGGTCTTTTCATTCATTGATTCGGATAACAGTTCCAGGCCAATAGAAGGGTGATGGTCAGCCCCGACTGAAGGTCGTGACACTGAAAGACTTGGTTTAGGTGTAAAGCCATGACGGTAAGGGAGAGCATTTGCTGGCTTAAGCAAGGAGCCATGACGCCAGACCACTTGGCCTAGATGGAAGGTCATGATACCAAGGAAGAATCTTAACTGGCCTAGGTGGAAAGCCATGATGTCGAAGAACTTGGCTTTGGCGAAAGGTCATGATACCAAGGCAGACTATTAACCGACTTAGGCAGAGAGCCATGACGCCGGACAACTTGACCTAGACATAATGTCATGATGCCAAGGTAGAATTTTTGTCGGCTTAGGTATAGGGCCATGGCGTCAGACAACTTGGCCTAGATAGTATGTCATGTTGCCAAGGTAGAATATTTACCGGTTTAGGCATAGAGCCATGACGCCGGACAACTTGGCCTAGACGGTAAGTCATGTTGCCAAGGTAAAATATTTACCGACTTAGGCATAGAGCCATGACGCCAGACAACTTGGCCTAGACGGTAAGTCATGTTGCCAAGGCAGAATTTTTACAGGCTTAGGCATAGAGCCATGACGTCGGGCAAAGATATTTAACGGCTTAGACATAGAGTCATGATGCCATACAACTTGACTTAGGTGGAAGGCCATGACGCCAAGGCATAAAATTTATCAGCTTAGGCAGAAGGCCATGACGTCGAACAAGGATATTTAATGGCTTAGACATAAAGTTATGACGTCATACAACTTGACTTAGGCGGAAGGCCATGACGCTAAGGTAGAATATTTACTGGCTTAGGCCGAAGGTCATAATGCCGGACAAAGATATTTAACGGCTTAGACATAAAGTCATGGCATCGTACAACTTGGCTTAGGCAGAAGGGCATGACGCCAAGGTAGAATATTACCGGCTCAAGCGGAAGACCATGACGCCGGATAAAGATATTTTGCACATCTCAAATGTGCATCGACCTTGGTAGACCAACCCCTTGCACATTTCAAATGTGCATCGACCTTGGCAGGCCCGCCCTTTGCACATTTCAAATGTGCACAGACCTTGGCAGACCATCCCTTTACACATTCCAAATATGCATCGACCTTTGTGGACCATCCCTTTGCACATTTCAAATGTGCACAGACCTTGGTAGGCCATCCCTTTGCACATCTCAAATGTGCATCGACCTTGGTGGACCAACCCCTTGCACATTTCAAATGTGCATCGACCTTGGCAGGCCAATCCTTTGCACATTTCAAATGTGCATCGACCTTGGCAGCCCAATCCTTTGCAAATTCTAGATGTACATCGACCTTGGTAGACCATCCCTTTGCACATTTCAAATGTGCACAGATCTTGGTGGACCATCCCTTTGCACATTCCAAATGTGCATTGACCATAGGTAGACCAGCCCCTTTGCACATTTCAAATGAGCATCGACCTTGGTAGACCATCCCTTTGCACGTTTCAAATGTGCACAGACCTTGGTAGACAAATTTTCCAAGTTATGTAATGCAGTGACTAGGAGCGTGTTCTCTTGACTACCTTCCAGTTGGAATGTGATGCTAGAACGTGGTGGGAGGCAGTAAAAGCCACACTGGGAGACAAGTAGGTATCGTGGAAGGAGTTCGAGGAGCTTTTCAACAGTAAGTATTTCTCGGATAGAGTACAAAAGAAGAAGGTAGTAGAGTTCGCTGCTTTAAAGCAAAGGAACTTATCAGTTGCTGAATACGAAGCTTAGTTCTCCAGGTTGTCTCGTTATGCATCACATTTGGTGTCTATGGAAAAGATGAAGGCTAAAAGGTTTCTCAATGGATTGAAGCTTTAGTATATTAACCAATTGGCACCTTTAGAGGTCCACACTTATGCTGAGATTGTGAGGAAGGCTCAAGTCCTCGAAGATACCATAGAGATGACTGAGAAGATCCGAGGGAGGAGCACTAAGAAAGAGCAGACCACTAGTTCTGGGAGTTTCAAACCCAACAATGGCAAGAAGAGACATAATTACTTTACTTTGTTATTATCAATAAAATGTGGGTTTTTTTTAAAAAAAAGATCGATGCACATCATGCCATCTCAAGACCAAGGTCTGTGCACATCCTGCCAGCATGCAGGCAACGTCTGGGCGCATCATGCTAGCCCAAGTGAAGGTCGATGCACATCATGCCATCTCAAGACCAAGGTCGATGCACACCCTATCAGCATACAGCCAAGGTCTGTGCACATCATGCCAGCCCAATTGAAGGTCAATGTACATTATGTCTGCACCAGTGAAGGTCGATGCACATCATGCTAGCCCAAGTGAAGGTCTGTGCACATCATGCCAGCCCAAGACAAAGGTCGATGCACATTATGTCAACACAAGACCAAGGTCGATGCACCTCCTGCCAGGATGCAGCCAAGGTCTATGCACATTATGCCAGCCCAAGTGAAGGTCAATGCACATCATGCCATCTCAAGACTAAGGTCTATGCACATCCTGCCAGCATGCAGCCAAGGTCTGTGCACATCATGCCAACCCAAGTGAAGGTCGATGCACATCATGCCATCTCAAGACTAAGGTCGATACACATCCTGCCAGCATGCAGCCAAGGTCTGTGCACATCATGCCAGCCCAATTGAAGGTCGATGCACATTTTGCCTGCACCAGACGAAGGTCGATCCACGTTATGCCATTACAAGCTAAGGTCTGTACACATGTGAACTCTAAGGTCGGTGCATGTCTGCTTTCAACGCAGCAAGGTCGGCACATGTTTTGCCCTCAGCATTGCAAGGTCTGTGCACATGTGAACTACAAAGTCTATGCGCATATGAACTCTAGGGTCAGTGCACGTTTGGTTTCAGAGTTACAAAACCAAGGTCTACCTGTCTTTGTGCTCAGATCCTTCAAGGTCTACCTGTCCTCAACCTTGAATGCATTGGGGTCTACCTATCTCCTGCCTTGATTTCACCAAGGTCAACTTGTCCTCAGGACAGGTCAACCCTCCCCCCAGCTTCTTTTGGCTTATCCTTCCATGCACGCTTTGCACTCAGAATATAATAATATGAGCCTAAGCATGCATCTAGAACAAATCAATCACACAAACACACCACGAAACAATGGATTTTAAGGTGGTTCGGACTGAATCCCCAGTCCTACGTCCACCGCTCACCAAATTTCGGTGAGGATTCACTAGTGCAACACACCAACCCGTAAATCGGAGAACCACCGATTGCCTTCCTACTAACCAACGGTAGGGACGACATCACCGCAGCTTGGAACACCCTCTTGGAGATTCAGGAGGAGCCTTATCTTCGGTGGCCTACGAAGATGAAGTCCAATGCAAAGACCAGGAGCCAGAAGAGATATTGCTGCTTCCATCCCGACCAAGGTCATGATACAGCCTACTGTATCCAGCCAAAGGATACGATCGAGGACCTCATCTGATGAGGCCACCTTAACAAGTTTGTCGCCCAGGCCGTGGAAAAGCGACAACAAGATCAGACCCCTCCACCCATCGACAACTGACCCAATGGAAAAGATATCATGATAATTTTTGGGGGGTCAACGTCAGGAGGAGATAGCTCTAGGAGACATCGTAGGTACGCGTTCAGGGTAAACCAAGGGGACCACAGCGATGAGGGCTGTCGTGACTCCACTATTTGGGATCGCCTCAAGGATTCAATCATCTTTTCAGATGGCGATCTAGAAGGCATAACCACCCCCCATTCTGACACCCTAGTGGTCTCTATGACCATCAATCATTGTCCTATACGATGGATCCTCATCGATAATGGAAGTGTGGCGACCCAGGATCTGAGTACCAGAAAGGAACCGACGCAACTCGAATCTCAGCCCACCGCCCACGAGCCGAAAGACTCAGAAGGGCTAATGAATAGGTGTGGTGTACATAGAAATAGGAAATAAAGTAGGACAATAGATATAATAATCGAAATAAACAACTAACTACAATAGAGTCCAGTCCAACAGAAAGTACAGTCTAAAGTAGGAAAACGTACCACACGCCAAGTGAACACTCGGACCGGCAAGTTGGCAACTAAGAGCCTCCACGCAATGCCCTCGAACCTCGAGGAAGGACCTCCGCACCTGAAAACATGCAGTATGCAATTTGGTGCAAGCAGAGTGATAAGAGCAGAAAACAGCACGAAGTATGCAACAGGAAGTTCTGCATGATGTAAGCTAACCTCAGAGAGTGTGCATGAAATGTAACCAGTGCCTTTTGTGCAAGGATAATTGAGAAGACAAAAATGGCATGAGGTATGAAATGAGAGAATTAACCGTACGTGGAAAGAAACAACACGAGGGTTGAGTGAGGAGAAAAAGAAACATGAGGTATCACCTCGTCAACCAGAAAATTGCACGAGGTGTGAATACAAAGAGGATAGCATGATGTAAGACCTCGTAGATCAAGAGAAAAACGCACGAGCTATGAACAGTGTTCATCCTCGTGGTTTTCATGGAAGCTGTCATCAACATGTAGTATAAGGTAGAAAATGTAACACGGGTTGAGTTCTTCGAAAACACAGCTCGAGGTATGAAATCATGAAAACAGTAAGAGGCTGAATGAAAAAGAACACGAAGGATAACTTTAGACAAATGTGCACGACGTGTCCTTCCAAAAATTGTACGCAGTATAACACTTGAAAACAACACGAGCTTCAACAGTGACGAAGTACTTGAAAAGCAACACGAGCTTCAATAGTAATGAAGCTTCACGAGGTATAAAGTAGAAAACAAACCTACACGAGATAAGTCTTGCAAAAATGACACGAGGTTCATTTTCGTAAGGCAAAACCTGCACGAGGTTAGTCCTACAAAAATGACACGAGGTTCATTTTCAAAAGGTAAAACCTGCACGAGGTCAGTCTTACGAAAATGACACGAGGTACGTTTTCGAAAGGTAAAAACCTGCTCGAGATAAGCCTTCGTAAAACTGCATGAGGTACAGTTCACGAAAGTAAATCTGCACGAGGTATGCTTCTACAAAAACTTAGCACGAAGTATAACTACAAAACACTACACGAGATATGACTTATAGGAAAAGTCCACGAAGTGCTACAGTATTTTGACTCTTGAAAAGGTGTGCACGAAGACACCTTCGTCAGGTAAAACCTGCACGAAGTAGATTAAGCAAAAGTGCTTTGTATGGGGACTTTAGTCCCACATTAGAAAACACAAAGAGGTGAGGGGACATTATAGGGATTATGTTTTTCACAGGCAGCCGGGTCACAGCATCAACCACTGCTTTCACTTCAAAGATTATATATATGATTTGAATGATCAGGGAGGTATAGATTGAGAGGAGATGAAAAAGGTGGTAGCCTCCATGAAGGCGAGAAGGCCACCTCGTCAGCAACAAGCCCGGCAGCAACAGCAGCAACAGGGCCCTCAGTAGCAGCCGGCTCCTACTCCCCAGCCTAACATGGGGATAGTCAATAATCCACTGCCGGAGCACCCGGTGCAGAACCAACAAGTTAACCCTGTCTCCTCAATCCGCGAAGTGGAAAGAGGACAGGGATGGCATGAAGAAAGCGCCTCTATCGGGGCCATCAACCAAGAAACCCACCAACCACCCCGCTTACTCAGAACTCCTCAACATACAACTTCCCAATCCTCACGACCCCTTATACGCCCTACTACTACTGCACGACCCCTACTCATCCACCCACCAACACATACACCTCCCCCTATAAACCCTCCACCAAACAGGCCTCTCCTTATTCGCCCCTTGCCGGCAACCGCTTCTCCACAATCAACTTCGCCACAACTAACACCACAACAACCCGCTCCACCTTCCATCACCATGCCTCCGCGACCCCTCCTACTCTGCACGCCAACTACCCAACCTCCCCCTTCACCCTACAACAATCCTTCCACGGCAAGTCTTACCACAATCACCCCTCCTACTACCAACCCTCCACTACCCGTCAGCACACCGGCCTCCACTTCTTCCCCATCTCCATCAACCCCGACAGAGGCGTCCGAGACTATGGTGCTCCAGAGTGGGTGCATGTTTCATAGAATATTTCCCCAGCGAGAGCAGGAGCCCGCACAGGACCAGCCAGAGCAGGAACCAGAATCCGTGCCGGGCACAGAGTATGATCTGTTAAAGCACCTTGATAGAACGCCGGCCCAGATCTCAATTTTGGAGCTTATTAAAAGATCCGTTGTACATCAGAGAGCTTTGGGCTCAATAAGAATCATGAGCTCTGAGGCAAGTAGATGGATCAGGTGGTCGAAGCGCTGACATCGGTCGCACTTCTGTGTATAGGCTGAGCAATCGCGCTAGAGAGTGGGCCACCAATACCCTTTCTGAAGCAAGATCTTGGTGAGCGATCTTCCTCCCTAGTGTGCGCCGCACATTCCATCATGTACTTCTGGAACTGCTCGAGCGGCTTCATCAGTATTGATGCACTTTAGAAGGGTGCCGGAGAAAGATCTGTAATATAAGGTGTTGTCTAGGGGGACGAAGCGTCGATCTTGATACTTCAGCCTCTGAGCCTCCCGATGGTCAGGGGGATCTTGAGAGTCCTGGAGCCAAGATAGGTACGGGGTCTGCCAATGGCTCGGTGTAGCTGGGTTAATGATCATGGCATCGGACTCAATGCTCAGTTCTTCTAGCTCTTCGAGGAAGACCGATCGAGTGCCTTCTGGTCCGAGGGAGGAGGCCAGGCGAGAGAGGGCATCCGCGCGAGAGTTTTCTTCCCGAGCTATCCGGACTACCTCAAAGCGCTTGAATAGCTGTGCTAACCCTCGAACCATCTGAAGGTATTTGATCATTGGCGCCTCTCGGGCTTCGTAATCATCATTGACCTGGCTAGTGACCAGTTGGGAGTCAGTGTGGATTCTGACTCGCTCGGCCCGTAGTCAGCGGGCCATCCTAGCCCCCGAAATGAGGGCTTCATACTCAGAAGCGTTATTGGACGCCTGTAAGTTGAACTTCAAGGCATACTGCAGCTCAGCTCCTTCGGGCGACTTGTGGAGCACGCCAGCACCACTGCTAGCCGAGTTGGACGATCCGTCTACGAACAAGTCCTAGATGGGTCCTTGTGCCGACAAAGGTTCTTCCTTGAGCGGGACCGTGCTCTTTACGATGAAGTCTGCTAGGGCCTATCCCTTGATGGCCACGCGGGGGCAGTAAGAGATGTCATAGGTCACGAGCATGATGGCCCACTTGACGAGGTGCCCTGAGGCCTCAGGGTGAGAAAGAATCTTCTTCAGTGGTTCGCCGGTCACAGTTAAACAAAAAGAAAAGTACAAAACCTTGAGGCATACCCCGACTGGCAGAAGCCAGACAAAATTTTAAGCCGTAACTTCTATACAAGAGCGCCTCAGCCAGGGCCAAAATAATTGAAGCTGAGACAACACCCCAGGACAAATACATGCCAAAAGTCTTACATGATTGTACCTACAGTACCTCTCAACATTACCACCAAGTCGCTAAGGAAACGACAGAGAACACTCACGGCGATAGTGTCCCACCTGACCACATCGATAACATCTGTGTAACTGGCATTGGCTCGCAATATGGCCCACCTGAGCACACATAAAATAGCTCCTGAGTTCAACGATTTTCAGGCAAGCCTGACTGAGGTGTGGACCACCACATCTCTGGCATTGTTCTCCCTGAACTGCTAACCTTTGATGTGGTAATTGATCCACTGGTTGAAGTACACTCTCGGTCGAAGTCTGTCGCCGATTTTACCGCCTATTCTGACGGCACCGAAGATCTCTCATCTGCCTGATCCTCTGCCTTCGATTTTATCTCCGAGGCTGTCTAAGAGTAGGTGAAGGAGGTCTAGGTAACACCGCTTGCTGGACAGGAAGCTGTTTTGGGTCACGTTGATGAAGCTTTGCCATTCGGCTCTGCTCCTGAACCCTCAGAAAATCCACCTCCAAGATTGTCGCAGTCTGAAAAGCTATCTCCAAATTGCTCACACAAGCCATCATAAGGGTATGACGGATTTCTGATCTCAGCCCTGCGATGAATTGCTAGGTCAACATCACTTTATTCGCCATGACAGGCGGTGCAAACCTACTCAGCTCCCGGAATCTGGCCCAATAAAGAGCAACTGGGAATCCCTCCTGCCGCAATGCTAGGAATTGAGACGATCGCAAGAAGAATTCAATGGGTCCCGATACCTCTGGATCTACACCAGCGGACAAGGGTTGTATTTTGCCGTGCTCTACCTGAGCCCTAGCTACCTACTCCACCGGGGGTCGTACCTCTTCCCTCTATGCCATACGGACCTTAAACATACAAAAAAACCAATTCATATAGCGCTCTGAGAAGGAGAGGGGTAACTATCGCCACTACACGCCCCTGACGGCTCCACCCGACCAGATCCTGATGGAGATCTGTGAGGAGCCATTTCTCAAGTGGCCTCCCCGGATGAAGTCAGATTCGAGCACGAGGAGCAAGAAGAAGTATTGCCTTTACCACCGCGACCACGGCCACGACACCGCCGACTGCATCAACTTGAGGGACGTCATCGAGGACCTCGTCCGGAGGGGACTCCTCGACAATTTTCTCGCCAAAGCCGCAGAACGGCGACAGAAGACGCCCCCGCCGATCGACAACCGGCCTAACGGAAAGGAGATCATGATGATCTCCGGGGGCCAGCCGCGGGAGGAGATAGCGCCAGCAGGAGGCGATGATTCGCGACGGTCGTCCGCACTGCGGATCGAAGAGACGACACCCAATGTGGTAATTCCACCCCGGGTCGTCTAGGAGATCCCATTATCTTCTCCGAGGATGACCTAGACGGTGTGACGACACCCCACTCCGATGCTTTGGTGGTCTCGGCCACCATCAACCAATGTACTGTACGTCGCATTTTAGTGGATAATGGGAGCGGACCTGATGTTATTGCCTACGACTGTCTCGTACTCATGGGTGTGGATAAGTCTCGACTCGCACCATTGCACACGTCGCTATATGGATTTTCTGGCATGACCATCCGCCTGGGACGCATCTCACTCCAGATCACGTTTGGGACCGCACCGAAAGAGGTATCCTTCCTCGCCAACTTTATCGTAGTTCACGCGGTGACAAGATATAACGCCATCATTGGCCGAGGGATCCTCAACACGCTCTGAGGTGTTCCTTCCTCTTATCATCAAAAGCTTAAATTCCCCACCTCCCGAGGCGTAGGGGAGGTCTGAGGAGACCAAAGAGAGTCTAAGAGATGCTACCTCATCTCCACGCGTGATCGACATCCCGAAGAGGTACCGCCAGAGAAGAAGGGAAGGACCCAAGACCCAGGCCCGAGCACGAGCGCTCCAGCCGAAGACTTGTACCTCATCCAGGTGGGAGAAGATCTGCGCAGAACACTAAGGATCGGAGTGAACCTATCCGAACTCGATGAGCAAGCCTATGCAAGGTTTCTCACTGCCAACCAGGACGTGTTCGCTTAGTCCGAGGATGAGTTTTCCAGAATACCACCGGAAGTCATCACGCACCAACTAAGGTTGGATCCCACTTGCCGCCCGGTCCAGTAGCGCCAAAGGCGTTGCAACCCCGAGCGACAGGCCGTTATCAGGGAGCAAGTGAGCGAAAAGCTACGCTCAGGGCTACTTAGGCCTACTCAATACCCTGACTGGGTAGCCAATGTGATCTTGGTCCCTAAGAGCAACGGAAAGTGGCGGATGTGCGTGGACTACACCGATCTCAACAAAGCTACACCCAAGGATAGCTTTCCTATGCCACGGATCGACCAACTAGTCGACGCAACGGTCGGGCATGAAATGCTGAGCTTCTTAGATGCCTACTCCGGTTATCACCAGATCAGCATGCATAAACTCGACCAGGACAAGACCGCATTCGTCACCGATCATGGCCTATACTCCTACACTCGAATGCAGTTTGGGTTGAAGAACGCGAAGGTGACTTACCAACGACTGGTCAACCATATGTTCGACTCACAGATCGACCGCAACATGGAGGTATACATTGACGACATGCTCGTGAAGAGCCTTCAAGCCGCCGAGCACTTGGGCGACCTGGTGGAGACCTTTGCCACGCTCAGAGGATACAACATGAAGCTCAACCCAGCGAAATGTGCATTTGGAATATGATCAGGGAAATTTCTGGGCTTCCTCGTCACCCATCAGGGGATCGAGGCCAACCCCGACCAAATTCGAGCGGTGCTGGAGATGCAACAGCTAGGGCGAGTGAGGGACGTACAGTGCCTCACCGATCGCGTCGCCGTCTTGGCTCGGTTCCTGTCCTGAGTCGTCGAACGGTGCCTCCCCTTTTTCTGATTAATCAAGCAAGCCAATCAAGTGCCGGAGAAGAAAGGGCAGTCGACTGGGACCAGGAGTGCAAGCAGGCATTCCAAGAGTTAAAACGCTACCTGGCGACCCCTCCCGTCCTCGCCAAGCCACAAAAAGGAGATGAGTTACTCCTGTACCTGTCGGTGACGCCAAGCACAATAAGCGCCGTGCTCACACGGGAAGAGGCAGGGGTCATAAGGCCCATCTACTACGTCAGTCGAGCGTTGTAAGGCCCGAAATTCCGGTACTCGTGAACTGAAAAGTTCACCCTTGTGCTCATTACGGCTGCTCGCAAGCTACGACCATACTTCCTGGCTCACCCAATCATTGTCCTCACCGACCAACCACAACAACAGATCTTCCAAAACCCTGACGCCCCGAGAAGGCTGATTAAGTGGGCTATCGAGTTAGGGAAATTCAACGTCAACTTTCGTCTGAGGATTGTGATCAAGGCTCAAGCTATCGCCGACTTCATAGCCGAGTGCACCATACTCACTGAGAACTCACCCGAGCAATCCTTCGAACTCACATGGGAGCTGTACGTCGACGGATCGTCCTACACCGCGGGGAGCGGAGCAAGATTGATCCTTCTCTCTCCAGAAGGGCTCGAGCTTTAGTACGCCTTGCGATTCAACTTTCCAACCACGAGCAATGTGGCCGAATACGAGGCACTCCTCTCAGGGCTGCACATGGCAAAACACTTGGGGGCGACCAGCGTATGAGCGTACAGCGACTCCATGCTCATCGCTAACCAGGTGAGGGGAGAATTTGAAGCGCGTGAACCCTCCATGGTCAAGTACTTGGAGCAAGCCAGGGCTACGACAAAGGAGTTCTCCCACTTCGAGGTGGTCCATATCCCACGAGAAGAGAACGTCCGAGCAAATACCTTGTCTCACCTGGCGTCAGCCACCGCGGTCTCCAATTCAAGGTCGGTCCTAATAGAAGAATTGTCGGCGTCGAGCATAGGTGAGCCAACCCCCCAGGTGAACGGCATCAACTACGAGCCCTCTTGGATGGACCCTCTCTTAGATTTTCTCCTTCGACAACAGCTCCCGAGCAACTGTCTCGAGGCTCGGCGCGCGCGAGCAAGAGCGGCTCACTTCACAGTGGTGGATGACAGATTATATCGCCGCTCCCTCTCAGCTCCACTGAAGTGCTTGTTCCCTATGGAAGCCAACCAAGCCATCCAGGAGATCCACGAAGGACTTTGCAGAAAAGACCTAGACAGACACAGACCCAACACGACTAGAACGTCGTGCTCACAACATAACACTGACCTCGGGCAAAGCCACGAGAGGGCTAACCTGGACAGGTCACGACACTCGAGAAACACGAGAGTCACGCAGAAGTCACGTGTCTGAAGTACTCCCCTCACTAGAAGAACAGCCAGCTGCATCCACTGACGTCTTATGCTGCGCCTACAAGTGTCTAGTCTACACTACCTACCACCATCAGGTAGAGACTAAGACACTGTTAGAACCAGAACAGTAACCACAGTTGCAAGTGACTAGACAGGGTGGCGCCCATCGGCGTCAGTCCAGGCCCCTGACCACGTGTGCACACACTGACTCATCGCCTTGAGCCAGGCCTCTAACTAGTTTTCCCTCCTAGTGGGATGCTACCGCAAAGCGAGGAGGCCCATGAAAACTAGCTTAAAAATCGTCTGAGTTGGGAACTGCCCCGCCACCACTCCCAGGTGGGCTGACACTCGAGGTCATCGGGCTACGACTAGTGGAGGATCACGAGACACAAACTCTAAAATGCGAGTGCCAAAGTACAGACAGTCTAATCTTGCACTGTCACCCGTACTACCAAGCACCAATGGCAGCACCGAAAACTACCGACAGACTCGGGACAAGACAACTAGACCTGCTAGCACAACGATCCTCTAGTCACCGGACTCTAGGCCAAGATCGTTGCTCACAGCGGAACAACCACCAATCGGTCTAATCCTAAGCCAGAGAAAATGACTCACGGAGACCTGAGGGAACACTGAGAACCCTCAACAGACCTGTCAACCACTGGGTCACACTGGGTTGACCAGAACCAGGCAAAGACATTAAAAAGTAGTACAGAAGACTGCTCACAGCAAGAACACTCCTGGCTACCTCATATCATGGTCATAGCCTAGGACATCAAGAGACATCCACGGGACAACGGGCAGACCACAAGGTCACGCCAAGATGCACCGAAACCAGTACGTCAGGAAATGATACTCAGACACCATCCTAGAACACTAACCTAAGGCAGACCGACACTTGAGTTTGCCTCGATCTTTGATGGTTGAATCTGCTCGAACCATTGTAACAACTTTCACCCGTCCAGTTCGAGGGTGCCCCCTTCTATAACTGTGGTGAATGCCCAGTACAGATCAACTACCCCGCAGAGAACCCACCTCGTCCTCGAGGTTTTGAAAATAGTATAATCCATCCAGGTGGCCTCCGACTCAGGGGCATCCTCCCAAGAAATGAGGACTTGAGAAATGGCTTGGTTGTGCCATTTAACCAATCGTCGCTGGAGAATGCAGGCTGGAACTCTGTCATGAGCACGGCATAAATGGGGGAATGGAATTGGGTAAACTGTGTGTGGTCCGTGTTTCCATTTCAACTGAGAAACATGGAAGGTGTTATGAATGCGGGCTTCGTTTGGCAAGTCCAACTGGTAAGCGACCTTGCTGTAGCATTTGAGAATTTGATAAGGTCCAAAGTAGCAGGTAGACAATTTGTGGCAGTAGCGACGAATCATAAAATTATGTTGATATGGTTGCAATTTCAAATACACCCAATCGCCCACTTACTTCATACTCCACATCAAGGCTATGTCGGTTAGCATACTTAACCATCCTGTTCTTGGCAACTTCCAGATTATGCCAGAGCTCTTGCAAAATGTCCTACCTGGTGCGAAGTTGAACATCCACTTCACTGTTATCTCCTAACCCCAGTATGTAAGAAAGAAGTGTGAGTGGAGGAACCCCATATACTGCTTCATAAGGTGACATTTTGATAGCAGAGTGATAAGTGATATTATAGAAATATTTAGCCCAACATAGCTAGTCTACCCAAACCGAAAGTTGTTGACAAAAGAAGCAGTGCAAGTAAGTCTCTAAGCAGCATTTTACCACCTCAGATTGGCCATCTGATGGGGGGTGGTTTGCAGTGCTCATGTTGAGGATCACTCCTTGAAATGTAAAAATCTCGTCCCAAAAAGTATTACAAAAGATGGGATCCCTGTCGGACACTATAGTTAAAGGAAGCCCATGCAACTGTATAATTTTCTTGAAAAAAAGCTTAGCAATAGATTGTGTTTGGCAGCATCTCCCCTTGACCCAGGCGTAAGGGAGATATGGGGAACGTGCTCACATGGAGTGGCGGAACCCGACAAGTGGAGGTGGGCGTCCGAAGATGACAACACCTTTAATAAAACATCAAAAAACCCGAGGAAATCGATGGAGGGAAGGCCTCTCTAAGGCTAGTCAGGGGCGTACCGGTCGAAGACTGTGCCGGTGAAGAGGTGTATGGGTCAATGCGCCAGCCAGGGAGGCTGTGCCGGGCTAGGAGCATACCGGTCAAGGAATGGTTAGTGTGCCGGCGAAGGCATTTGAGGGTGGTTTTAAGTCTAGTGAGAGAGAGAAGGTCATGGGGTCTGGGGGCTTAGTTCAACTGGCAAGAGGGGCTTCAGTTGAGGGTAGGGAAGGCTAGGGACTAGGGGTTTGAGGAAATTGGGGGAACAAAAACCAACGGTGGTGTTGGGGGACGTGGGCTCTCAGAGAAGAAGAAGGAACTTCCCCTCATGGCAAGTGGATGAGGGTGACGGCCAGAGGTGATGCGGGACGGACACGGGAGACCGACTCTATATGATACGGACCTCAGACTCTACATGTGGACACGACCAGCAACACGCCGATATGAGGGGCTTGAGGCCCGACACTAAGAGATCCGAGGGCTATACGTCACTAACAGAATGTAAGCTCACTCGTCGTCCCTTTTAGCGAAGGAAACGCGGATCGTGCACAGTTGAGGAATCGACAGAGTTCAAGGGTAGTCCGACTCAACTTCCGAACTCGGGTCGAGTCACGGGACGGGTCACACTCTTACTCACAATGGCGACATGAGCACACAGGCTAGTATCCTACACTCTCGCAGTGGCATAAGACCGTATACTAGCTAAGTAAAGTAACGCCGAGAAGTCTAGACCGTTACCTCCACACACCCGGCGTGGCGAAGACAACCCCGGCCGATTTATGGACTCCCAATTAAACAATTTTACAGCAGTACAAATGTTTGACCCACTCCACGCAGGGAGGTAAAAGGTCACATGTGGCACCCGGGAATCACGCGAATCAAGTTGACGGGGAGGTTTACCTTCATGCAACTGAGCTTGCCTTTTGTCTAACTACGCAAATGTTATATTATATCATTGGCCTTGAGGAACATTATGATGAATGCTTCTCCCTTTTATAACATGCTGACTGGTTGTGCCTTTTATAACATGCTGATTACTTATTACTAATGAGTTTTGGATGAAATTTTTCATTCTTCTTATCTCTAAAATCTCAACTGTATTTTTCAGAATTGCTAAAATAAACTTACTATATATGACTTATGTCTATCCAGATTTAAAGCACTTTATCTTCTCTCCTGATTTATCATATTCTCTATTTACTAATGTCACGCCCCAAGCGCGGAAGATTACTCGGAAGTGACGTGACGATGTCTATAACGTTCATGTCAATCAGAGCGTAGAGCATTCAACACATAAAGACAGAGTACGCGAGATAGAAATAACCCAAATCTTTATTTATTCATAACCATATTTTTTCCAAATAGTATGAAGACTAAATGAGAAGAAAATTACAACTTTAACTAAAGAAAGGAAACATTACACAATTGACTAGGAAATAGATAAAACTATAGACTCTTGACACATGGACGGCTCTAGATATCACTCTTGCTCATCCCCATCCGTGCCAATCTCTTCTTCATCGGACTTACCTGAAAAAGATGGGAAAACTATATGAGCGAATGCTCAGTAGAGCTAAACCTCAAACATTAGCATTGCTTTAAGTGGTTTACAATTTAACATGAAAATATAATAAGCTCTGCATGCTCGCATGAAAACGACTCTAGAGAGAATGTATAATCATGTTCGAGAGATGACATCAATAGAAATTTGATGATCTAGTAAAGCAAGTATGTATTCAAGATAACATTGTCAAGTGTACAAGTAGTAATATAATTCAAGTCATGAATTAGCTATCAATCAAACAAGTAACAAGTATATACCCTTTTTTGGGTCACGTCAAGTCAAGTCATGTCATGTCAAGTCATGTAGATTCAAGAACTTTGTAGAATGTCTCGAGATAGACAAGTACTTTGGTGCAATGCCACACCTGATCATTCATGTATCGGGCTTCAGACCTGCCACGGTCATTTCCCTAACCATCACTAAAGCCTCTATATGTAATCCATTCTGCGCATTACCTGCAATCATAGTATTCCAAGATACAAGATCCCGTTCAGGCATTCCATCGAACAATTTCCTTACATGCCCCACACAAAACAATTCCGAATCACCACTCGTTACCAACCTGCTCACCACTTCATCACTTGGACGTGAATCTCGCTGAGATTTAACGTCGAACAGCTTTGGCTCGTCCGAAT
Source organism: Amorphophallus titanum (assembly GCA_024336825.1). Classification (NCBI taxonomy): domain Eukaryota; kingdom Viridiplantae; phylum Streptophyta; class Magnoliopsida; order Alismatales; family Araceae; genus Amorphophallus; species Amorphophallus titanum. The sequence goes on along the minus strand of JANBPO010008365.1, from coordinate 56,533 downwards.
TATGTAGCTTACAGTACATGTTCATCAGGGCGTTGCCCGTGTAAAGTTCCCAGTCCAGGCCCAGTCGAACCGCATAACCATGGACGGACTCCCCGAGCTTTAGGTTCCCCAGCATCGTGCAGGACTTGAGGACGGTGGGGAGGACGTGCTGCTGATCAGCGACGCTGCTCGCCGATCTCCGCATCCGGAGAAAAAGGGAAACGGACTGCTGGAACAGGCCGTGGGCGGTAGAGCACCGGATGATGGCCTTCCAGCAGAGCAACGACGGAGACGGGAGGGAGGCGAAGGCGAGGGTAGCATCGCGGACGAGGCCCACGTTAGAGTACGCCGAAAGGACGACGGCATGGCGGTCCACGGTGGAGGAGGGGCCTCTGGGGGCCTTGAGCACCTGGGCATGGAGCTGCTGGACCTGGGACTTCGATCTCATGGCGGACGGGTTGTGTAGGAGAGAACGGAGCAGGGATGAGGAGGCGGTGGCCGTAGCGGGCGCAGAAACCATGGGTAACTTGCACCCGCTCGCCGCAGAGAAGACTAACCTATTGGTAGCGCCGCGGCGCTTTGCGCCTTGCGATCTTATGCTTACTCCAGTTTGTTTTTACTTTTTTACCTATAAATGATTGTTACGTACGTATTTACCGATATATCATTTTTAAAAATATGTTAATATATATATATTATCACTATCTTGAAAATTTTATATATGTTATGCCCACCAAAACGGTGCAAAAGCCGAACGCAAAGAACAAGCTCATCACCAGCACAATCACGTTGCGTGATGTCGATCTGACAGAAATCTAAGTACGAGGCCCATCCTCTCTGGCCGGCCGGAAGGGGTGGAGGATCAAGTTTCACATCTCGGAGTCTGGGGGTTCTACGCGGTCTACCTCCGTCCGTTTGTAGATGTGAGTGGTCCTCAACAGACCGTTCAAACCCTGTTAGCGGCCTACCACGAACCGTGTAAGTATCATTCATGCCATCTTGCCATGTTTCTCTGCAGTGTTGTACATGGCTTGCCGAGTGGCCGTCTACCTCTTGCCGCGGTCTCTAAAGGACCGTTTACGTCCTATTCCAGTGCTGCATCCATTGGCTAGTGCCTCATCCGTCTCCCCTTTTCCAAGGTACGTGGTGCCCTCTCTTTGCACTTGACACCTTCGTGTCGATCATGATTTGTCCACACCCTCTTCCACTTTTTTTATCATTTTATTTGCATATCTTGATTTGAAAGAAAGGAAAAGAGTGAAAGAGAAGAGGAAAATATATCTACATCCCAATTTTGTGGCGATCATAGTGGGACACCTAGTGCCCATCGTGCTTCTATATTATTGACCTGCGTTCCTGTGTGTTTGGTTGAGTTTCTAATCCTTTTGCATTTGCCATCTCATTCATTCTTGGTTTCTGTTCCTGGGGGTGTACGTGGTCCTTTGAGGGCCGTTTATATCTTCCAGCGGCCAGCCGATAGACCATTTTTCTTCTGTCTCAAGTGTGTTATTCCTTTTTGTTTCTGTCGTTGATATCACTGTGAGTTTGCTGCTTTTAGTGGTCCTGTCAGGGCCGTCGCATAGTGTTGACGGTCGTTATCCCGACCGTGTACTTCTGGATCAGGTATGTTTCAAATGTTCTTATTTTTGTGGATTTGTTATCCTTCCGCGGTCCTTTCAGGGCTGTTTCATAGGTTGCGGGGTCGTTCGACAGACCGCCCAGATCATTCAGGTACGCAGAGGGCTTTGTTGCTTCTGTTAATTCCAGTTCTGTGGTTTTTATTAAATTTTACTACTCCTTGTCACCTTACGATCCTACCTAGGACCGTTTACCCTCCTTGAGTAGTCTCCCACCACAGTTAGAATGAGCAAAATGTCAATAAATTCTAACGAAATTTTGACAAAGTCTCCCCTAGGCCGGAGGCGTAAGGGGAAGACATGGGTGCGCATCCACAAGGAGTGACGGCCCCAACAAAGTCATGGTGTGCCTCGAGGGCGACACCGGATGCCCCTCCGATATAAGCGGCCTTCTACTCGGCACACTCGCTGGTGCCTATACCTGGCACACCCCTTGGTGCTTCCTCGGCACACTCCCCGGTGCCTCCGCGGTGGTCTTCCCCCGGCACACTAGCCTCATGCGCTTCCTCCGGCACACCAGCCCTAGCGCCTCTGCCCGGCACACCACCCGTGCCCTCTACCTGACACACCCGTGCCCTCTACCTAGCACACCCGTGCCCTCTACCCGGCACACCAGCCCTAGCGCCTCTACCCAGCACACCACTCGTTCCCTCTACCTGACACACCCATGCCCTCTACTTGGGACACCCGTGCGCTCTACCTGGCACACCCCGTGCCCTTCGCCCCAGCACACCCCGTGCCCCCGTCTCTGGCACCCTCCAGAGCCTGTTCACTGGCACCCCCGTGCCTTCACCCCGACACACCCCGTGCCCCCATCTTCGGGACACTCCGGAGCCCGTCCACTGACACCCCTATGCCTTCACCCGGTGGCACCGGCCGTGCTCACCATCGCTCCACCGCACCAAGAGAAGAAGAACAAGAGAAGAAGAAGAGAAGAAGAACAAGAGAAGAGGAAGAGGAGAAGATGGGAGAAGAATAGAAGGGAGCCTACGGCTCCGTCGTCCTCCGAGCGAAAGAAAGAATGGGAAGAGAAGAAGAAGAAGAGGAAAGGAAGAGAGGAAGAGAAGAGAAGGGGGAAGGAGAGGGCACGGCGGCCTCCTCACCTTGGGCACCGGTGACGGTCTCTCTACAAGGGAAGGGCGCACCTCCCTCTCTCTCTTACCCTCCACCTACCTCACTCAATACCTTCACCCCCATTAACTCCTTCTCTAGTTCCCACACCTCCCTCTTTACTTCCCCCCTAGTCCCAAGTCACCCTCCACCAAGAACAAGGAGAGTTCTTCTAGAATGCGAAGGGTTTCGCCCTCTTTGACTTTTTGGATCATTTCTTGGACCCAGTCTCAGAGGCGAGCACACTTCTGCATGTCTTCCCACGGGATGTAGCTATCGAGTAGGATTGGGCCGGTAGGGCAGAGAGGAATGTATTCTTCTAAATTGTCGATGAGTCACTGTAGCCTCTAGAGGGGCGTTAGCTCTGCTGGGGATTGCACGGAAGCCGCTTGTTCGGCTTGCTTCTTGAGTTGCCTCTTGAGGTTCTTCCTTTTATCCCTCTCCTGTTTCTTGGCGATGGCCACCTCTAGGGGAGTAGGAGGAGGAGGCATTGGAACTGGGGTTGACGGATCCGCACAGGGATGCCGTCGAGCCGATGGGTTTGCAGGGTGAGGTCGACGACTCCCCTTTGCCCAGATCTCAATCCAGGCACCTTCTGATTGTTGTAGTTGGAAGGTAGCATCGATCGCTTGCTTGATAACTTTGAGTGGTAGTTCCTGGTAAGCGAGAATGCTGGGACCGGCGTCTGAAGACGTGGACGCGGCTTGTTGCCTTAGTCGCGGTTGTTGAGGGAGTTTACCAGGAACCGGTTGACTCGTGCTGGCGTCTGATGACGTATGCGTAGTTTGATGCCTTAGCCGTAGTGGCAAGGGAGGTTTTGCCTGTTGAACTGGTGTACTGGGGCTGGTGTCCGAAGACATGTGCACGGTTTGATGCCTTAGCCGCGGTGACTGGAATTTCTACTGAGGAGGGGCCCGAGGAACATGCCCAATATCTTGCTTCACGGTCTGACCCCTGTGGTCTGGCCGAGGGTAGGGTCGGGTGATGCCTGATGACATTTGGGGGCCTTGTTGCCACCGGTGGCTATCTTGATCTTGCACGCCAGAGGGCCTTTGTGATGACCGGCCCGGCTTACGAGCTGTTGGGAGGACCTGGTTCAGTCGAGCCATGATCTCACCCAACTTTTACTTTCCTTTCCTATCCTTAATCATTGGAGTCAGAAGTGGCACAGAGGGGAGGCAAGGAGAGCTTGGGGATCCCACTGCTTAAACCCATCCCAGTCCAAACCAACCCCATCGTGAGGGGTTTAGGCAGACCAGACTAGCCCATTGAGCTTGTCCGCCTAAACCCCACCCAGGGGAGGGATTTAGGTGGCCCAGCTCAACCCTATGAGCTAGTCCGCCTAAACCCTTTCTCCCCTACTCAATCTCTGCAACTCAAAACACACTATTCAATTGAGTTTACCCAGGCTAGCTTGAACCCTTCAACCTAGCCCTCCTAAACCCTTCTCTGACCCATCAAATTCCCTATAAAAGCCCCTTAGGAGCTCCAGGGGATACACAATAGAACAAAGAAACGGGCAGACACGCACAACAACCTTCAAGGTCCTCGAGCAGCAAGGCAAAGCAAGGAGAATTGTGTGGCGGTGACTTGGTCGTCAGCTGAGGATGCTAAGGGTATGTCGCTTGTACTTCCCTCGCACATTCTTTCGCCATGACATACAAGTCTATGCCCATTATGCGTGAGACGTTATGACAAGGGTGTGACCATGCACGTATGTGACGTCACACTTCCCAGTACCCATGAGGCCATGTCTGATCGCTCGATCTGAGCCGTGATTGACCCTCGCCCAGGCACCAGTCTGATGCACTAGCCAATCACCCAGCTACAAGCCCCTTGTTTTGCATAGCAAACATGACCCACGTCATGAGAGGAACACTATGTAAAACACGCGGATACCCGCTTTGTCACGCATAGACCCGGGGACTGACCATTGTGTCAGAATTGTCCCGCGGCTTGCACCTGTTGTACCTCGGCCACTATGGCCCACTTGTAAAGCCATATAGATCTCAGAAATTGTACAACCATTTAGACGTATGCACTCGCATCCACATTCAGGCCCTCATCCCTCTTTTGTTGTGTCACCTAGCATGAACCCCTCAGCACCTCTGACCCCGATCAACCCCGTCCTATCTAGTGCAAACCTACAGCTGTGAAGTGCTCCCTGCTCTTCACCTAGGTGTTGTAAACCTTGTTTTCATGTTTTGATGATGGCCAACTATCTTGGTTTGATGATGGCCTGCCTTGTTTAGTGCTCTTTTGCCTTAGCTTTGTAGAAGTCAGAGCTTCCCTTAAGAAAGTCTGTGCATGGTCCGTGCATAGCCCTCCGGATAGTATGTCTTAAGCCTGTGCAGGCTCTTCATGGTGCTTCATATTAGGTCAAGGGATAAATTCATAAAGTGCGTGCATGTTTCATGCATGTCTGAAGTCCGTGCAGACATTCGTCCTGCATTCTAAGTCCATGCATTGCAAAGTCCATGCATGTTCTGGCCCTGGCCAAGAACATGAGTCCGTGCACACTTTCATCAAGTCCGTGCATGTACAGTCTCTGCACAGAAGTCCATGCACACTGCATCCAATGCAAGTCCGTGCATGTTCTATTTGAAGTCTGAGCATTGAAACGTCCGTGCATTCTTTGTCTATGCAAAGTCCGAGCACGTTTCTATTAGAAGGAAATCAAACTCCGTGCATGAACAGTGCACGTCTTGCGTCTACATGCTATAGTATTGTCCAAGTCTGTGCACAGACATCTCCGTGCACCTATTGTTAAAGTCCATGCACATGTCCATAACTGCTTGCATGTTTCAACTTTCACGTCTGTGCACGTGTTGCAATGTCCATGCATATTTGTATTGAGGTGGAGTCGAAGTCCATGCATGTTCTAGTGCCGTGTTAATAAGTCCTTGCATCTTTTGTGTCTATAGTATGTGCATACTATAGCAAGGTCCGAGCACACTAAAGTCCGTGCACCTTTTGACTAACCCAATTTCGTGCACTTTGTGTTGGTGTCCATGCACATCAAATCCCGTGCACATTCTGGACTTAGGCTATTTACTGTTAGGTCCTTGCATGATCTATTAAGTCCATGCATATCTCATTCTTGCATGCATTATAGAAGAGTCAAAGTCCGTGCACTTTCTATATGGTCCTTACATGATCTATTAAGTCCATGCACGTTTTGGACTTAGTAGATAAACTGAGTCCGTGCACGTTCTAGCCAAGTCCGTGTACATTGAGCATTGTTAAAACTCTAAGTCCATGCATCGTCCAGGTCTGTGTAAGTTCTAACTTGTACATTTTCATGACAGTGCACATGTCTGAGTACATGTATGTTTTGGGTCGCCAAGTCCGAGCACATCCGTTTAAGGTCTGAGCATGGTGAAGTCCGTGCATCTTTGTACACATAAAGTCCATGCATGCCTCTCTTCAATAAAGTCTGAGCACAGATGAGTCCGTGCATCTTTTCCTTGCAAGCAAAACATCAAGTCTGTGCATGCTTTACCTTTGGTTTAAACCCATGCATATTCTCCTTTGGTAGAACACAAGTCCATGCATGTTAAACCCTGTGCATATTCTCCCTCTGGTTTAAACCCCACGCATGTTATCCCTTGGTAAAACACAAAGTTCGTGCAAGTTTCTTTGAAACATGCATCCGTGCACGTTTTTGGTTCTCAAAGCCCATGACTTGCAATCAAGTTTGTCCACGATTGTGCTCACCTTGTTTAAATGTCTGTGTATGCATCATGCCAAGTCAGTGTCCAAGCGTACACTGTTATACTGGGGTTGCTAGTCAGAGCATTTGTCATACCCTGTGCATATTTTGGCTCACTACATGTTGGAGTCAGCGTAGACACTGTAGCTAAGCAAGCTAAGCCCGTGCAGATCCCTTAGCAGCCAGTTTACTAGCACTTAACATACTCTGTGCATACCCCGTGCATCTTTTTCTTTCAGTATATTGTTAGTTGAACTAATGTTTCTGTTCTATGACAGGTCTTCATTCGCTGAAGATAAGGCTGACACGTGATCCCAGAGGCCTGGAAGCTGACGCGTGGATTTCTTAAAGAAGGGGGCACAAGCTCTCCACACGTCTAGGGCGTCCTCAGAGTGAAGTTGTATATAAAAGGACATCCCTTCTGCAATTCAAGTTGAACGTTGTTGAAGATCCCTAGAAGGCAAAGGGCGAAGAGAAGACATCTGAGATCAAGAAGAAGAAGAAGTGCAGAGCAGAGAAAAAGAAATAGGGGAGTTCAACAAAGAAAAAGAAAGAGAGAGTAGCAGAGAGCTAAAGTAGAAGAAGAAGAAGGAATAGAAGAAGAAGGAGATCAGAGGAAGAGAGAGTGACTGAAGAGAAGCTCAGTCTATACTGGACCGTGGATCAAATCTAGGCCAGTCAGCTCATCAAGAGCATCCTCACCTTGTTTGGGTATGCCCGAAAAGTAATAGGAAGAACATCCACCAAGAGGGGATGCCTCCTCAATTAAAGAAGGACATAGCCCCATTGTGAAATAAGGGGAAAATCTCTCAAAGGAGAAATCTCTTCTAGTAGACCCTCACGCCGAACGTCGTCACAAGAGGAAAATCATGCCGAGGAGAGAGGAGGTTCAGGTGAAAATGAGCTCCGTCGAGGCCTTGGCATCTTAAATAGGGTGAAACCCTAAGGCGCGCTGACACCACAATCCGCGAGCATGCTGAGGCCTTGCCGTGTCGAGATGCTAGGCACATCGAGATGAAGCACGCTGAGACCACTGTTGCCCACGCCGACTGTAGGCGTGCCGAGAAGCTCTCACAGGCCAGTGATGTAAAGCCATGTAAAATCAAGACTCAGCAAGCTCATATCAGTCAAAACACTTATTTCAAGAATGAGTGCTGAGATTATACAAAGAAAATGAAGATATCAGGCTATGAATAGACAAAGTTAACAGGATCAAGAAATGAAGATATCCACAAAGTATATTGAAAGATACACCCATAGGTCCCGTGCTGCTCATCTTTCACTCACACCACCTGTTAGTGGGGGGCATTTGTTGACATCAAATATTTACAGTCAACTGAAACCACAGAAAGCCGAGGGCAGATGGCTAGTCGACTGATGGTCAAATCAAAGATCAAGCTACAATGATGTTCCTCATGTTGTGCCCCTTGGGCTTTGATGATGGTGTGTTGTTTTGATGATTGCAACTCTCTGAGTCACCACCTAAGATTGCATGTTTGCTTGAGTTGAATGGCATTGCTACCTTATTGCTGATGTCTGTTCTGAGTTCGTGCACATTGGTTTGCATTTGTTCTGTTTACTTGGTTTGCATTTCCATGTCCGTCCATTTGCCTGAGTCCATGCACATTTAATAATCCAACTCTGTGCATACTCTTGTTCTATGATTACAAAGTCCGTGCACTTTCAAGTCAGTGCACCTTGTCCAACTGAGAGTCCTTGCATGTTTTGGTGTGATCACAAGGGACCGTGCAACAGTAGGGAATAGTAAAGAAAACTAACAAAAACACAAAAGGTTGAAATGAAATGAAACTATAGAGATAGGAACATACCTGGATGGACAGCCCATCGATCGACCATGCAGAATGTAGAACGGCCCTGAACAGACCATCGAGAGTCAGCAAAAATCACGAGTGTATGAAGAACAGTAACGCACCTGAGGCCGGGACCGCACCGCCTATCGTCTGATCGCGGGAAGAATAGAGCGGCCCTTGAAAGACAGCGTACAATTCCAGGGATAGAAACACACCGTGGACAAGATGACAACCTGCAACAACTTAGAAAAGGCCCTAACCAGGCACAAAAAACACAGATCAGCAAAATAACAGCACGATGGGCACTAGGTGTCCCACCGTGATCGCCAAAAAATGGGATGTTGACATGTTCCCCCCCCCTTTCCTTTCTTTCCTCTTTTACCTTACCTTTCTATGTCAAGATATAAAGAGAAGGAAAATGATGCTAGAAGGGTGGAAGTGTGTGTGTGATCGTGATCCCCACCAAGATGCAGAATATAAAGGAAATGCACCCGTACCTTGGAAAGGGAGAAGACACTCGCCTGAAGTACGGCGTTGGCAGTTGTACACGGTCTAGGAAGAACCGCCCTGTGGATTGCACGGTCGCTCGACAAGTCATTCCAATGCTGAAAGAGAAGCGGGATGAATACTGGGCTGGCAAAAGAACGGTATGAAGATGGCCGCGCACGGGATCGGAATGGTTTATGGAGAACTGCCCTACTCTGCAGATGGATGGAAGGAGACCGTTCGAAGCTGCCAGACTCCAAGTTGTAGGACTTGATCCTCCGCCCCTTCCGGACGGCCAGAGGGGATGGGCCTCGTGCCGTGCTGATGCTGACCTGCAAAACAACGTGGAAAACAAGAAGACAAAACCCAAATCAGTTCTGGAATGTGTAGTAACTATAAAACGCCATAGAAAACTAACATAATAACATGGAATGGGTGATACCTGGGGTGGTTTTTAAACCCCTATAGGGCGTGAAAACGATGGGAAAGGTGCTCCTTCAGTTGAAGTCGGTGCATATCACGATCCAAGTCCAGACAAGGTCGGTGCAACTTTCTTGTATGAAGGGCAGGGTCGGTGCAGCTTTCATTCAAGGAGCATTAAAGGTCGGTGCAAGTTCTTGTAGCAAGCAGATGAGGGTCGGTGTAGCATTCATTCTAGGAGCATTCAAGGTCGGTGCAAGTTCCTGTAGCAAGCAGATGAGGGTCGGTGCAGCTTTTACTAGCTTGCAACTAAGGTCGGTGCATTCTTCATATTTCCTCGCATGCAGGTCGGTGCAGGTTCCTGTTGCAGCACGTACAGGTCGGTGCAGCTTCCTATTTCCCCGCATGCAAGTCAGTGTAATGTACATGAAGGTCGGTGCAGGTTACTGTTCCAGCACATACAGGTCGGTGCAGGTTATTGTTCCAGCACATACAGGTCGGTGCAACTTCCATCCCAATGCACGTGAAGGTCGGTGCATGTTACTGTTCCAGCACGCACAGGTCGGTGCATCTTTCATGCCAATGCACATGAGGGTCGGTGTAGGTTACTGTTCCATCATGCACAGGTCGGTGCATGTTTTTAAATTTCTTTAGTTTCTTCAGTTCCTTGGAGCAATGACCCTTAGTGAGATCTGCCTTGATTTTTATGCAATAACTTGCCTTGATTTCTATGCAATTGTACCTTCTCCTGAATCTTATACATGATGGCATCATCAAAAGCTACTGAGGCTTACAAATTAGACATGGTAGGATATTATCGAACCTCATAGTTAGACATCATCAAAACAACAACATATATCCAACATTCTCCCCCTTTTTGATAATGACAACAATGAGTCATGCACTAACTGATTAGATGAATGAGTTTAAGGAGCAAGGTCAAAAATTATACAGGGATATAATGTGAGCATGAGCTCTCTCCCCCTAAATGTAGACTCTCTCTCCCCCTGAATGTAGACTCTCTCTCCCCCGAATGCAGACTCTCTTTCCCCCGAATGCAGACTGACACACTCTCTCTCCCCCTTTGACACCATCAAAAATGGAGAACTGAGGATGAGATGCAAGGATATAAATGTAAACCTAAAGGACACAAAGGTAAAATAAAAATATAAATGTCCGGAGTCGATTCCCATCACAATTGGTACTGGAACTGAGCGACTGGCCTATGGAGGCGTTGTAGCCGTGATGCTGGAGCTGGCGACTGGTACTGGAACTGAGCGGCTGGCCTGTGGAGGAGTTGTATCCGCGATGCTAGAGCTAGCGACTGGTATTGGAACTGGGCGGCTGGCCTGTGGAGACATTGTAGCCATGATGCTGGAGCTGGCGATCGGTACTGGAACTGAGCGGCTGGCCTGTGGAGGCACTGTAGCCACGATGCTGGAGCTGGCGATCGGTATTGTAACTGGGCGGCTGGCCTGTGGAGGCGTTATAGCCGCAATACTGGAGCTGGCGATTGGTATTGGAACTGGGCGACTGGCCTGTGGAGGCATTGTAGCCGTGATATTGGAGCTGGCGAGTGGTACTGGAACTGAGCGGCTGGCCTGTGGAGGAGTTGTAACCGTGATGCTAGAGCTGGCAACTGGTACTGGAACTGGGCGACTGGCCTGTGGAGACATTGTAGCCGCGATGCTGGAGCTGGTGACTGGTATTGGAACTGAGCGGCTGGCCTGTAGAGACGTTGTAGCTGCGATGCTGGAGCTGGCGATCGGTACTGGAACTTAGCGGCTGGCCTATGGAGGTGTTGTAGCTGCGATGCTGGAGCTGGCGACCAGTCACTAAGTCATGTGGTCGACTGCTAATGCTAGGGTTGGCGTTGTTCGGCCCTGAAGGGTGCGATGGTCACCATCATTGTGAAGTGATGCTGAGGTCACCATTGACAGAATGTCACGGTCGACGACCCTCATCGGTGAGGAGCAGAGAAGGAGAGGATTTTTTTTATTTTTCTCTTTACCAGCTCCACCGCCCTTGTAGGTTTTCGCTAAAGCTAGCCCCCTTTAGCTTTTTCTGGTATATCCTTGCAGGTTTTCGTACCGAGGGGTCACCCGATTTTGCCTGAGGCGCCCTTCAGGTTTTCACCTCAGCTGCGTTGATGGTAATTTTTGCCCGGCGGAAGGCTCCATGGATGGTGGAGGTGTAATGGAAGGTGTCGGAGAAAGGGTAAGTGGAAGCGGAGGTTCAAACACGTCGAGCTTCTCCCCATGTTCGGAAGCGGATGAGTTCGGCTCGAGTGCAAAAAGGGGTGGACCCTGCTCAGGATCTGTCACGGGTAAAGGTGAAGTTTTAAGTAGTGGAGTAGGGGTAGTTGGATTAGAGGTTAAAAGGGTAATGGAGGGCTGAGGTGGCGGCAATGGCAGGTTGATTGGAGGAGGTTTGATGGTAAGCTCAACGGAGGCTGGTGGAGTGGAGGTTGATGGTGGAGCAGTTGGAAGTGTAAAAGAAGAAGGTTTGGTGGGTAGGAAATGCCGGATGGGGCGAGAGGTGTTATGGGTAGGAGAAGACTCATGATGTACTGGTGTGGGTAATTGGAGTATCGACCCATCATTGTAACACCAATAAGTCTAAAAAATGAGGGTTGGATCAGGGACGGTGGCATCGTCTTGAGCAGGGGGTTCATCTGGTGCTAGTGGAGGGAGAGGAAAGTGAAGGAACCTCGGAATGGATGCCTTCGGAACTTCATTTTCATGTGCCGAATTCAATTCTTCATCATTAGACTCAAGTGGACGCTGTGGTGGAGGCGTGATAATAGGTGATGGTGGAATAGTGTGATGCGTATGCGGAGGCAGAGGGCCATATTGATGAACAGAGTGGATAGGTGGAGGGCGGATGACATCCACTTGATCGTTGAAATCTGTCGGCTCTTGCTCACTTGAACTATAGATGTCATAATCATCTATCCTCTCCTTCCAATCTCTTTCCATCTTAGTGATGTTGTTCAGGAAGGTGTGAAGAGGATTGACTGGAGAAGGAGGAGGAGGAGCAGGCTGCAGGCTCGTAACCCTCTTTAGTTGTTCCTTCAACGAAGTGACTTTATCAACGAGAACCCATTGGAAGTGCATAACATCAGAAGCAGAGGGCTGGCATGGTGGCCTTGAAGGAGGGGCCGCATAAGAAGGCCGTGGAGGGGGGTTAATGGGCTGACCCAAAGAGGGACCGTAGACAGGAGCACCTCCCACTAGAAGAACGACCGGATGCGTCCTCTGACGTCTTACACCGCGTCACAAGTGTCGAGTAATAGCGCCCCAAGTGCTAGACTCCAGACACACACAGTAACTAAAGTACCTCAAACAAGGACTAGCTGAGATCACGCTTGCCAGTGCAAGTCTGAGTCCTCAGCCTCGTGTGCACACTCAGACCATACGTCCTAGGTCTGTCCGCTAGCTGGTAATTCCCCCACCAACCCCGGACCTGGCGATACGCAGGGGCCCTACAGTAACCAGCTTACTCACCGTCTCTCTCGGGTACGCCACACCAGTACTCCTAGTGGGCCGACACACACGTGCCGTGCAAGCTACAACTAGTGGGTGGGTCACTAGAAGCACAGACCCTCAAGTCGCAGAAACCGACTCCGAAAGTAAAGGAGCACAAGGATCGCTCCTCGTACAACACTAACTCATGGTGACGTAAGCCAGAAACGTCACATCCCGGGACCCCTTACGGCGTCCCACACCTGGTCCCCACCTGATGCCCAGCATCAGTCAGACCACAAGATAGCATGTGGATTGAGGTCCGCTCGCCTGGGACTCGAATCGGCACGAAAACCATCAACTCAAGCCTCAGACGACGAACGGTCCATCATTGGCCACTCGAAAAATGGGCGGTCATGAACCAGCCGCTCAAGGCACATGCGGTCCACTCTGGGTCGCTCAACCCCATCATGTGCGGTTGGTGTCCAGTCGCACAAGGCAGGTGCGGTCCAACCCTAGCCGCCCAACCTGCCAGACCTCAAGAGATGTGCGGCTAGGCTCAGGCTGCACAAGGGTATGTGCGGTCAGTCCCTAACCGCACAACCCACGACACTATGTAACGGTCACAAACAACGGTCGAAAGCTCGCAGGATGAGCAGTCCATCCTGGGCCGCTCAAGGGTTGTGCGGTCCCTGACCGGCCGCACAAGTCCACTACGCGCCGAGCTAAAAAGGCATCGGGGATGTGCGGCTATTGAAGTCCCGTGTCAATGGCACCCAAGAGGGGGGTGAATTGTGTTATTAAATGATAGATTAATAAAAAAGTTGGCAATTAGTGTATGACATCATCAAAACAGTAGGAACAAAACTGTAGAGGTTCAACATTTACCTCATTCCCCACCTCCCCTCTTCAACCTGCAGTTCTCAGTTCACTGGCAGCAGAGAAGGCACGAGTTACAGAGCCTGCCCCGGAGTCTTCGGGCATCTTCAGGTGGTGGGCCATACATTGTCAGAAAGAGCGTCAAGGCAGCTTCGCATCCGTGGTGGTACTGTCGGGATCCGACGTTCCTACTGCCCAGAGGACCCGTTCTACCCCGACTGCACAGATCAGGCCTGGCCAGTGACCTGAGGTGACTTCCTGGAGCTCCCACGTCCACATCCCATGGTTTCTAGAGGCGCCACTTGGCCGAGAGCTCTTACCTCCAGTCAACATCCATTAGAAAAAAGTGACATCCCGTTCGGCATCCGGAGAAGTATTTTTTGAATTTTCTCCCTCAGGTGCTCCGTTCTATCTGTTCCTAGACTCAATAGACACCCGTTCACCTCTCAGACTGCTCCGGACTGCCCCTACCTCCACCAACGTCCCCGCAGGCGTCGTTTCGAAGAGGACTTGAAGACGGTTTCAACGACCCTAGGCACGTTCGATTCTATGTTTGGGGGCATTTGTGGTGACCACTCCTTCTTGATGCTGAAGTACCCCCGCTGTCAGAACCAGGAACCTGGGCCCCTGTTGGCAACCCATCCGTGACCAGCATCAGTGCCCAGGGGATTTGGCAAAATTCAGGCGTCATCCAGAGGCAATCCCAAAGAGAATCCAACTGATCTCGTCACCGGCAAAATTCTGGAGTGGCCTCAGCTACTACATCTCTGATAGCCTATCCCCCATTCTAGAAGGCGGGCAGAACCGACGTCACTCACCGATTTGTTTATTTAAGCCTTCCCCTTCCCCGCCTTGCTTGCTTAGCACCCCTCCCTGTGTGGAGGTAGTGTTTGTTGTAATCCACAATCCCCTCCCCTTGTCCAACCCTCCTGCGTGAGGAGTAGTGCATGTAAGTTATTAAACACCATCAGATGTTGGGGCATACCGTCGAGGACTGTTATATTTTCAAGGACGTCATTGAGTCCTTAATCAAGAAGGGATAACTAGACATGGGGGAGGCCTTACATTGCAAGAGAAGCTGCAGAAGCCCTACTCCTTCCCGAGAGAAAAGACCCGAGACATCTTTGATTGGGCCTGTCACTATAGCAAGGTTTCCCTCCCGAGGTCCAAGAGGCCTCAAGATGTTCGGAGAAGCGGTGACCCACTGTTCGGCCCCTATCACCAGATACTCGGTCATGACATTGAGGACTGTTACGTCTTCAAAGACATTGCTCAAGACCTGATCGATGGGGATGAGCTCAGAATGGGAGATTATGTGGTGGCTCCGCCACGTCCCCATGTGACAGGCAGCCCTAGGAGAGGAGTCTATACAATATCCATCCAGCACCAAACTCCAGAAGATGCAGCGACCTCGGCCTCGGTTGAAGCCATCTATGATGATTACCTGGAAGACTCCGGGGCAGCCCTGTGCCTTTCTGCGCCAGGGAACGCCGCAGGCCCGCTGACTGTAATCCAGGAGGGATGCTAGGTGAACGCCGCCTCGGCGTCGGTTCAAGAGGAACAAGAAGATGCCTACGGCATCCTCGAGGCCGAGGAGGGTGAAGAACAAGACTTTGTCGATTTGCTGCTAGCACCGCCGGAAATTGAAGATGGCGATCAGGCTACTGTCGACGAGCTGATCGAAATTAATCTTGGCACGAAAAGCAACCCTAGGCCGACCTTTCTGAGTGCCCTCATACCTTCCCAAGAGAGAGTGGAGTATGTGAAGTTCCTACAGGAGTTTCGCGATTGCTTCGCCTGGAACTACAAAGAGATGCTCGACCTCAGCCCCGAAGTGACCCAACATATATTGACTATTGATCCCAAGATGGAGCTTGTGAAGCAGCCTCCCCGGCGCATGTGGCCAGAGCTGATAAACCAGATCTGCAAAGAGGTCGACAAGCTCATAGACGTCGACTTTGTAGCAAAGAATCAATACACCACCTGGCTGGCCAACATCGTGCCGGTGAAACCAGGGCAGAGGCAGAGTCGTCGCAGCTTGTGGAAGGTACTGTTATGATTTTAGGTTGCGCGGCGTGAGTTTTGTTTCATTCTGGTGCGTCGCATTCATTTATTTCAGAGGATTTCATGCTGAGTGTTGAGGACTCGATCTCCCAGATGTCTTGTGATTTGATGGTGGAGTTACTGTCTGGTGATTTTATAGTTACTCCATTTTGCTTCGAGAAGGTTTTGGTCTGGATTGAAGGGCGGAGTTTGCCAGGCAGGTTGTATGCATTGCAGCTTCAGGACTATGATGTGATTTTTGACATGGATTGGCTTGAGGCCCATGGAGCGGTGGTGGATTGTGGAACAAAGAGGGTCTACTTTCAGCATCCTCGTAAGTCGACCTTCTACTTCCAAGGTATCTATTCTACCTCTCCTCGTTTCCTCATTTCTACTATTCGAGCCCGTCATTTGCTTGATTCTGGTTGTCAGGGTTTTCTCACTTCTGTGGTCTTGGTAGACTAGCCGTCTCCAGATGTGGAGGACATTCCGGTGGTGTGCGAGTTTCCTGATGTGTTTCCTGAAGATTTGCCTGGGTTGCCTCCCTAGCAGGAGATTGATTTTGTGATCGAGGTTATGCTTAGTACGGGACCTTTGGCGAAGGCTGCCTACCGTATGGCTCCTACTGAGTTGAGGGAATTGAGGGCACAATTGTAGGAGTTGCTTGCCAAGGGGTATATTCATCCCAACTTTTCCCCTTGGGGTGCGCCAATCCTCTTCATCAAGAAGAAGGGTGGTAGTCTGAGGTTGTGCATTGACTACCGCCAGCTGAATGAAGTGACCATTAAAAACAAGTATCCATTGCCACGGATTGATGATTTGTTCGACCAGCTTCAGTCTGCTCGGGTATTCTCGAGGATTGATTTGCGGCCCGGTTACTATCAGCTGAGGATTCGCGAGTCCGATGTGGAGAAGTCTGCGTTCAGTACGAGGTACAGGCATTATGAGTTCTTGGTGATGCCGTTCGGGCTCACCAATGCCCCCGCAGCCTTCATGGACTTGATGCAGAGGGTGTTACACTGAGTAACTGGGTCAGTTCACTTAAGACGTGTTGTGCCTCATGTAAAAAGGTGATGATCAACCAAGATTGCTCAAGAAAAATTAAAATGAAAATTCATGCTGATCAGAAGTAAAAGTGAGAAATTTCCTGCAACACTGATAACTTCAAATATCATTAAAGGTGTTTAATCTCAATACTACATTAAGTAACTCCTAAAGGAGTCATTGAAATTAATTGAGCAAGATGGAAAGTGGTTGAACTTGAATGTTATATGTGCAATGGGTTCATTTCTATTAAAAGGTGTTTCAGATATGAGTATTGAATTTCATTGACAAACTCTGTATACATCATGCTTAAATCATGTTGGTCAGTCTAGACTCATTCATAATCTACTATGATAGAAGAGTCTGAAATTATCTTATTAAGATTTATGAAATTGGTATACCATTGAAAATCTTTCTGACTTATCTATCCATCGATAATTCAGTCACATGTTTGTGCTATATTCATACTCATTTGTCTTTGATCATTCCATACTTAGCTTCCATATGCTGAAACTATTCTTGATCACTCCTGTTTGTTATTGATATCATGTTTCTCAACAATTGATATCACATTGCTTAACAATTGGTATTAGGCTTAACTCTGCATGACTGATGACTCTTTTACACTCCAATTCCTATATTTTCTCAAGTAAGGAAGTTTGTCTCATCAGCATCCTTCGGGTATTGAGGGGGAGATTAGTCTATTTTTCTCCATGCTCCGGTTGGTATTCATCATTAGCTATCTTTTATCATCTCTCTACCCTCACATTCTCAGGGGGAGTAAGGCTTCATGATTTGCTGTCACCATCAGTTTCCACTCATTCGTTGTCAAAGGGGGAAAGTGTCTATGCTTACATGTCTGACATGAGCTTTGAGGGAGTATTAGTGGAATTCATGTTTTGCACTGCCTTGAATGCCTGTGTTTTTTTTCGATTGCCATTCATATTCTCCTGATCTTTCCTTTTTGCTGTTGTCAAAGGGGGAGAAAATTTGTGAGTCATTGTGATGTATTGACTGTCGTGTCACATCAGTACGTAGACCTCCCTGTCTGCTATCCCAACGAGTTGGTCCCACCTCATTTGGAGTTCTACGGCGAGTGTACCGGCGACTGCACCACGACTGCGCAACCCTCTCCTGCGGGACAGAATGACGTAGGTCCACTTCTTCATCCGGCCCCACCTTCCAGCAACCTCGGATCGACATCAGCTTTTTAGGAACACACCAGCACTCCCCTGGCTGCGTCTGAGGGCTGACGGCACTCCATTCAGACGTCCGTGCTTAGCGTACCATGCAGGATGATCGGCGTCATCCCAGCAGGCCTGTTCGCAGATCGGCACCTTAGTGTTCCCCTCCCCTTGCTCTCCCGTCCTGTGCGAGGGTAGTGTTGTACCTTTTGCCCCATCCCCGAGTTCCCCCTCCTTGCATGGAGGCTTTCATTTGGTTGTACACATAGGTCACGACCGAAGCTAGAGTGACGCAGTGTGTCCGTCGGGCGCGCACACTCCCGGCTCGCCCTCGTCTCCGATCGGCGCCGACCTCTTCAGGCTTGGCAAGGTACGTGGCTGATCACTTCCTCCCCTGTGGTTTGTCCCTTTATATTTTCTTTGTGCTCGCACCACCGGTGAGAGAGAGCCCGGTCCCATCCCACGTTACATGTGAATTTGCTGCCATACGAGAGAGTGAACCCCAAAGTGCCCTCGGGCATGAGGTCTGCCCCGGCTGAATCCGGGTGATCCCACCCCTTCAGGTCGGCCTCCCACTGACCCAACTCATGAGTTCTGACCACGTGGACGGCTTGTGGGCCAAAGCCCATCTTCCCCATCGTCGGGTTACACCCGAATTCTGAATGCGCCGTGTGTTTGTTCGCCGCGTCCAACCCAGCTTGTTCAGCCTTGCTTGCTGTCCATTAAGTCGTAGTTCTGACCGGGTCCCATCCCGCATCACATTTCCTCCATAAGGCACTTAGAATACCAGAGGATGGTGCTGTAGAGCAAGGTTTTAGTTTCAATCTCTATGATGCCTTTACAGTCATAACCGATTTGCCTAGCAATTCAAGGAATAAGGAACAAACGAAACTGAAGGCTTTCAACGCCACAAAGTTCTCTCCCCTCAAGAGATTTGTACACCATATTCTTACTGCATTGATTACTCCTCAGACAGGAGGGAGGGGGAGACTAACAGATACACAATGATTTATTTTGTACTGCTTGTTTAAGCAGATCAGAGTTTGTCTGCCAGAGGTGATGATTCAGATAATGAAGAGCTGCATTAAATCTAAAAGATATTATGCTTATGCAGCCCAACTTTCTGCCGTCTTCAAAAAGGCAGGCGTCTCTCTAGAGGGTGAGTCATACAAGGAAATCACAAAAGTAAACATTTATAATATGGATTTCATTTCCAAGTACATGGACTTGGAACCCCCACCTCCAAGCAAAAAGAAGAAATCAACTCATAGGAGGTCACGGAGTCAGGGGGAGGTTTTGACTCCACCAGAAGCCTTGGCTGAACCATCAGTTGCTGTTCAGCAGGAAGAAGGAGAGAGAGAAATTGAAAAAGAAATTGAGGCAGAGGCACACATATCAGAACAAGAAGTTCAAGAGACAGAATTTTCTGGAATACAAGGTTTGGAGCAACTTGACCAAACCATCAGTGGTCTTTTTGACAGCTTTGGAGTGTTGCCTGATGTTGATCAGTCCCGAGAAGAACAGTTTGAGCAGAATGTTCAAGAAGAGAGGTCAGAGGTTGAAGAGCCAAGTTTTGATGATGATGCCATAGCCATTTTTGTCAATGACTTTCTGAACGAAACTGTAGTCAGTTGTCTGGAGCTCATTGCTATCCAAGTTCTAGAGGAATCAGCAGAAGAGCTTCCCGAAGCTCAACTAGATGAAAATGTTCAATAGGAACAGCAATAGGATTCTGCTGATATTCCACAGGAAGTTCAGGGGAGAGCTAAAGCACAATCACAAGTAGCAGTTGAAGAGGACACTCAAGAATTTGTTAGAGGTCCTACTCCTCTATTTACTATGTTTCCAAGAATGTCATTTGAACCTGCACCTTCTGTTGGACCTCAGATGGGGGGCTTGGTTGGTTTAGGGATACCACCTCCACTATCTCCTGAACAACAACCCCCACCAGCTGAACCATATGTTGAAGAGGAATCTTCATCTGCTCCACAAGCTGAATATGCAGGGCAAGCTCCTCCTGACGCCAATATAGTTGAAATGCTGTCTAATTTGAATGACAAGATGGATGGTCTCTTTCTTTACACAAGTCTCAGTTTTAACAGAGTCCATTCTAGGATACAGCATTTAGAGAACACCATGATGGCTCAATGGTTGCAATTCTTAGTTGATAAACAAAGATCAGATGCAGCTTCACGGGAGCTCTTAGAGTCACTTTTGACAGTTAGCAACACTATAGCAGGAATGGTAAGTAACATTCAGGACACGCAAGCTACATCTTTCACTTCACTTACCAAAATTCTTGATCATTGTCTAGAAATAAGAATTGAACTTGAAAGAATGAAAGGTGTAGTGAATCCACTACTTCCCAGTCTGTAAGCTGTCCTTGGACCTATTGATTCTGTCCAGACTGAAATTACCAACATTGCTGACAGACTTCAGAATCTACTTACGATACAAGATGATCTTACTTCTCAAATGGCTAATGTGCGCAGCTCAGTTCTACACTAGTTTGAAGGGCTATCTGACTCTCTTAACAATTTGTAAACTTCAATCTCTGCCAGTACTGCCACTCAAGGTCTTCCAAGAGCCAGACAACGGGACCAGGCACCACCCTCAGACAGATGACCAAGGGACCAGCCACCAACTTGGGACAGAGGAGGACCCAGCGGCTTCTCTTCCAGACGCTGAACCTTGTCTACTCTGTTATTTTTCAGTGACAAGCTGTGCTGATTTGCATATTGCTCTTATTTTTTACTGGGACAATTTCTTGTGTACAGAGATTCTTCTCAAACCACACATTTATTTTCTTCTTGTACACAATCATGATACATTGCACGCATTTATCCTTTTTTGCTTATTTGTCCTCCCCGTCTCTGTTTGCTGATGTCAAAGGGGGAGAGAAAACAAAATTGAGTGACAATTTTGTTTTCAATTTTATTTATTTGTCCTCCTCGTCTCTTTTTGTTGATGTCAAAGGGGGAGAGAAAACAAAATTGAGTGACAATTTTGTTTTCAATTTTATTTTCTCTCCCCCTTTGCCACCTAGGCAGAAGCAGAAGGAAACGTGAAGAAGAGGCAAGTAAGGGTACCCTTCTAAGGGTTCACCCCGGTTACATCATCACGTGCCCCAGTCTCACCGGGCTCACGTAGGGCAATGGCTCCAGCAGGAGGCGAGTCCTCGTCCAAGTCTATTACTTGGCCCCCCGCCGCCAAGACGTCCACGGCCCTCGCTCGTCTGCGCTCAGCCTCAGCACCGGCCCCTCGACGCCAGCCCCCTCGACGTCGAGCTCCCCCTCACCATTATCGGCCTCCGGGCTATAAGGTGTCGAGGGAGGAAGGAGAGGCAGAACCGAGGAACCGAGGAACCGAGCTCCTCTGTTGTGGCTTTAACAGCGGCGCTCTAGCCCTCTCGGAAGTCACTATCGCGCGTCGGCCCGTAAAACTCTAAGGCCACCGCGGTCAACTCATCTCGGTAGACCGAAGAGGAGAGGAAGCGCTCCACCGCTTCCTCGCCTACGGTCAACATCAATGAACGTAGCGTAGCTAACTCCACCTCGGCCTCCTGGGCATGGGTCTCCATGGCTTGGACTTCCGCCCCTAGCTTGGCCACCCCCTCCTCGGCCGCGTCAGCCCGCTCCCAGAAAGAGTCTCGGTCACGTTCCATTCCTGCGAGGGCTAGCCCTTGCTGGACCGAATGTCTATGGAGCTCAGCATTAGCAGCCGTAGACCCCTTCAGGCACTCCTCGGGCCCCGCCTGAAGGGCCTGGCTGACTTCTAGCATCTGAGCAAGCCCCTGGAAATGATGCCTCCACAAGCCAAAGGCATTGACGACTAGACACGCGCTCCTTGAGGCCACTGTCGTCAGTTCCTTCTCAGCGCCAGGGCCGAACTCGCTAGTATGCTCGTACCACTGCACGCTCCTCCCCATGAGATCGACGATCGTTGTGATCCCGGCCAGCCCTGATGGCAAGTCCTCGGGGGGCAAGGATTGACCACGCTGGGGGGACCCCGGCGGAGGGAGGACGTCGGCGTCGTCAACAGCGGGAGCCTTGCCTTTGTCTCGCCCCCGTGCCGTGGAGGCTAGCGTACCGTACGAGGAGCACCACACGAGCCACAGCAGGATCTATTTGGCTCGGAGACAGCCAGGAGGTGGTTAAACTTAACATAGCTCATACTTTGAGGGTAAAGACAAAGAGCGATAGATTGTCATCATCAAAACAAGAGGTGCACAATAAATGTCTCGTTAACCACATGTTCGATGCACAAATCGGTCACAATATGGAGGTCTACATCGATGACATGCTCGTCAAAAGCCTCCACGCGTCCGAGCATTTGAAGGACCTGGCAAAGACATTCGTAACACTCAAGAGGTACAACATGAAGCTCAACCCTGACAAGTGCACATTCAGTGTAAGGTCAGGCGAGTTCCTCGACTTCCTTGTTACACATAGAGGGATAGAGATGAACCCTGACCAAATCCGAGTGGTGCTAGAAATGAAACAGCCAGCGTGAGTAAGGGACGTGCAGTGCCTCACCGACCGCATTGCTGTCTTGACCCATTTCCTATCCTGAGTGGTCGAGAGATGTCTCCCCTTCTTCTGGCTTATCAAGCAAGCTAATAAAGTGTCAGAGAAGAGAGGATAGATCAAATGGGACCAGGAGTGCGAGTAGGCATTTGAAGAGTTGAAGCACTATCTAGTAACTCCCCTCGTACTTTCCAAGCCACAAAGGGGAGAACAGCTACTCTTGTACCTATCGATGAGGCCGAGCACGATGAGCGTCGTACTCGCTCGGGAGGAAGAGGGCATCATGAAGCCCATCTACTACGTGAGTCGGGCACTGCAAGCTCCAGAGTTTTAGTACTCATGGGCTGAGAAGTTTGCCTTGGCCCTAATCACTGCAACTCGCAAGCTGCGGTCGTACTTCCTGGCTCACCCAATCACCGTCCTCACTGACTAGCCTCTGTCAACGTGTCACTTAACCAGTGTGAAAATATATACTAAGAATGAATGTGATATAGCATGCATGTGTGGATAGAAAGAAGAAAAAGGGAGCACGTGGTGCTCAATAGGAGTGTGATCGCCAGAGGAAGTATCCCTCAATACTAATAAAAGATTGATCGCGAGAAATACGGAAGCTCTCAAGTGGCTGCGGAGGCACTGGGAGCAAGATGCTAGCCAAGAGACGGGGCCAACTGCCGAGTACCTTCTCAGCCAACGTCATTCATCCCCCTGCTCCCCCGGTCTCTCCTGATTCCTCGACACCACAGGCCGGTCAACCGGCCCTTGCCACTCTAGCCGCGCAATGGCGATCCTGGCAGGAGTTAGAGTCTCTGCCCTTTTCCAGAGAAGACACTGTTAGACTCCTCTGAGTCCTTCTTGGCTGAGAGGATATCCTGGTGGGTGAGGCTACGATCGGCTCCTCAAGCTCTTCTCACCCTCCCCCTATTCCACTTCTGTCTCCGATGCTTGAGGACAGGAAGGGAAAATAGAAGCTGGGCGAGGTCTCGGTCTGACCAGACCAGGTCCTCCCAACAGGCCGCAAGTCGGGTCTGCCATCACAAAGGCCATCCGACGCGCAAGATCAAGATAGCCAACAGGGGTAGCAAGGCCCCAAGACTTCATCGGGTGTCACCCGACCCTGCCCTCAATCAGACCACAAGGGTCAGGCCAGGAAGTAGGATGTCACTCACGCTCCTCGGGCCACTTCTCAGCAGAAGCCCTTGTTACTGTGGCTAAGGCATCAAACCGTGCATACGTCTTCGGACGCCAGTACTAGTATATCAGCTCAACAGGAGAAGCCTCCCTTGCCACCACGGTTAAGGCATTAAACTGCGCACACGTCCTCGGACGCCAATACAAGTCAGTCGGTTTGTGATAAATTCCCACAGCCACTACGGTTAAGGCATCAAACTGTGCCCACGTCCCCAGACGCTAGTCTCAGCATCCCAGCTTACCAGGAACTACCACTCGAGGTCATTGAACAGGCGATCAACGTCACCTTCCAACTACAACAATCGGAAGGTGCCTGGATTGAGATCCGGGCAAAGAAAAGTCACCGACCTCACCCTACAAACACATTGGCCCGACAGTATCCCCACGGGGATCTGTCAGCGTCAGTTCCAGTGCCTCCTCCTCCTCCTACTCCCCTGGAGGCGGCCATCACCAAGAAATAGGAGAGAGGGTGAGGGCAGCCGGAGAGAGGGGGAGGGGCAGTCCTGAGTTTTTCTTTTACTTGTGTTGCACCCTCTTGTACAAATTTGACAGATATATATAGTGATTTCTCTTTTTATTATTTTTCTTGTAAATGCATGAATGAAATGAGAGATGCTAATCGACTGACCGCTGATTCGAGAGAGGAGAGTGGACTCGACGCGAGAGAGAGAGAGGGTGACGCCGACGCGAGTGACGCGAGAGACAGGAGAGTGACGCCGACTTTGAGTGACACGAGAGAGCGACGCCGACTTGAGTGGCATGAGAGAGCGAGGCCGACTTGAGTGACACGAGAGATAGGAGAGCGATGCCGACTTGAGTGACATGAGAGAGCGACGCCGACTTGAGTGACGCGAGAGATAGGAGAGCGATGCCGACTTGAGTGACATGAGAGAGCGACGCCGACTTGAGTGACGCGAGAGATTGGAGAGTGACGCTGACTTGAGTGACACGAGAGAGCGACGCCAACTTTGAGCGACAAGAGAGAGAGGAGAGCGATGCCGACTTGAGTGACATGAGAGAGTGACGCCGACTTTGAGCGACGAGAGAGAGAGATAGAGGTTTAAGCACGCTGGGAATTGGACGGTCAGTAGAGGGCCGCGTTCAATACTCAGACGGTCATGGACAAGCCGTTCTGTGGTAAACGGTCTACATCAGACCGTGCTATGGCAGAACAGTCAGTTATAGACCGTTTTATTACAGAATGGTCTATCGATAGACAGTGCTATGCACCGAACTGCGAATTCGAACGGGACTCTTCTCCTAGAAGTCCTAACCCGTGTTGGCTTTGGATAAACCCTATCTAAACCCATTCCAACTCAATCTAACTCCATTCTAACCCAATCCTAAGAGGTTTGAAGCTCTATTCCCATCCTGTAAATAGGAGGGGGGACCCAAATTCGGAGTTAAACCTTCTCCCCTCCTTAGACCCTCTAAAACCTTGCCTTTTCTTGCTCTTTTCATCATGAAGAGGAGTCTTGAAGGAAGCTCCATGGAAGGAACGTCTTCCGGAGGGCTCCTCCCCTTCCTCTCTCACCTCTCTTCTCTTCTCCCTCCTTTCTTCACCACGCAAACACAAAGGGCAAATGACACACTTTCTTCTGCTCTAATTTTTTTGTGAGGGGAGAGCTCTCCCTTTTTTGTTTTCCAACCTCTTCTTCTTTCCCTCTCTTTGCTATCTTCGTAACCCCTTCTTATGACGTGAGCCCGCCCTACATATAGAACCAGGAGGGTTATTCTCTTTAGGAGTTTTCTCCCACCACTTTACTCTCTTCTTTGCAGGAGAATGGCGAGTTGATTGCTGCACTGTCATCCGTTGATTCACGCGGTACGTGGGAGATCGTCGAGGATAGGTTGTCTCTACCACTGTCGGACCAACCGCCCCAGTGTCAATGGTAGGTTGCTATCGCATTGTCGATCTCAGGCGAGGGGTCCTGGGTTTATTTGGTGGACAAAGTGCCCACACAAGCATCCTTTGACAATCCGTCGAGTCAGGCATTGAATGCCCTGTCGGAGGTCACTGGAGGAGCTTTCATGCTTTCTTGCTCCCTTGTTTCAGTGCAGTAGGAATAGAGTTTTGTGTCCCCGATGGGACACTTCTCATGCCATTTCCAGCGGTAACTTCACGCACCGGTTTAAAGGACTGGGAGGCCCTTGTCTGCGCCATTTCAGGTGCAAACGCCATGCCGTTTCAGAAGGTATGAGTGGTTAGCACACCAGTTCAACAGTTGGTGAATTACTTGCACGCCGTTTTGGGATGGGCCAAGGGAGAGCAGGCTGCACCAATTTAAAAGCCAAGGAGGTTGCACCGTTTCAAGGGACCAGGTGTGCTTCTCTACGTGTCGTTTCTAGTAGCAATAGGGGTGGTGCCGGTTCAAGGAGGGAAGAGGCTCACGCCGGTTAAGGTGGTGCCGTTTCAAATGGCCATAGGGGTATTTTGCATTGTTGACTCCAAACTGGCTCAAACTATTGCTTGACCTCTAGCACTGCCTTAGTTTTAATGCACCACTTTCGGGGTGTTCATTTCGAAGCTTCTAGGCCTCGGTTTGTAATTCCAAGTGAGATCTTCTTCCTTTCTTCTTCCTCTCCCCACTGTGGCCGCCCCTCTCCCTCTCTCTCCCGTTCGATCGCGACGAGGTCCCCTCCGACTGCAGATGGCATGGGGTGACGGCGCGAGGACGTGGGTGACGGCGAGATGATCCTGACGGCGTGCGGCGAGCGTGGGAAGCGTGAAGGGACAGAGTTCTTAACGGCGTTCTTCACGGTGTGTGGATGATCTGGCGTGCCTCGACGTGAACCAAAGATAGGGTGACGATCCCTAACTCATTGTCTTTCCATTCCCGTGGTTTGTAGGCCAAGGCAAGGTTGGGAGAGGGTGATATCATGCCAGGAAGGGAAAACCATCTCGCAGGGAGAGTTCACCCGATCCACCGTTTTATGCCCCGATTTCACGTTTCAAGGGCATAGAAACATGCTAGGGGGTTTGTGAGTCGATTTCCTTGCGTTTCCCCCTACGTGGGGCTTGAATGGGGCCAGAAATGGAGTTTTTTGGCCGGTTCGTCGTTTTCGCACCGGCGAGAGATAAACGGTCGAACCAGGGCCCATTTATCCCTTGTGCGGCCCTTGCGCGACTGCCCTTCTGCTTGGCGTGCAGTGGGCACCCCCTTGTGTGGCCATGGTCTGACCGCCCAATGGCTTGGTGCGTAATGGGTATGTGCGGCCAGTCGTGGGACTGCACATCCTATGAGCGGCCCCAAGGCAACCGCCCTTCTCATGAGTTTTGACCGTTGCTTGTGACTGTTGCACAGTGCACTGGGGTGTGTAGCCAAGGTCTGGCCACATGACCCTTCGTGCGGCGAGGGGCAGGCCGCACGGCACCTGGTACTGTTGCCAGTGGTGCAGCCAGAGTTGGACCGCACATACCTTGTGCGGTGAGGTCCTAGCCGCCATTCCCTTGTGCGGCCAGGGTCCAACCGCACATGTGTTTTACCGTTGTTGGATGGACGGCTGTACTGGATCGCCCTGTTGTGCGCCGGCTTGTTTTGACGAAGATTTTGAATGACAATGTCTTGAAAGTGGTTTATGTGATTTGCATTGATTCAGATCTGTGAATAGGGAGGCCAATGCTTTGAGTCCAGGGATTCCAGTCTTGAACTGTGAGCCTTTAATTTCAACTTAACAACTAATTCTTTGTTCTGTTTGCTCTGATTTCAGCATGGAATAGCCCAAAGGGGTTTGGTAAATATGATGGAAAGTGATCTTTGTTTCGAAGGCATCCAATTCTCAAAACAAGGTGCAATGCCATATGCAAAGGCCTATGTAGAATGGATCTGATTTGGTCTTCTGAAGAACAGAAAATCATGAAAAGGGAAAAGTGTATGCCCGGGGTACATCCTCAGAATTATGCGATTGTGAATGGTTCTTCTCTTTTTTTGGATTGGCCAGTCCAAGAGGACAAGGGGCCGTGCGCAGGGGGGAGGTTGGCCTTTTCTAAATTTTTATCTGAGCCTTAGCCCTTCACATGATCTTCCTCTTTTTTGATGCATATGGGTCCATGATAAAAGTACAAGCATGGAGTTAGGGGTATCTGACAGCACAGTCTATGAGAAGGTGATGTGACACCACTCCTTGGACCTAGGAATGCAAGCACAACCACAAGGCCAAGAGGCCTACATAAGCAGACAATTGTCGATGTGCACACTCGACCCGAGGGTGACTTGGGGATGCCAAGTTGAGGGTGTGGGACAAGACCCTTACTAGTAGAGGGTGATGGAGGAACAGAACTGCTCTGATACCAAGTGTTGGGATCAGAATAGCTCTGATACCAATTGTTGGGTTACACGGTGCTATGGATTCAGAGGGGGGTGAATGAATCTGCCCTTTAAAAACTTTAACTCTACTGAACTCAAGGATCTATTTCCCCAATCTGGAAATTAAGTGCAGCAGAATGAAATCAAATTAGATCTATGGAGAAATAGATTGAACAGATCTAAACACGGGCCTAAGCAAGAATCTAACGATGACAGAAATGAAGCACAATCAAACTACAGGGACACAAAGGATTTTTTAGGTGGTTCGATCCTCCAGACCTACGTCCACCCCACACTCAAACCAGAGTGTGGATTCCTGCTGCGCCACACAGCTTGCGTCCGCTGGGGTAAATAAGAACCAAATACATCAAGTATAAGAAGAAGAAGAAGAAAAGCAAGAACAAAAAAGAGAGGAACGGGGGTTGAACAGGGGCGACGGCTCCCTACTCTTCCCCTTCTCTTGCTACATTTCTCTCTCTCTCTCTCTTACTCTCTTGCTCTCTCTTTGGTGGTGATCGTGGGAGAGGCTCCTATGACAGCGCCTCTTCTTCTTCTTCTCTTCTTACTCTTCTTCTCTCTGTATGTCTTCTGTGTGTGTTGCTCTCTCTCTCTCTCTTTTCTGTTCTCTCTTTGTCGGAGAAGAAGGGGTTTTTATACCCCAACTGCACGGCGACGTGGGCAGGCCGGTGGAGGCGGGAAAGAGGGCACATTGATGGGGATTTGACTTCCCCTCATCCCCGTTGATAGAGGAGTAGCTTGTGTGCCTCACTCTCACATTGCCACGTCAGCCGTCCCATTGCGCGTCAAGAATCCGTAGGGGAGTGGCGTGAGATTTCCCTTGCCGGTCGCGTTGCTGGGGAAAGCCAGGGCGTGCCATGGAAGGCATACAAGGGTGTGCCACTGTAGAAGATGCACGGGCATGCCGTTGAAGCCTCGCTGGGTGTACCGTTGAAGGGGCACGAGGGTGCACCGCTGAAGGCCTTGTAGGGTGTACCACTAAAGGGCCATAAGGGCATGCCGTGGAAGTGGATTTGGGCCCAATTGACAATCTACTTAGTTCTCTTCGGGACTTACGAGTTGTGAGCCCCCATAGGGGTTGGTTCCTTCTCGCTATCGTGACTCTGGGAGTGGCTCATGACAGTGTACTGTTCATTCGGAGGGTCTGGACGGGATGTGTTCTCCTCAGTCTCTTCAGTTGAAGTTGTCTATTGACGTTGGATTGTTCGGGACACGTGGATGTGTAATTTTGCATGTCCACAAATGCCCCCGACCCACGGGTAGTGCGGGCGAAGGATGAGCCGGGCGGTGTCCGTTGGTCCATTGGTTCTTCAAGGTTGGACTTGAAGTCTCAACGTCCAGGGAAGACGATGGTCCTGGCCCAACGTATGGCATCCTACCTCGGACGGCTGGCCTCCCTTTGCCTTCTTTGGTGTTCCTTCGACCGCGGCAGCCTCTCCCTCGATGCCGGTGACTTCTCCAGGCTCTTCCACCACCGTGGAAGGTCCTTCCCCCTCGATTTGGGTCGCCGCCACCACCGGTTGCCCTTCCTTCGGTTGGTTCGCCACCGGAGGTGCATCCTCCCGTTCCACCCACTCACGAAACTTCTTGATGGCCTTCCTCCTCACCATGATTCGAGGCGACGGTGTACGGTGGTCGCCAGTGAGCTCACCGGGCTAGGTCACTGGATGGGGGTGGTCGCTCGATGGCTCGATTTTAGGGCGTTTGAGGTTGAATGTGTGGAGTGAAAGGGGGGGAGAATGATCGGTTTGTTTTTTGAAAACCTAGGAAAATTGGCAGTTTATCGTAAGACCATCACACTCCTTCTAGCGCACCTCACTTAGACTGTTTCTCATCAGGCAGTCCTTCTTGGGGTATGTGAATCGACGATCTCTGGTGGTCCAACATTAGACCATCAATTCCTTCTGACGGTTGAATGATAGACCATTTATTTCATGCTTGATCATGAAATTCATTACTTATTTTGATGGTTAATCATGCTTCATTGCCATGTTTCATGCCTGTTATTGATCATTATTGAATATATTTGATGATGGCTAACCTTTTTGTTGAGTAAAAATCATCACAAACGCCATCACATTCCTCCATCCGCTCGCCAGGCAGGTAAGTTAGGTAAGTATCTCGATCCCTGATCCCTTAATGCATTACTATATGGTATCTACGGTATATTATCTCAAGAACCGGCTGGTCATTCATGTGTCTTGCGATTTGATGTTCCCCTTTACCAAAAATGATGATGATCTGGGTGCACATGTTTAATCGTTGGATAGGCCGTTTGGTTGGAAAGGCTGGGGGACGATGGTTCTGTCTCGCATGCTGTGGTTACAGATGGTGTCCTGACCTTGGTTCGTCCGGTCTAGCAATACTATTCTCGAGTATCTTGCTATTTTATCTTTCTTTGCATTCGTTTTGATGATTTCTTGAATAGTTGCAATAATACCCTTTTCTTCTTCTGCATCCACATCTAGATTCAAGTGAGTAAAATCTTCTAAGAGATAAGTCATACCTTTCCTGAGACTTGCTAAAGTTGCCATTGGTCTTCTGCTAAAAGCATCAGCTACAACATTTGCTTTGCCTTGATGATACTGAATAGAGAAGTCGAAGTCACAGTACGGCTTCTCTCTAGACTTCTAGAGCGAGAAGCTCTCGTCTTCCATATTCGCATCTCCATTAGGTTTTTCTCCTCCTCCCGCCGGCCATGGTCGGTGAGGGGGGGAACTGCCCCACCGAAGGCGGAGCAGATGCTGCAACCTCCCGGAGATCATTTGCGCAGGTGGTACTGGCATCCAAAGCTTCTCCGAAGATTTCATTCAAGGTGAAGACCCCTGGGTTTACGGATCATGGAGAGCCCGCGGTGTTCTTTTCAGCAGAAGAAATCCAAGCCTCCTGTGAGCATCTACAATTTGCGGCTATTGCGAAATGTTCGTATGGGCGCCCTCCGATTCCAGAAATCCGCAAAGGTTTAGATCAGAGTCTGAAGCTTCGATCAGATTGTGTCATCAGTCGTTTAAACGCCCGTCATATTCTTATTCGATTTAGTTGTGAAGAAGATCTGCTGAAGGTTTTGATTCATAAAAGTATATACATCAAGGGTTTTCTTTTCCGATTTTTTCGGTGGACGAGAGATTTCCAATTTGACTCTGATCCCTCCACTATCCCAGTGTGGATTGGTCTTCCCTCGTTGCCTGTCAATTTTTTTCATGAGGATATGCTTCGTTCAATCGCCGGTAACATTGGCTTTGTGTTGAGAGTCCATGAATCATCTTTGGCTATGACCGAGACATCGGAGGCTTTGGTTTGTATCGAACTGGATTTAAATTCTCCAAGACGGGAAAGGATTTGGATAGGACTAGAGGACGGAGGATTCTGGCAGAAGGTTAGCTATCACAGAGTTCCGCATCTGTGTTCATTCTGTCACAAGATTGGCCACAGGGAAAATCAGTGCAAGAAGAAAATGCGCATACAGGTGTCTACCTCTAAGGTGGAAGAAGTCCGGGTGAACCCACAGAAGCAAAAACAGTCTTATAGGCCAAAGGTTCATTCATCGGAGAACACAAATGTGGATGAACAGAACAAATTCTCACCACTCTCTCATTTAGATGAAGACAGTGAATCTGTTAGTGAAATCTTAATTGACAAGGCTGTAACTCCAAGAACAGAAACAGGGGTATGTGTTACGAAGGAAACTAATTCAATAGAAGTACTGGTTCAACCGCAAGCAGTAAGTGAAAATGATCTGACACATGCCTCTTGCTCTCAAGCTGGGGACGAGAAGGCAGTTAAAAGTCTCTTGGGATTTACAAGTAGTTTTTCACATGCTCCACAATATGATACTCATGGTGCTGCGTTAATCTCTGGTTCTGTTTCTCTCTTGTCTCAGAAAGAAAATGTTCGCATGATATGTTCGGATACATTTAATCAGAGCTATGCCCAAGGCAATACTTCTGCAGAAGTTATTATCACTCCTGGGCTGTTATTTACTGATACTCGGTTAACCAGGGCTAAAGCTAAATCAGCAGTTCCGTTCCCTTTAAAATGCATTGATGAATAGCGCAGCAATGATTTGGAATGTTCGTGGCATTGGCAATAAAGCTACTGTTGGTAGCTTGGCTCATTTAGTTCGTGTGAATAATATTCAACTAGTTGCTATCTCTGAACCCAGGGTTCCTCTTAGTCGTGCTAAATCAATCTCCAGGAAAATTGGTTTGCTAGAGGTTATTGGTAATAATGGCAATGACTCTAAAATTTGGTTATTCTATAGTTGCAATATTAAGTTGCAAGTGGTGGCAAGTCACTCTCAGTTTCTAACTGTGGCATATTATGTTAACTCCAATATCTCCTTCATGATTACAGTAGTATATGCTTCTTGTTCAATTGCTGCTCGGAGAGATCTTTTTGATTCCCTTATGTCCTTTGGCTCTCAG